>CM065598.1:4939029-5354029 GCA_033119425.1 Bufotes viridis | reverse complement strand
ATATATACACTGCACAGTACCACTTCTCCTGTCCTGTATACCGGGTGTAATCCTCAGTATCTGCTCTTATTCTGTATATATACACTGCACAGTACCACTTCTCCTGTCCTGTATACCGGGTGTAATCCTCAGTATCTGCTCTTATTCTGTATATATATACACTGCACAGTACCACTTCTCCTGTCCTGTATACTGGGTGTAATCCTCAGTATCTGCTCTTATTCTGTATATATACACACTGCACAGTACCACTTCTCCTGTATACTGGGTGTAATCCTCAGTATCTGCTCTTATTCTGTATATATACACTGCACAGTACCACTTCTCCTGTCCTGTATACCGGGTGTAATCCTCAGTATCTGCTCTTATTCTGTATATATATACACTGCACAGTACCACTTCTCCTGTCCTGTATACTGGGTGTAATCCTCAGTATCTGCTCTTATTCTGTATATATATATACACTGCACAGTACCACTTCTCCTATCCTGTATACCGGGTGTAATCCTCAGTATCTGCTCTTATTCTGTATATATATACACTGCACAGTACCACTTCTCCTGTCCTGTATACTGGGTGTAATCCTCAGTATCTGCTCTTATTCTGTATATATATACACTGCACAGTACCACTTCTCCTGTATACTGGGTGTAATCCTCAGTATCTGCTCTTATTCTGTATATATATACACTGCACAGTACCACTTCTCCTGTCCTGTATACCGGGTGTAATCCTCAGTATCTGCTCTTATTCTGTATATATACACTGCACAGTACCACTTCTCCTGTCCTGTATACTGGGTGTAATCCTCAGTAGCTGCTCTTATTCTGTATATATATATATACACTGCACAGTACCACTTCTCCTGTCCTGTATACTGGGTGTAATCCTCAGTATCTGCTCTTATTCTGTATATATATATATATACACTGCACAGTACCACTTCTTCTCCTGTCCTGTATACTGGGTGTAATCCTCAGTATCTGCTCTTATTCTGTATATATATACACTGCACAGTACCACTTCTCCTGTCCTGTATACTGTGTGTAATCCTCAGTATCTGCTCTTATTCTGTATATATATACACTGCACAGTACCACTTCTCCTGTCCTGTATACTGGGTGTAATCCTCAGTATCTGCTCTTATTCTGTATATATATACACTGCACAGTACCACTTCTCCTGTATACTGGGTGTAATCCTCAGTATCTGCTCGTATTCTGTATATATACTCACTGCACAGTACCACTTCTCCTGTCCTGTATACTGGGTGTAATCCTCAGTATCTGCTCTTATTCTGTATATATACACTGCACAGTACCACTTCTCCTGTATACTGGGTGTAATCCTCAGTATCTGCTCTTATTCTGTATATATACACTGCACAGTACCACTTCTCCTCTCCTGTATACCGGGTGTAATCCTCAGTATCTGCTCTTATTCTGTGTATATATATACACTGCACAGTACCACTTCTCCTGTATACTGGGTGTAATCCTCAGTATCTGCTCTTATTCTGTATATATACACTGCACAGTACCACTTCTCCTGTCCTTTATACTGGGTGTAATCCTCAGTATCTGCTCTTATTCTGTATATATACACTGCACAGTACCACTTCTCCTGTATACTGGGTGTAATCCTCAGTATCTGCTCTTATTCTGTATATATATACACTGCACAGTACCACTTCTCCTGTCCTGTATACCGGGTGTAATCCTCAGTATCTGCTCTTATTCTGTATATATACACTGCACAGTACCACTTCTCCTGTCCTGTATACCGGGTGTAATCCTCAGTATCTGCTCTTATTCTGTATATATACACACTGCACAGTACCACTTTTCCTGTCCTGTATACTGGGTGTAATCCTCAGTATCTGCTCTTATTCTGTATATATATACACTGCACAGTACCACTTCTTCTGTATACCGGGTGTAATCCTCAGTATCTGCTCTTATTCTGTATATATATACACTGCACAGTACCACTTCTCCTGTCCTGTATACTGGGTGTAATCCTCAGTATCTGCTCTTATTCTGTATATATTTACACTGCACAGTACCACTTCTCCTGTCCTGTATACTGGGTGTAATCCTCAGTATCTGCTCTTATTCTGTATATATATACACTGCACAGTACCACTTCTCCTGTCCTGTATACTGGGTGTAATCCTCAGTATCTGCTCTTATTCTGTATATATATACACTGCACAGTACCACTTCTCCTGTCCTGTATACTGGGTGTAATCCTCAGTATCTGCTCTTATTCTGTATATATATACACTGCACAGTATCACTTCTCCTGTCCTGTATACTGGGTGTAATCCTCAGTATCTGCTCTTATTCTGTATATACACTGCACAGTACCACTTCTCCTGTCCTGTATACTGGGTGTAATCCTCAGTATCTGCTCTTATTCTGTATATATACACTGCACAGTACCACTACTCCTGTCCTGTATACTGGGTGTAATCCTCAGTATCTGCTCTTATCCTGTATATATATACACTGCACAGTACCACTTCTCCTGTCCTGTATACTGGGTGTAATCCTCAGTATCTGCTCTTATTCTGTATATATACACTGCACAGTACCACTTCTCCTGTCCTGTATACCGGGTGTAATCCTCAGTATCTGCTCTTATTCTGTATATATACACTGCACAGTACCACTTCTCCTGTCCTGTATACCGGGTGTAATCCTCAGTATCTGCTCTTATTCTGTATATATACACTGCACAGTACCACTTCTCCTGTCCTGTACACCGGGTGTAATCCTCAGTATCTGCTCTTATTCTGTATATATATACACTGCACAGTACCACTTCTCCTGTCCTGTATACTGGGTGTAATCCTCAGTATCTGCTCTTATTCTGTATATATATACACTGCACAGTACCACTTCTCCTGTCCTGTAT
This sequence comes from Bufotes viridis, assembly GCA_033119425.1. Lineage (NCBI taxonomy): Eukaryota > Metazoa > Chordata > Amphibia > Anura > Bufonidae > Bufotes > Bufotes viridis. The sequence goes on along the minus strand of CM065598.1, from coordinate 5,351,110 downwards.
ACCGGGTGTAATCCTCAGTATCTGCTCTTATTCTGTATATATATACACTGCACAGTACCACTTCTCCTGTCCTGTATACTGGGTGTAATCCTCAGTATCTGCTCTTTTTCTGTATATATACACTGCACAGTACCACTTCTCCTGTCCTGTATACTGGGTGTAATCCTCAGTATCTGCTCTTATTCTGTATATATACACTGCACAGTACCACTTCTCCTGTAAACTGGGTGTAATCCTCAGTATCTGCTCTTATTCTGTGTATATATATACACTGCACAGTACCACTTCTCCTCTCCTGTATACTGGGTGTAATCCTCAGTATCTGCTCTTATTCTGTATATATATACACTGCACAGTACCACTTCTCCTGTCCTGTATATATACACTGCACAGTACCACTTCTCCTCTCCTGTATACTGGGTGTAATCCTCAGTATCTGCTCTTATTCTGTATATATATACACTGCACAGTACCACTTCTCCTCTCCTGTATACTGGGTGTAATCCTCAGTATCTGCTCTTATTCTGTATATATATACACTGCACAGTACCACTTCTCCTGTCCTGTATACTGGGTGTAATCCTCAGTATCTGCTCTTATTCTGTATATATACACTGCACAGTACCACTTCTCCTGTAAACTGGGTGTAATCCTCAGTATCTGCTCTTATTCTGTATATATATACACTGCACAGTACCACTTCTCCTCTCCTGTATACTGGGTGTAATCCTCAGTATCTGCTCTTATTCTGTATATATATACACTGCACAGTACCACTTCTCCTGTCCTGTATACCGGGTGTAATCCTCAGTATCTGCTCTTATTCTGTATATATATATACACTGCACAGTACCACTTCTCCTGTCCTGTATACTGGGTGTAATCCTCAGTATCTGCTCTTATTCTGTGTATATATATACACTGCACAGTACCACTTCTCCTGTCCTGTATACCGGGTGTAATCCTCAGTATCTGCTCTTATTCTGTGTATATATATACACTGCACAGTACCACTTCTCCTGTCCTGTATACTGGGTGTAATCCTCAGTATCTGCTCTTATTCTGTATATATATACACTGCACAGTACCACTTCTCCTGTCCTGTATACTGGGTGTAATCCTCAGTATCTGCTCTTATTCTGTGTATATATATACACTGCACAGTACCACTTCTCCTGTCCTGTATACTGGGTGTAATCCTCAGTATCTGCTCTTATTCTGTATATATATATATATATACACTGCACAGTACCACTTCTCCTGTCCTGTATACTGGGTGTAATCCTCAGTATCTGCTCTTATTCTGTATATATATACACTGCACAGTACCACTTCTCCTCTCCTGTATACTGGGTGTAATCCTCAGTATCTGCTCTTATTCTGTATATATATACACTGCACAGTACCACTTCTCCTGTATTTCTATACACGATGTCTGTCCCTTCCTCTGTCTGTCTGGATTGATGCGCTCTTACAATGTATAAATCGTGGATCTTGATTGTGACCTTGGTGTCTCCTCGTTCTTGTCATGAATTTTATTAACCTCCTGTTTTTTCGACAGTTCGATTAAGTTCTTGGCTTACTTTGCAGATAATAAAAGTATATGGCGGTATTATTAGTGTGGACAACTGCCCCCTCCTGATTACTGTACTCTGTACATGGTGAGGTTCCCAGCATATGGCTGATACTGACGGCTATAAATACTCTTAACAGTCATTGTACAGAGGCTGTTAATAAGAGCTCCGACTTTATATCAAATCCAATTTATAATATCCTTAAAATAACTTCTCCAGTAAAACATGTAAAACTCGGCTTCAAGCGAATAAAGATACCGCTCCACACGTCTGATGTTTGTTTTATGTAATAGTTTATTGAGGTGAAGGAGGAGACCTGACAAATCAGAGAGTACAAGACAATGATTAGTGCAGGTTACGGTGTGTAAACCCTCGATGTAACCCGCCATACTGTACATCCACCGCAGTGTGATCCCGACTGTTACCTGACACAACGTGGCGACGTTTAACAACTGCAATCAAAATGAAATCACAGAGGACAATGAGAAGCAAATTATCATATCACTGTACTGTGATTTTTAGTTGTTCTATATCAGAACAGTATTATAGCAGTTATATTCCTGTACATGGGGGTAGTATTATAGTAGTTATATTCTTGTACATAGGAGCAGTATTATAGCAGTTATATTCTTGTACATAGGAGGCAGTATTATAGTAGTTATATTCTTGTACATAGGAGCAGTATTATAGTAGCTATATTCTTGTACATAGGAGCAGTATTATAGTAGTTATATTCTTGTACATAGGAGCAGTATTATAGTAGCTATATTCTTGTACATAGGGAGCAGTATTATAGTAGTTATATTCTTGTATATAGGAGCAGTATTATAGTAGTTATATTCTTGTATATAGGAGCAGTATTATAGTAGTTATATTCTTGTACATAAGAGCAGTATTATAGTAGTTATATTCTTGTACATAGGAGCAGTATTATAGTAGTTATATTCTTGTATATAGGAGCAGTATTATAGTAGTTATATTCTTGTACATAAGAGCAGTATTATAGTAGTTATATTCCTGTACATAGGAGGCAGTATTATAGTAGTTATATTCTTGTACATAGGAGCAGTATTATAGTAGTTATATTCTTGTACATAGGAGGCAGTATTATAGTAGTTATATTCTTGCACATAGGTGCAGTATTATAGTAGTTATATTCCTGTACATAGGAGGTAGTATTATAGTAGTTATATTCTTGTACATAGGAGCAGTATTATAGCAGTTATATTCCTGTACATAGGAGCAGTATTATAGTAGTTATATTCCTGTACATAGGAGCAGTATTATAGTAGTTATATTCTTGTACATAGGAGCAGTGTTATACTAGTTATATTCCTGTACATAGGAGGTAGTATTATAGTAGTTATATTCTTGTACATAGGAGCAGTATTATAGTAGTTATATTCTTGTACATAGGAGCAGTATTATAGCAGTTATATTCCTGTACATAGGAGCAGTATTATAGTAGTTATATTCTTGTACATAGGAGCAGTATTATAGTAGTTATATTCCTGTACATAGGAGGCAGTATTATAGTAGTTATATTCTTGTACATAGGAGCAGTATTATAGTAGTTATATTCCTGCACATAGGAAGCAGTATTATAGTAGTTATATTCTTGTTCATAGGAGCAGTATTATAGTAGTTATATTCTTGTACATAGGAGCAGTATTATAGTAGTTATTTTCTTGTACATAGGAGCAGTATTATAGTAGTTATATTCTTGTACATAGGAGCAGTATTATAGTAGTTATATTCTTGTACATAGGAGGCAGTATTATAGTAGTTATATTCCTGTACATAGGAGCAGTATTATAGTAGTTATATTCTTATACATAGGAGCAGTATTATAGTAGTTATATTCCTGTACATAGGAGCAGTATTATAGTAGTTATATTCCTGTACATAGGAGGCAGTATTATAGTAGTTATATTCTTGTACATAGGAGCAGTATTATAGTAGTTATATTCTTGTACATAGGAGCAGTATTATAGTAGTTATATTCTTGTATATAGGGAGCAGTATTATAGTAGTTATATTCCTGTACATAATAGGAGGCAGTATTATAGTAGTTATATTCTTGTACATAGGAGGCAGTATTATAAAAGCTATATTCTTGTATATAGGAGCAGTATTATATTAGTTATATTCTTGTACATAAGAGCATTATTATAGTAGTTTATATTCTTGTACATAAGAGCAGTATTATAGTAGTTATATTCTTGTACATAGGAGCAGTATTATAGTAGTTATATTCTTGTACATAGGAGCAGTATTATAGTAGTTATATTCCTGCACATAGGAAGCAGTATTATAGTAGTTATATTCTTGTACATAGGAGCAGTATTATTGTAGTTATATTCCTGTACATAGGAGCAGTATTATAGTAGTTATATTCTTGTACATAGGAGCAGTATTATAGTAGTTATATTCTTGTACATAGGAGGCAGTATTATAGTAGTTTTATTCTTGTACATAGGAGCAGTATTATAGTAGATATATTATTGCATGTAGTTGATAGCTGTCTCTATTGGTTTCACTGAATCGTTTCGCTATTGACCTTTTTGCTGTGTTTGCATCTTGACTTTTTATATGAAGACTTCTGTGGCGTCTGTGGAGCGGCTTTATTCTTTGTGGCGTTAGTTTAGATTCTCAGGTCTTTGTTAATAATAATCCTCGCTCGTTATTTACCTGCAGTGTTTTAGAAAATACTTTTGCTCTATCCTGTTCATTCCTTTAGACTTCAGATTGATTTTAGTTGCTCGTTTTATTTTTGGTGATTGTCACTTTGTTCTTTCTGTATAATTTCGGCTTTCCATCTGGTATACCGCAGGTGGAGGTTGATGTGGGAAGTGCCGTCATTAGCTGCTGCACTAAGCTCTGCTCCAGGATAAGCTAACATGACAGAAGGGCAGCCAAAGGCTGTGGTGTTCTGCGCTGCACCTGACCCGCCGTGTAAAATTATCCCATCCTTCCTGTGTGCTGCGCTGGCTGCTAATTACTGTGCCGCCCCCCGCGCCTGCTCTGGATTGTTAATTCCTTCATTATATGACGGATGATTCATGTCACAGGCGCAGCTGAGGCTTTTTTCGTCTGTCTTCTGGCAGCAGGTAGCTCAGGATCGTTAGGTGTGCACTTCTGAATTGGGGGGATTTTTGTGCTTGCAGCGGGTGCAGCCTCAGTTTTTGGGGGATATTCATAAAGACTGGCATCTGGATTTCGGCTTTATTTTGCCTTGTGCCGGAGTGAGATGCACCAGGTTTATTAAGAGGATCAGGCCCCATCTACATTTTGGTAAAATGGCCAGGCCATTGAAAAAGGCTAAAATGTCGCACTTGGGACACAATTTTTGACTTTTGTGTGCACCCAAAAAATGGCATACAGTCAAAATAAGGCCTCATGCACACACAGGTTTTTTATTTTCAGTTTACGTTCCATTTCTTGCGTTTCGTATGCGAACTGTATAAGGAACCATTCATTTCAATGGATCCGCAAAAAAAAAAAAAAGGTTTTCCGTATGCCTTCCGTTTTTGTTCATATATAGAACATGTCCTATTGTTGTTTGCATAACGGACAATGATATGTCGCGGATATAAAGCGCAAAAATGCTTTATATACAAAAATAACAAAAGAAAGGATCAAAGGAAAAAATATCAAAGTTATTGATCCTATTGAGGAGAGGGCGACATAATAACCTCTCAGCTGTACTGTTCTATCAGGGGCCAGCTGTTCCATTCCGCAAAAAACGGGATGTACATGGACGTCATCTGTATTTTTAGCGGATCAGTTTTTTGCGGACCGCAACATACTGAAAAAGCCATACGGTCGTGTACATGAGGCCTAAATCTGACCATTTGAGTCTTTCGAAGCTTTCGCCTAGGTGATCGTTCTCCTGACAGACGTTGGATCCGACCTCTTTCTGGCTGTAAGGCAGCTGACTGCTGCAGGAGCTCTGCCCCTCCGTGAAGGTCCAGTCCCACCGCGGCCGTCCGTCTTCTAGCTCAGGTTCTGTATCGTATCGATGCCGTTTGTACAGCATGGACTTTACTCCAGTTACATCTAGAGCTGCATTTTAAGGCCTGTTTCACACTTGCGTTGTTAATTCCGGTTTTGAGATCCAGCACTGGGTCTGAGAACAGGAACTAAACGGATCCGTTTCGATTTTGCTCATTAGGATGCGTCTGTTCCGTTAGGATGCGTTTGTGTGAAATCAAAACGGAACAAACCGGATCTGTCACTAAATACATTGTAAGTCAATGGGTAATGGATACGATTTTTATATATATATATAATTTTTTTTTTTTTAGGTGCCTAAAAAACTGCACCCGTCACCATTGACTTACATTGTTTTTAGAGACCGATTCGGTTTGTTCCATTTTTATGACCGGAGAGAAATCCGCAGCTTGCAGCGATTTTGTGTCCATTCTCAAAACAGAATGGAAGACATCCTGATGCATCCCGCATCCCAGAATGCATGAGGACTAAATGGAACCGTTTTTTTTCCCCGGTTTTGAGACCCTCTGCCCAATCTCAAAACCGGAAAACAGCGGAAGAGTGAAAGAGGCCTAAGCCGTAGATTTCAAAGGTTTATATAGGAATAGAACTCGTAGCTGCTTTCTGAAACTGCACCAAACCCGTTCTGTGGTTTCTTATTACAGCTCCGCTCCATTGAAGTCAACGGGGCTGAACTGCAATACCACGCTCCTCCTGTGACTAGGTGTGGCGCCGGATCTCGTACAGTCCCTGTGGAGTTACCTTTGTGTGAAGGTGCCCTGCCCTCCCCTGTTCCGGAGATTTCCATGGCTGCGCGCTCTGCTCTGGGAAGTGAAGGCTTTTGTGTGTAATTATCCACCGTCGGCTGAGCGGCCAGTGTAAGGGCGCAGCGTGAGAGCGGTCGGGCGCCGGCGAGGTGAAAGTCATTAGGATTTCATGCATTTTTGATGAAGGCATAGAGCCGCTCTTCTGTATTCCACAGCGAGAGTGCAGTGCGCCCCCGAGAGCGGTGGGCACACAGCAGGCAAACCTTGGGGGGCTGTGGAGGGGTCTCGCCGGGTCCTAGTGCAGGGTACCAGGAAAATATGGAAACTGCTGCGCAAGCGATTATTTATACAGTGAGCTGGAGAAATAAATCCCGAAATATCCCTCACAGGAGTCGTCCTTCAATTGATGTGTTTCACCCATAGACGGCATAGGAGACTTGTGATGGATTGCCGGGACCCCCTCTATCTGCACAATGGTGGGGGGTGCCTCTGTGTTCTTCCTCACTGCTGGACCACTGTAAGGGGCGGTGGCCGAGCATGCATGTCTCCAATAGACACTGAATGAAGGATCTTGTTTGCCTTCTTCCTCACTGTGGTCAGTGGGGGCCCCGAGCAATTAGACTTTTTTTTATAGGAGTCTGAAATGAACTTAGGGAATTGCTATTTCTGCAATATCTGATTTTCTGCAAATGAAGCCCGATGATTGCTTGAAATCTCAGCAGCTTTTCTAATTGACTATATTTCCTTGCCATTTTCAAGATCTCTGCTTGCTACAATTGTATCTTTTCCTGTCAGCTAAACACATGTTTGTGGCCTTCACTGATACAATGTATCATCCTGGAGGGCAGAGAATTGTCTCCACTGGATCCAATCGGAACAAGCTCTTCGCTGTGAGAAGTAATGGGTCAGGACCGGATTCGCTCTCGGCAAGTTCCAAAACTGGGAAACCCCTTGATTATAGGGGAGGGGTGTTTGGGTACCCAGCCATAGTGTATTTGGGGGTAGGAGCCCCTTTAATCCTTGTCTGTCAGCTGTCACTTTGAGCCACTGGTCGCTGCGCCATTTCATCGTATTATCGTGGAGCTGGCAGTACTGAGCCGCGCAGTGATGGGCGCCATGTTGTCTGCTGCTTTATTGTTGCTTGGTTAAACATGTTGCTGATCAGATCCCACCCGGTGACGTGTCAGGGGAGCCGACAAAACATTCATTACTGCATTTTATGCAGACAAGGACTTTTCCTGCCTCATCTTCCCTTGTCCTTGGCTTTTCTTTAGATGCTGCTTCATGGGAAGATGTTTTACTCTTTATTCATTGCGCCTCCTCCATAGACTGAGAACACAACCTGACTGCAAGAATGTAACGTGTCCGTAATATAATGTAACACGGCCGTAACAATATAACGTGTCTGTAATGTAACACGTCCGTAATAATAGAACGTGTCTGTAATATAATGTAACACGTCCGTAACAATATAACGTGTCTGTAATGTAACACGTCCGTAATAATAGAACGTGTCTGTAATAGAACGTGTCTGTAATATAATGTAACACGTCCGTAACAATATAACGTGTCTGTAATGTAACACGTCCGTAATAATAGAACGTGTCTGTAATATTATGTAACACGTCTGAATTTCAATAATGTACATTGTACGAATTAGTGGCCAGATGGGATAAGGCCTCATGCACACGACCGTGTCCGTTTTGCAAGCTGCAGATCTGCAAAATACGGATACAATCCATGTGCAGGCCCATCCATGGTCCACATCTTGCAGACAGAGTCTATCTTTTTGCAGACTGACATATGGTAGCGGAAAGCATATGGATGATTCATGTGCTTTCCGCATGTTCGTTCCACAAAAAGATAGACTCTGTCTTATACTTTGCTGCAAAAGGCAAACAATGTGGATGCAGCATGGACGGAATCTATATTTTACGAATTTGCAAGATGCATATGGTCATGTGCATGCAGTGCAGTCTGTAACCATGGAGACATGTGACTGTGAATAGGAGCTGCAGACACAAAACTCATTTTTCCAGATTTTGGCACTGTAACTCGCAGCACTCAAGGCAACATCTGCATGCAGCTTGCATGTTCTTCTCATGTTTGGGGTGGGTTTCCTCCGGATATTCCTCTGGTAACATACTGACAGGATAGCTTGGAGATTGTGACCCCCGGGAGGGGATTTCTGTACAGAGCTGCAGAATATGTTGGTGCTATATAAATGAAAAACATAAATACTAAAAAACTCACATCATGCCTTGTACTCCGGTCACAGCCAGAGCTGCATTTCTGATATAATGCTGTAACACATGTGCTGCTATATTGTAGCCTTTCTGATGGATTTTGGCTGCGGTGTGATGCGTTGGTACCACTATATTGTACGGTATACTGTCGCGCAGGTGTTGTCACATACCTTAGTCTGGTTATTTGTTCGGCGGGGTCGAGTAGGAGGCCTGTGCTGAATCCACCTCCGCAATGAATTTGCTGTATATTTGCTCTAATATAGGAATTGAAGCCGCTTTACAGGTTGTCTTGATTTAAAAATCTCCTGTAGTTTTGTGTATACAGCTCCTATGCAGACCAATGTGTCTCCATGGCAACAGACTACAAACCCTTCGTAGTCTGGTCTTGCAGCCATGCTAGTTTCTGTTAATTATTGCATTAGTATGAATGAGTTGCAGGATCAGACTACACAGGTAGTGTAGTCTGTAACCATGGGAACACATAGGTCTGTGAAGAAGCTGAACCAACAGGGGCTGCAGAGTGCGGTGGATATTTTGACACCCAGTAAGCCAATCAGGATCCAGCTGCATTATAAATGCAGCTCTGGATGTGACCACAGTAGAAGACCCAATATTGATGCCTGTAGAAAGTTATATTAAAAAAAAAAAAAAAGAAAAAGAAAAAACCTTTGACTAGATGCAGTTTTTCGGCTCTATTGAAAATGAAGTTGGGGAGAAGTTTGACTTCCCTGGTAGACGGGTTTGAGACCCTCGTGTCTCCGGGGAGCTCATTATAACAGATGGACGAAGCGGCAAATGAATCGGATCTAAGGAAAAGAATCTGATGGCGTTCGGAGCCAGACAAAGCTTTGTGATGTTCATGCCGCAGAGGTCGCCGCCGACCCTTATCCCGTCACAGCGGAAGAATCGCCGCACTGCTCACCTTGGCTGCAGAAGAGTTTTTGGAAATCTGCAGAGCATTAAGGCGGATGAAGGAGCAGCGGCGCCGTCAGAAGAGGTTTTAATGGCTCTGACATTCAGCAGGAAAGATGAAAAACTCTGTAGTTATAGAAACGCGACCGTGCAGCCACAATGAGGCACACCTGAGCCTGCCGGAGCCACGAAGGGCGCGGGGCGTGAGCAAGTGCTCATAATGCAATTCCCTAAAGTAACAATTCCCAGGATACGAATCGCGCACTACGTCTGACGGTTAGTAATTCGGGTCATTGTGAAGTGCAAACGCCCTGCGGCTGCTCCCCCAGCAGATCACAGGCAGAGCTGTCCAAAGAGGGGAGGGGTCGTCTTCTGAGGTGAGCGAAAAACCAAGTCTCAAACCTGCAGAATCTTTTCATGTATCCGAAGGGCCGACAAACTGCGAATGGGTGAAAAATGTGAGCTTCGTATTGGTGCCTCAAGCTGCACAGCCAATCCCAGCATTAGCTGCCTCCCTGTCCTTCCATGCACCATATCCCTCATCCGTGCGGTATCTGACCCTGCGGCATGCACCATATCCCTCATCTGTGCTGTCTGACCCTGCAGCGTGCACCGTATCCCTCATCCGTGCTGTATCTGACCCTGCAGCGTGCACCATATCCCTCATCTGTGCTGTCTGACCCTGCAGCGTGCACCGTATCCCTCATCCGTGCTGTATCTGACCCTGCGGCATGCACCATATCCCTCACCCGTGCTGTATCTGACCCTGCGGCATGCAACATATCCCTCATCCGTGCTGTATCTGACCCTGCAGCGTGCACCATATCCCTCATCCGTGCTGTATCTGACCCTGCGGCGTGCACCATATCCCTCATCCGTGCTGTATCTGACCCTGCAGCGTGCACCATATCCCTCGTCTGTGCTGTATCTGACCCTGCAGCATGCACCGTATCCCTCATCCGTGCTGTATCTGACCCTGCAGCATGCACTATATCCCTCATTCGTGCTGTCTGACCCTGCGGCATGCACCATATCCCTCATCCGTGCTGTATCTGACCCTGCGGTATGCACCATATCCCTCATCCGTGCTGTATCTGACCCTGTAGCGTGCACCATATCCCTCATCCGTGCTGTCTGACCCTGCGGCATGCACCATATCCCTCATCCGTGCGGTATCTGACCCTGCAGCATGCACCATATCCCTCATCTGTGCGGTATCTGACCCTGCAGCATGCACCATATCCCTCATCTGTGCGGTATCTGACCCTGCGGCATGCACCATATCCTTCATCCGTGCTGTATCTGACCCTGCAGCGTGCACCATATCCCTCATCCGTGGTGTATCTGACCCTGCAGCGTGCACCATATCCCTCATCCGTGCTGTATCTGACCCTGCAGCGTGCACCATATCCCTCATCCGTGCAGTATCTGACCCTGCAGCGTGCACCATATCCCTCATCCGTGCTGTATCTAACCCTGCGGCATGCACCATATCCTTCATCCGTGGTGTATCTGACCCTGCAGCGTGCACCATATCCCTCATCTGTGCTGTATCTGACCCTGCAGCGTGCACCATATCCCTCATCCGTGCTGTATCTGACCCTGCAGCGTGCACCATATCCCTCATCTGTGCTGTATCTGACCCTGCAGCGTGCACCATATCCCTCATCCGTGCTGTATCTGACCCTGCAGCGTGCACCATATCCCTCATCTGTGCTGTATCTGACCCTGCAGCATGCACCATATTCCTATTTTAGCCATTCTGTACAACACCACAGATGGTGCTATATGAATAATATCTTCCCATTATACTCTCCCTAGAGGCTTGTATGGGATCTGCAGGAGGACTACAGGTCTCAGCATAGGCTGTTCCTGCTCTTCTTACTCGGACGGATCTGGTTGGGGGATGGGTTTGGCTATGAGGACATGGGCTTCTGCCATCGGTCGGTTTCGCTGCGTTTGAGCGGTGGCTGGTTGTCAGAATTTCCCGGTGCTTTGATTGGCAGCACATTGTGGAAGATGACAACTTCTCGGAGGCGTTCTCTGATCTTATGTCCCAAACACAGTCAGACACAGCGTGGAGCCCGGCATGGGGCAGCGCGGGATCCATCAGCATATTGACACCTTTGACAGACGGCAGAAAGCCCAGACTCGGCTCTGCTGCTCCGCGCCAATCTTGTAGGTTACGTAGAAGATAAATCTGCAGAAGCAGGAGTCCTTGAAGGAACAGGCAGCGGCCATTTATCTCCACGTCTGATGCAACTGTTTTGATGTCAATCTGCCCATGTTATATCAGACCTGCAACACTTTTCCCCCCCCTCCCGCCAAATTCAAATGCAACAGAGCTGCAGAGTAAAGCAGGGGGGAGGAACAGAGCAGCAATCCTAGTGTCTGAGACAGGAGGTCGATTTCCGACAACTGGAGTCACTGATAATAATTGTGCTGTAATGCAGCAGAGCTGCAGTGTAGAGCATGGAGGAGAGGGGAGGAGCCTGAGCCTCTGATGAGACATGACTCCCTCCGGCCCCAGCAGACAGTGGAGCGAAGCTGGAGCCACTGATCATAGTGGTGCCTACATGAGGTATACGAGGCATGAGCGTGCCTCGCACCTCCCTTTTTTTCCACCAGGTCTCTAGTTCCGCTGTCTTCCTCGCTTTTATCTCCGCAAAGAGAATGACAATGGGATGTAATTGATGCGTTTTGCGAGCAGCTGAAACCGTATCGCCCTTTGTGCTGGCCAGGTGTGTGGTCACGAAGGGGAGCCGCCCCTCCCCCGCAGTGTCCTCCGTCATCCAGTGCTGAGCACCTGCCCACCGCGTCACTCCGGCGATGGCGTCCGATGGATCGTCTTATTTTACAGATTCCAGATGTAAATAGAAAATGATTTATTGGCCATTTCCCTTTAAATCTGATCCTGAGGCCCCTCCCCCTTATTGAGGCCCCTCCCCTTCATCTATATGCATCTGTTTCTTGATGACCTTCACGTTGCTTAGTACCTATAGTCTATAATCTGCAGTAATAGAACCGCTCCATGTAAAGGAACAGAGCTGCAGTTTAAAGCATAAGGGACAGTGCAGAAGCCTGAGCCTCTGATGAGACACGAGATAGATTTCAACCAACTCGCGTTCCAGTTGACAATGCAGCTAAGCTGGAGTCTCTGATCATAGCTGTAGAGCAGAGCTGCAGTGTAAAGCATGGGTGACTGCGGCAGTTCGAGGCTGTGATGAGCTGGAGTCACTGATCGTAGCGGTGTCCAATGGAGCAGAGCTCACACTCTGGGTACATCAGGAGCTGCATGCACAGTTCGAAGGGAGAAAGTGTCAGACTGCAAGCGTTCAATGGAAAGTCTGTCTCTTTGGGCAACCAGCAAAACGTTGAGTGCAGCTTTGTGTGTGACTGGAGTCCATGACCTACCCGCTGCCGGTGCGGCGCCATCTTCCGCTGCAGGGTATCTGCTCGTTAATATATCACTTTTCTGCGGCTCCGTCGTCGCTCAGATGCTTGTGTTCCTGGATTCGGCGGTGGACAGATGGCTCCTGTTGTGTGTCCCCGCGGGCAGCGCAGACGTGCTGTACTGGCGGCTCAGCTACTCCATAAATATTCGGGAATGATTGCTCGGCGGTGAGGACAAGTTCCCGGACAAGATGCTGCGGACCCATGGATCACAGGACATCCTCTGCCTGACTGCAACCTGCCCCGACGATCAGCTGCCCACTGCCATAAGTATGTGACCCCCTGACGTCATGTGTCTGGCCACGAATGTTCACTAAAGCCACCAATATCGGCAGGACCGGTCACTATCGTGAGTGTGGGGTGACTCTCGATGGCCGATGTCGGGTGAATAAATGATTGGGCATATTGGATTTCAGAATGTATGCCCCTTTAAGGCTGAGTCTGTGGGGTGACCTGCTGCCCCCCGCTGTCCACGTCCGCCCTCGCTCTGTGGACTCGGCTTCACCTCCTTCTAGCTGGGGCTGATGCATTAATTCCCTTGGCAACCATTCAGCTCGAATCCTCTGTAGCTGAAGTGGTAAATACAGGCGGTCGCCCTCCGACAGGCGGTGTCACCTGAGGATCCTCGCCAGAAGCCTCCATCAGGAGAGCGAGGGGGGCTCCTTGGCCGCCATACTGCAATGTACGTGTTCTTCTAAAGGCTTACAATTAGGGATGAGCGAACCTGTGTTTTCCGGTTCGGCGTACAAGGTTTGGGTTATCTAAGAATTTGGGATTCCGCTACCAAAGGCCGTAAGTTACACGGTCCGAGGTGGCGGAATCCATGATGGGATCCTCAGATAAAATAAAGCGAACCCTGGACAGACGACCTAGAGGGCAGGCTGGAAATCTGGGCCCGGGCCCCTGCCTGTGCCGTTTAGAATACTGGGGTCTGTCTGTGTGCCACTGCTGCCCCCTCCAACACCTGCGTTGGGGGCACCTGCTGCCTGTGATACCCCTGCTGACCCCGGGCCCCTGAAGGGTCTAACGGTTTGGGGTCTGGCCGCCTAACGGAAAATACCCGACTCTTCTTGCGACCCTGAATCTGCCCCGTGTAAATTTACCCTTACAAACAATGAAGATTCCTGTTTCATGACAGCAAGCGGAGATCTTGAAAACCAGGAGGAAATGGATACAGGCAGCATGTAGGGAAATTAGAACTTTTTATTATAGAAAAAAAAATAACATTTATTTACTGAAACTGGAATATGCCTTTAAGAGAGAACATGCCAGTGAGATGATGGCAACAATGTTGCAGCTATTATTACATTGTCACAAGTATTTCACTGTTGCAGTTATTATTAACAATAATATTGTTACAGCTATTGATAATACCTGCAACAATGTAATAATGATACCTGCAACAATGTAGTATTATTATTATTATTATTACATTGTTACCTCGGTCACATCTGCAGCAGAATTCTATCTCTGGCTTTTTTGAGAACTTCGGGGCCACAGGTGCATTAGTCGGGGGCCCCCGCACTGCGGCCTGTACACCACAGTGAAGGTAGTCTGTGCAGTGGAGAGGTGTTGGCAGTCGGTTGCTTCCCATGACCCTGGGCGCTTTCCTCTCATAATCCTCAGCAGCCAGTTGGCGAATCTGGCGGCCACATTCCTTCCAGATTGCGGCGGCCCCGAGAGATGAAATGCCCACGTGACCGTCACCGGGTAGAAAGCCACTTCTCAGCTGCCCATTTACTCAGCAGCAAGCGACAGGAGACGAGGCGTAAAGATCCGTATACCGGCTGTGTGATACGCTTAGATACAGCAGAGGCACCCTGTATCACACAGGATAGGCTTAGATACAGCAACACAGGAGACAGTATCACTCATGATGTGCTTAGATACACAGCTCAGCAGACAGTATCACACAGGATAGGCTTAGATACACCGCTCAGCAGACAGTATCACCGATGACAGGATTAGATACACAGCTCAGCAGACAGTATCACACAGGACAGGATTAGATACACAGTGCTGCAGACAGTATCACACAGGGTAGGATTAGATACACCGCTCAGCAGACAGTGTCACACAGGACAGGATTAGATACACAGCTCAGCAGACAGTATCACACAGGGTAGGATTAGATACACAGCTCGGCAGGCAGTATCACACAGGATAGGATTAGATACACAGCTCAGCAGACCCTATCACACAGGATAGGATTAGATACATAGCTCAGCAGGCAGTATCACACAGGATAGGATTAGATGCAGCTCAGCAGACAGTATCACACAGGATAGGGTTAGATACACAGCTCAACAGGCAGTATCACACAGGATAGGATTAGATACAGCTCAGCAGACAGTATCACACAGGATAGGATTAGATGCAGCTCAGCAGACAGTATCACACAGGATAGGATTAGATACACCGCTCAGCAGGCAGTATCACACAGGACTGGATTAGATACACAACCCAGCAGACAGTATCACACAGGATAAGATTAGATACACCGCTCAGCAGACTGTATCCCACAGGATAGGATTAGATGCAGCTCAGCAGACGGTATCACACAGGATAGGATTAGATACACTGGCTCAGCAGACAGTATCACACAGGATAGGATTAGATACACAGCTCAGCAGACTGTATCACACAGGATAGGATTAGATACACAGCTCAGCAGACAGTATCACACAGGATAGGATTAGATACACAGCTCAGCAGACAGTATCACACAGGATAGGATTAGATGCAGCTCAGCAGACAGTATCACACATGATAGGATTAGATACACTGGCTCAGCAGACTGTATCGCACATGAACGGCTCGGATACCGTCTGGCCACCATCCTCCATGGCCTCTCCTGTATAGTTTTGGCTCTGGTTCAGTTCACACAGCAGACTGTCATGTATAAATGAATGGGTGACATTGGCGCGGCGTCTGCGCGGTACTCGCCGTCCCCTCCTGGAGCTTGTGTTACGTTATTTTTAGCTGCTGCTCGCTCGCCGCCTTGTAACACGGCTCATGGATACGAGAAATGTAATCCCTGAAGACGAGGGAGCGCCGGAGCAGGAGCGCGGCCCCCGTGTATTAATGGAGTATCTGAATGCTAGCTTAGATACCGCGGTACAGGCGTCACCCTGACTTGGCTATTACGTTTCTGCTCTTCCTCTTGTCCTTGGTGTCTGTTTCTGGGGCGGCTCTGACAACCGCTGTGGCTGCTGCCATTATCCAGACGGGGCTGACACCCAGCTTTCCTGGAGCTCCGAATGCTCGATGTCCCAGTGATGCAGCAGTAGAGAACACTACACCAGTGCTGGTAGTCACCCAGCTTTCCCAGAACCAGATGAGGTTGTTTTACACCCCTCCCCCGCCCAGACTCGTTCACGTTCCGGGTTTCTAGCGTACTCTGCGCTCTTTCCTCAGGGAATGTAAATATTAGGATTTCCTTATTTTCTGAGTGTTTCCCTGGTTTTATGAAAGCGGCTATTTGTGCGCGGAGCCGTGTAAACACAGTGAGAGAGCAGGCAGAGCGCCAAGAGCAGGCAGAGCGCCACTTCAGCGGGGACACTACTGCCCTGTGATGCCCAGGATCCTGCACTTCAGGTAAGCTGAGATCATATCTGATATTAGAGGGCCACAGGCTCCAGCAACCAGGAATGGCTTCCCCTTTATCTGTCACTACCTGCTGGTTCAGGGTCTGCTCCACTGATTGTGGGAAAAGTCCTCAGCAATGCAGAAAAATCTAACAGTCTTTTAGGTCAGTTTCTAAAGAAACGCTTACTGACTGCTTCCAATAACCAGCAGAATAGTGAGTGCAGCTCTGGAGTATAATACAGGATGTGTAACTCAGGATCAGTACAGGATAAGTAATGTATGTACACAGTGACTGCACCAGCAGAATACTGAGTGCAGCTCTGGAGTATAATACAGGATGTAACTCAGGATCAGTACAGGATAAGTAATGTATGTACACAGTGACTGCACCAGCAGAATACTGAGTGCAGCTCTGGAGTATAATACAGGATGTAACTCAGGATCAGTACAGGATAAGTAATGTATGTACACAGTGACTCCACCAGCAGAATAGTGAGTGCAGCTCTGGGGTATAATACAGGGTGTAACTCAGGATCAGTACAGGATAAGTAATGTATGTACACAGTGACTGCACCAGCAGAATAGTGAGTGCAGCTCTGGAGTATAATACAGGATGTAACTCAGGATCAGTACAGGATAAGTAATGTATGTACACAGTGACTGCACCAGCAGAATAGTGAGTGCAGCTCTGGAGTATAATACAGGATGTAACTCAGGATCAGCACAGGATAAGTAATGTATGTACACAGTGACTGCACCAGCAGAATAGTGAGTGCAGCTCTGGAGTATAATACAGGATGTAACTCAGGATCAGTACAGGATAAGTAATGTATGTACACAGTGACTGCACCAGCAGAATAGTGAGTGCAGCTCTGGAGTATAATACAGTATGTAACTCAGGATCAGTACAGGATAAGTAATGTATGTACACAGTGACTGCAGCAGCAGAATAGTGAGTGCAGCTCTGGAGTATAATACAGGATGTAACTCCAGGATCAGTACAGGATAAGTAATGTATGTACACAGTGACTGCACCAGCAGAATAGTGAGTGCAGCTCTGGAGTATAATACAGGATGTAACTCAGGATCAGTACAGGATAAGTAATGTATGTACACAGTGACTGCAGCAGCAGAATAGTGAGTGCAGCTCTGGAATATAATACAGGATGTAACTCAGGATCAGTACAGGATAAGTAATGTATGTACACAGTGACTGCACCAGCAGAATAGTGAGTGCAGCTCTGAAGTATAATACCGGATGTAACTCAGGATCAGTACAGGATAAGTAATGTATGTACACAGTGACTGCACCAGCAGAATAGTGAGTGCAGCTCTGGAGAGTAATACAGGATGTAACTCAGGATCAGTACAGGATAAGTAATGTATGTACACAGTGACTGCACCAGCAGAATAGTGAGTGCAGCTCTGGAGTATAATACAGGATGTAACTCAGGATCAGTACAGGATAAGTAATGTATGTACACAGTGACTGCAGCAGCAGAATAGTGAGTGCAGCTCTGGAGTATAATACAGGATGTAACTCAGGATCAGTACAGGATAAGTAATGTATGTACACAGTGACTGCACCAGCAGATTAGTGAGTGCAGCTCTGCAGTATAATACAGGATGTAACTCAGGATAAGTAATGTATGTACACAGTGACTGCACCAGCAGAATAGTGAGTGCAGCTCTGGAGTATAATACAGGATGTAACTCAGGATCAGTACAGGATAAGTAATGTATGTACACAGTGACTGCACCAGCAGAATAGTGAGTGCAGCTCTGGAGTATAATACAGGATGTAACTCAGGATCAGTACAGGATAAGTAATGTATGTACACAGTGACTGCACCAGCAGAATAGTGAGTGCAGCTCTGGAGTGTAATACAGGATGTAACTCAGGATCAGTACAGGATAAGTAATGTATGTACACAGTGACTCCACCAGCAGAATAGTGAGTGCAGCTCTGGAGTATAATACAGGATGTAACTCAGGATCAGTACAGGATAAGTAATGTATGTACACAGTGACTCCACCAGCAGAATAGTGAGTGCAGCTCTGGGGTATAATACAGGGTGTAGCTCAGGATCAGTACAGGATAAGTAATGTATGTACACAGTGACTGCACCAGCAGAATAGTGAGTGCAGCTCTGGAGTATAATGCAGGATGTAACTCAGGATCAGCACAGGATAAGTAATGTATGTACACAGTGACTGCACCAGCAGAATAGTGAGTGCAGCTCTGGAGTATAATACAGGATGTAACTCCGGATCAGTACAGGATAAGTAATGTATGTACACAGTGATTGCACCAGCAGAATAGTGAGTGCAGCTCTGGAGTATAATACAGTATGTAACTCAGGATCAGTACAGGATAAGTAATGTATGTACACAGTGACTGCACCAGCAGAATAGTGAGTGCAGCTCTGGAGTATAATACAGGATGTAACTCCGGATCAGTACAGGATAAGTAATGTATGTACACAGTGACTGCACCAGCAGAATAGTGAGTGCAGCTCTGGAGTATAATACAGGATGTAACTCAGGATCAGTACAGGATAAGTAATGTATGTACACAGTGACTGCACCAGCAGAATAGTGAGTGCAGCTCTGGAGTATAATACAGGATGTAACTCAGGATCAGTACAGGATAAGTAATGTATGTACACAGTGACTGCACCAGCAGAATAGTGAGTGCAGCTCTGGAGTATAATACAGGATGTAACTCAGGATCAGTACAGGATAAGTAATGTATGTACACAGTGACTGCACCAGCAGAATAGTGAGTGCAGCTCTGGAGTATAATACAGGATGTAACTCAGGATCAGTACAGGATAAGTAATGTATGTACACAGTGACTGCACCAGCAGAATAGTGAGTGCAGCTCTGGAGTATAATACAGGATGTAACTGGGTGTTTTCTCCTTAACCTGTTTAGAACTGCCGCCTGGTTGGGATTGGTGACTTTTTTACTTTGTTTCCTCTAATATGGCGGAATTGTCTCTTGATTACTAGGAAATCTTGCTGACGGGCTACGTACGCTGCACCCCACCTCTCACAGAGGTTGTCACCCAGCTTTCCTGGATGCATCTTAGAAATGGATGGAAAGTGACCCCTGTTTGTCCACCATCGCAGGTCACACGGCTTTCGCGGCTCCTGCACAGCGGTTCTTCTAACTCAGGGGTCAGCAACCTTCGGCACTCCAGGTGTTGTGAAACTACATCTCCCATCATGCACACTTGCTTGGCTGCTCTCTGAACTCCCGCACAAGTGAAAAGAGCATGCTAGGAGTTGTAGTTCCACAACAGCTGGAGTGCTGAAGGTTGCTGATCCGTGTTCTAACTAAACAGATTTAGTGCTCCGAGCTCTGGGAAAGCTGAGTGACAACCTCAGGGGAAGCTGCAGCAGCCTACAGATTGGTTATTACCCAGCTTTCCCAGAGATAGATATTACTTTTGTTTACTGGGGATTAATGGACCGGTACATACTGTATCTGAGTACTAGTGATATAGCAGTCGCTGCCATCTCCGCAGATGACATCCCAGCACACGGATCCTGAACATTTACCAATTAAAACATTGTGATTTCTGAGTCATTAGCTCCGAATCTGGAGAGAGGAGACGAGACTCATTCCTCAGCGCAGCCGCCTGTATAACGCAGGAGTGTGATACCTGGGAACCGATAAACAAACACGGCTCATTTCCCTCTGTCACCACCGAGCGCACAAACTCTGCTACTTCATTAGAGGTTGGCTGATAAAACAAGGGGGATGTGCATCTTCTCCGGGAGCACGTTCACTGCAGGATAGCAGAGGATAGCAGGGCCTGTACTAAAGATTTCATTGATATGAAGCTTCTACTCAACACAGGTATGCAGCTAATGATAATGTGACCTGTAATCCAGCGTCTGATACTCCAGCGCTACAACCATCCAATAATCCAAACTATTTTATATTCCCACAGATTAAAGGAAGTCACCAACTCTGCTTCTTGTTCACTATATAGCAATGAATGGAGTCACCATGTACATACATTATTTATCCTGTACTGATCCTGAGTTACATCCTGTATTATACTCCAGAGCTGCACTCACTATTCTGCTGGTGCAGTCACTATGTACATACATTACTTATCCTGTACTGATCCTGAGTTACATCCTGTATTATACTCCAGAGCTGTACTCACTATTCTGCTGGTGCAGTCACTGTGTACATACATTACTTCTCCTGTACTGATCCTGAGTTACATCCTGTATTATACTCCAGAGCTGCACTCACTATTCTGCTGGTGCAGTCACTGTGTACATACATTACTTATCCTGTACTGATCCTGAGTTACATCCTGTATTATACTCCAGAGCTGCACTCACTATTCTGCTGGTGCAGTCACTGTGTACATACATTACTTATCATGTACTGATCCTGAGTTACATCCTGTATTATACTCCAGAGCTGCACTCACTATTCTGCTGGTGCAGTCACTGTGTACATACATTACTTCTCCTGTACTGATCCTGAGTTACATCCTGTATTATACTCCAGAGCTGCACTCACTATTCTGCTGGTGCAGTCATTGTGTACATACATTATTTATCCTGTACTGATCCTGAGTTACATCCTGTATTATACTCCAGAGCTGCACTCACTATTCTGCTGGTGCAGTCACTGTGTACATACATTACTTATCCTGTACTGATCCTGAGTTACATCCTGTATTATACTCCAGAGCTGCACTCACTATTCTGCTGGTGCAGTCACTGTGTACATACATTACTTATCCTGTACTGATCCTGAGTTACATCCTGTATTATACTCCAGAGCTGCACTCACTATTCTGCTGGTGCAGTCACTGTGTACATACATTACTTATCCTGTACTGATCCTCAGTTACATCCTGTATTATCGTCCAGAGCTGCACTCACTATTCTGCTGGTGAAGTCACTGTGTACATACATTACTTATCCAGTACTGATCCTGAGTTACATCCTGTATTATACTCCAGAGCTGCACTCACTATTCTGCTGGTGCAGTCACTGTGTACATACATTACTTATCCTGTACTGATCCTGAGTTACATCCTGTATTATACTCCAGAGCTGTACTCACTATTCTGCTGGTGCAGTCACTGTGTACATACATTACTTATCCTGTACTGATCCTGAGTTACATCCTGTATTATACTCCAGAGCTGCACTCACTATTCTGCTGGTGCAGTCATTGTGTACATACATTATTTATCCTGTACTGATCCTGAGTTACATCCTGTATTATACTCCAGAGCTGCACTCACTATTCTGCTGGTGCAGTCACTGTGTACATACATTACTTATCCTGTACTGATCCTGAGTTACATCCTGTATTATACTCCAGAGCTGCACTCACTATTCTGCTGGTGCAGTCACTGTGTACATACATTACTTATCCTGTACTGATCCTGAGTTACATCCTGTATTATACTCCAGAGCTGCACTCACTATTCTGCTGGTGCAGTCACTGTGTACATACATTACTTATCCTGTACTGATCCTCAGTTACATCCTGTATTATCGTCCAGAGCTGCACTCACTATTCTGCTGGTGAAGTCACTGTGTACATACATTACTTATCCAGTACTGATCCTGAGTTACATCCTGTATTATACTCCAGAGCTGCACTCACTATTCTGCTGGTGCAGTCACTGTGTACATACATTACTTATCCTGTACTGATCCTGAGTTACATCCTGTATTATACTCCAGAGCTGCACTCACTATTCTGCTGCTGCAGTCACTGTGTACATACCTTACTTATCCTGTACTGATCCTGTATTATATTCCAGAGCTGCACTCACTATTCTGCAGGTGCAGTCACTGTGTACATACATTAATTACTGATCCAGTACTGATCCTGAGTTACCTCCTGTATTGTACTCCAGAGCTGCACTCTCTGATATGATACAATGTATACTTAGTGGTTAGTTTGTATGTCATATACAGTAAGTGATGTTATCAGTATTCATTCTTTCGGGGGTAGGATGCGCTGATCCTGAGTTGTTGGGGGGGGACACATAACTTTTCGTGTCCTGGACTTGCGGTTTCCTGTTCTATAATGATTACCACTTCTTCTCCCCTCCGGTTTATTACAGTAACATCCGCTTCGCTGTTCCCACCGCACACAGAGCCGTGGGTTCAGCTTGTTCTTTTTACATGGACCTCAGAGCTTCACTCTTCATTTAACCCCTTGGTCCGTGTTTCTCTATTTTGATATATTTGAGATGTTGCAGCATCTGCTCCTTTTGAACAGTCCTTACCAGGGTGGGGGGAGCAGGCTGGGATCTGTCCGTGCCTGGAGGGTCCCCGACTGTTCGGCTTCACCTCTGATGATTTATGTATCAAAAGGATCCAGGATGAAGGCAGGAAACAGCTGGAAATATTCAGCCCGGAGACAACATGGCGGCTGCTGTCCTTGACGTTTCGCTGTCATGTGGATGTACACGGTACTGTCCTGGCGTTGGAGACATTTGTCTGTCTTTTTCCTGTGGAAATGTCCCATTTTCCTCCATTTAACCTCTGCTCAGGGCGAGGGCGCCTCTTGGCCTGTGTTAGTCTGGATGGTGTTTGGCCTCATCTCTTCTGGAATGTGGCTCTCTGCGCCTTGTCACATCAGCCGCTCCAGGCGACTTGTCGTGTTCATACACACCCCAGACGCCCCTGTTGTGGGGGTGCCCTGCAGGGTTGGTGGAGTTTCCTTTTTAAGCTCCTCGAACTCCCAGAATAAAGCCTCTGATTCAGTTGGTGTCCTCTGACCATTCGCCTTCCTGTAGTAAAAAAATTCAGATCAAGGCATTTATCTACAGGGAGATTAGAGCAGCTGGAATTGGCGGGTCAGACTGCAGCGTGGCCTGTTTCACTTCAGTCTTTGAAATAAATACAGAAACAAAGACGAGAAGAGGCGGGGAGTGTGCACGGAGGTGGGGAGGGAGCAGGGAGAGCAGGAGGAGGAGAGTGTGCGGGAGGGGAGGGAGCAGGGAGAGCAGGAGGAGGAGAGTGTGCGGGGAGGGAGCAGGGAGAGCAGGAGGAGGAGAGTGTGCGGGAGGAGGGAGCAGGGAGAGCAGGAGGAGGAGAGTGTGCGGGAGGGAGGAGCAGGAGAGCAGGAGGAGGAGTGTGCGGGAGGGGAGCGAGCAGGGAGAGCAGGAGGAGGAGAGTGTGCGGGAGGGGAGGGAGCAGGGAGAGCAGGAGGAGGAGAGTGTGCGGGAGGGGAGGGAGCAGGGAGAGCAGGAGGAGGAGAGTGTGCGGGAGGGAGGGAGCAGGGAGAGCAGGAGGAGGAGAGTGTGCGGGAGGGGAGGGAGCAGGAGGCAGGAGGAGATGTGCGGGAGGGGAGGGAGCAGGGAGAGCAGGAGGAGAGAGTGTGCGGGAGGGGAGGGAGCAGGAGAGAGCAGGAGGAGGAGAGTGTGCGGGAGGGGAGGGAGCAGGGAGAGCAGGAGGAGGAGAGTGTGCGGGAGGGAGGGAGCAGGGAGAGCAGGAGGAGGAGAGTGTGCGGGAGGGGAGGGAGCAGGGAGAGCAGGAGGAGGAGAGTGTGCGGGAGGGAGGAGCAGGAGAGCAGGAGGAGGAGAGTGTGCGGGAGGGGAGGGAGCAGGGAGAGCAGGAGGAGGAGAGTGTGCGGGAGGGGAGGGAGCAGGGAGAGCAGGAGGAGGAGAGGGTGTGCGAGGGAGGGGCAGGGAGCAGGAGGAGGAGAGCAGGAGGAGGAGAGTGTGCAGGAGGGAGGGAGCAGGAGAGCAGGAGGAGGAGCGAGTGTGCGGGAAGGAGAGGGACAGCAGGAGGAGGAGAGTGTGCGGGAGGGAGCAGGGAGAACAGGAGGAGGAGAGTGTGCGGGAGGGAGCAGGGAGAACAGGAGGAGGAGAGTGTGCGGGAGGGGAGGGAGCAGGGAGAGCAGGAGGAGGAGGAGAGTGTGCGGGAGGGGAGGGAGCAGGGAGAGCAGGAGGAGGAGTAGAGTGTGCGGGAAGGAGAGGGACAGCAGGGAGAGCAGGAGGAGGAGTAGAGTGTGCGGGAAGGAGAGGGACAGCAGGAGGAGGAGGAGGAGAGTGTGCGGGAGGGGAGGGAGCAGGGAGAGTGTGCGGGAGGGAGCAGGGAGAGTGTGCGGGAGGGGAGGGAGCAGGGAGCGCGTGCGGGAGGGGAGGGAGCAGGGAGCGCGTGCGGGAGGGGAGGGAGCAGGGAGCGCGTGCGGGAGGGGAGGGAGCAGGGAGCGCAGGAGGAGGAGAGTGGGAGGGGAGGGAGCAGGAGGAGGGAGGGCCCAGACAGTAGGAGGATGAATTCAGAAGTGTTAATACTGGATAAAAATCGTGTTCTGCTCAAAGAAACTTTGTATTTCATCATCGCCACCCTACCAGCAGCCATATTGCCACCTATGAGGGGCACTTCGCTTGAGCCAAGTTCACACTTTGAGGATCCGCCCCTGCAGATGGCTTTTTTTCTGCAGTGTGAGGGATTTTTCCTAAGCCTTTCAGTGGGGGGTGAAATACCTGATTTACTTGCATTGAATGCAGAATAATTGGTGGATTTGATGAGTTTCACGTGACTTGGGGTAAATATTTTGCATCGGGGGCCTCATTCTTCCCCTTTTTGGAAATTGTAGATGATTTTACCAGTTTTTGGCTTTTTTTTTTTACCATCCCCTTCCCTGAATCACATCACAAATCCAATCAGCCACAAGATGCATTTTTAATTTTTCCTGTGATGCCAATTATTGTCAGTCGTCCAATAACCGGAGATGAATGTGCCGCCGTTCGCCGCTCTGGCAGCACGTACACCAGTTCTCTACAAAGTGGGCTTGATGTTAAGGGGGGTCTCCGGTGACTACTCTGTCAATTACTGTAGTCATCATGTCCTGACCGGAGACGTCTGCCAGCAACTTTCTAGGGGAGAAATAAAGATAATGGAGCTGCAGCGGTAGAACGCCCCGTCGTGGTTTGCCGCCCCGCAGCCCCTCTCATTTCACAGATAATTTACAGCTTCTCTTGCATCTGCGCCCTTTCCTTCTTGTCTTGTATCCTGACGTGGCGTGCATACTTCTGCAACTTCTCATGCAATTGGATCAACCTAAAACACCACTGGAGGCGCCCTGTATGGTGATGGCGGTCACCCACATAGGAACGCATCAAGAGGGCAGAGAGGAGAAAAATGCACTTCTTAGGCTACATGCACACGACCGTTGGTGTTTTGCGGTCCGCAAATCGCGCATCCGCAAAACACGGAAGCTGATCCGCGTTCCGTTCCACATTTTGCGGAACGGAACGCAGCCCATTATAGAAATGCCTATTCTTGTCCGCAAAACGGACAAGAATAGGACATGCTATATTTTTTTTCCGGGGGCACGGAACGGAGCAACGGATGCGGACAGCACACGGAGTGCTGTCCGCATCTTTTGCGGCCCCATTGAAATGAATGGGTCCACGGCCGAGCCGTGAAAAGTGCGGCTCGGGCGCGGACCCGAACAACGGCCGTGTGCATGAGGCCTTACCCGGCTACTCTGCAGTGTGTGCGCTTAAAGGGGGTTTCCAGTATTGAAGACCAGTTCTTAGGATTAGTCGAAGGGCAAATCCTGACACCTCTGCTGTTGGAAGGGGCCACAGTGCTTTGGGAGCACTGCAGCCTCGACCTGTGACCTCACATGGCCTTTGCACCTCTCGGTCCCATTCAAGTGAACGGGATTGAGCTGCAGTACCAAGCACCGCCACTAAACCAAGTAGGGCGCTGTTCTATTTATCCAGTAAAGAGGCAGTGCGTCCCCTAAAGCGGATCGTCGGGGTTCGCAGGAGCCGGCCTCCCACAGATCCTGAGAATAGGTCATCGGTGTTTAAAGAGCAGCTGTCAGGAGGGTCAACCCTATCAAACCCAGCATACTTTATCGTGGGGTTGGTCTTGCTGATTAAAATGATAGATGTTTTGGGAAAATCAGCTGCAGCACCCATTGCAACAAGGAGTGTGGCCAGCACTGGAAAAGTCGGTGCACCCCACCCATTGGTGCACTGAAGCTTCCATTTGCATAAAAATAAAACAAAACTTTTCTTGAACTCCACAGCCAATTTGTACAAAACAGAGATCAGCAGTATCAACCCTCACCAGGAAGTATGTCTCGTTTAACAGAGTTGATCCTGCTGACTGGTGCTCTTTAGTCCCGGAATAAATCTTTAAAGGGATGTTATGTGGGTCCCATATCTGTAACCCCTTAGCTAAGTTCTGCTAGTCCAGAACCTGCAGGCAGAGCGGAGATGAGCATTGATGGCAGCCGCGGGTTGATGCTGCAGTGTGGCAGTGGTATGGATGTTTTATTTTTAAGTAGTGCAGAACGTCTCTCTCTCTCCGTAAGAAGCGCTCGTCTCTGGGCCGCGGATCCCCTTGAAGTGTCCGTATATTTCCTGAACGCGTTTTGATCTCCTTTGTGAATGGATGCGCCGTCTACTGCGCGCCTCATCCCAGTATTTTTTCCTACTTTGAAGAGAAGAATAAAGGAATTACTACTTCATCTCTGGCGAGGAAGCAAAACGCACTCTCTGGGACATCGAGGTTGGAGCATTGATCAAAGGGCTCTCCCCCATTAAAACGTCTTTGTGAGGCGCAGCGGTCGACTCCTCTAAACGCTTCCGATCAGGACGTTAAGGAGAGAAACAGAATTTATGATTTACTTAAATAATCAGCAGAAATCTGCAGGAGGAAGATTAATGATGTAGGGCCAATCACCAAGAGCGTTCACAGCAGCCAGAAGGATAAGGAACCCAACGCCGTAAGGTCAGGGTCAGGCGGGTACCGCACAGCTCAGCCCATTATATGGCACCCAGGAACCAAAGCCTAGGTTCTGCTATACTCCAGACATAGCGCACTACAACCCCCAACGTAACCCGACATCTGGACATGACCATGATAACATTTTATTACAAGTAGTACATAGAACACTACAACCCCCAACATGACCTGGACACGGCCACTATACCGTTCTATTACACTCTATACTAGAAGACTGCAGTGACCACATACCGATCTGTGACCGGGGTCTCTCCATATTCATGTTCTGTCACTTCTATACATTATTTCTCTTGGGCCCTGGAGTCGGGGACCGTTAGCGCAGTAAAAAGCCGCTGCAGCGCTCTACGTGTGCGGGGAATACATGTTATAAGCCCTTCATTTCCTAATCCACTGACCTATCTTCTGGAGCCCATCCCCCACCCTCCAGTTATAGACTTGCGGTGACCAGTCTGGGTGCTGTGATTCACCAGTGCACCCCTCATTGTAGCTGATGGCAAAAACAAAAATATCTTTCTTTTTATATTTACAAGAGAGCGAATAAAATCCCCAAACTGCTCCATGAATTATAATCATGAACGATGCATCATTGGCTGAACAGTTTCACCATGCAGTTAAAAATTCATTAATCTCTAGAGCAAAATCTGCTGCAGCAAATATTCAGTCCCGTTATTCTGTAAACTCTGAGAAAGATATATACTGAACATAACCATAAAACGGCTCCTCTATAAAAGAATATATTGTAACTACTATAATACAACCCCCATGTACAGGAATTTAACCACTAATACCGCTCCTATGTACAGGAATTTAACTACTATAATACTGCTCCTATGTACAAGAATATAACTACTATAATACTGCTCCTATGTACAAGAATATAACTACTATAATACTGCTCCTATGTACAAGAATATAACTACTATAATACTGCTCCTATGTACAAGAATATAACTACTATAATACTGCCTCCTATGTACAAGAATATAACTACTATAATACTGCTCCTATGTACAAGAATATAACTACTATAATACTGCTCCTATGTACAAGAATATAACTACTATAATACTGCTCCTATGTACAAGAATATAACTACTATAATACTGCTCCTATGTACAAGAATATAACTACTATAATACTGCTCCTATGTACAAGAATATAACTACTATAATACTGCTCCTATGTACAAGAATATAACTACTATAATACTGCTCCTATGTACAAGAATATAACTACTATAATACTGCTCCTATGTACAAGAATATAACTACTATAATACTGCTCCTATGTACAAGAATATAACTACTATAATACTGCTCCTATGTACAAGAATATAACTACTATAATACCGCTCCTATGTACAGGAATTTAACTACTATAATACTGCTCCTATGTACAAGAATATAACTACTATAATACCGCTCCTATGTACAGGAATTTAACTACTATAATACTGCTCCTATGTACAAGAATATAACTACTAAAATATTGCTCCTATGTACAAGAATATAACTACTATAATACTGCTCCTATGTACAAGAACATAACTACTATAATACTGCCTCCTATGTACAAGAATATAACTACTATAATACTGCTCCTATGTACAAGAATATACTATAATACTGCCTCCTATGTACAAGAATATAACTACTATAATACTGCTCCTATGTACAGGAATATAACTACTATAATACTGCTCCTATGTACAAGAATATAAATACTATAATACTGCTCCTATGTACAAGAATATAACTGCTATAATACTGCTCCTATGTACAAGAATATAACTACTATAATACTGCTCCTATGTACAAGAATATAACTACTATAATACCGCTCCTATGTACAAGAATATAACTACTATAATACTGCTCCTATGTACAAGAATATAACTACTATAATACTGCTCCTATGTACAAGAATATAACTACTATAATACTGCTCCTATGTACAAGAATATAACTACTATAATACTGCTCCTATGTACAAGAATATAACTACTATAATACTGCTCCTATGTACAAGAATATAACTACTATAATACTGCCTCCTATGTACAAGAATATAACTACTATAATACTGCCTCCTATGTACAAGAATATAACTACTATAATACTGCCTCCTATGTACAAGAATATAACTACTATAATACTGCCTCCTATGTACAAGAATATAACTACTATAATACTGCCTCCTATGTACAAGAATATAACTACTATAATACTGCTCCTATGTACAAGAATATAACTACTATAATACTGCTCCTATGTACAAGAATATAACTACTATAATACTGCTCCTATGTACAAGAATATAACTACTATAATACTGCTCCTATGTACAAGAATATAACTACTATAATACTGCCTCCTATGTACAAGAATATAACTACTATAATACTGCTCCTATGTACAAGAATATAACTACTATAATACTGCCTCCTATGTACAAGAATATAACTGCTATAATACTGCTCCTATGTACAGGAATATAACTACTATAATACTGCCCCTATGTACAAGAATATAACTGCTATAATACTGCTCCTATGTACAGGAATATAACTGCTATAATACTGCTCCATCTGTATGCGTTTGGTATGGATTCCTGGATGTGTTCTGGGTTACAGTGTTATTGATGTGTTTGGTGTGGCGGTATAACAATGCTTGGTTTGTCCTGTGAAATGCTGTAGCTTCTCTCCCGCTTGCATTGATTTTCCGCCCGCCGCCTGTAAGCACACTTGACTATAAACCATCCTGACAGACACATCACAGAACTTTTTCCTGGCCGGTTATGTATTTATGTGATGGGAATATGGCGGCTCGGAGGCGGTGATCCTGGAAGAATGGCTAATTACTGTGCCGCCACTCTCTCTATTCTAATTGCGCCGTTTCGGCTCAGCCTTCGGTCTCGGTGATGTATTGATGCGCTGTATCTGAGGAGCGGCTCTTCAGCTTCATTATTTATGGAGTTGCAGCCGATACCCGGCAGTCATTAGCCGCTTGTACCGGGGAATATTCATTATCTGTTTTCTGTATTGATTGACAGCGCCTCGCTGTGGACACTCAAGGACAAGTGCCAGAGGGGACGGCTGTTCTAGGACCTGACAACACAAGGCTTTTGGGCTTTCAGAAATTTGAGTCTGATGGTCGTAGCGGTAATAGTCCCTTTCAAAGTGACCCTCTAGTTCTGAACTAAATGTAAATTTGGGTGCAAATTTCAGTGCTGATTAATTTCCTTAATCTTCCTGTATAACAATAAGAACTTCAGCTCCCTGCAGTCACCAGTAGGGGGAGCTCATTACAGTGGGAGAGGTATTACTCTGGATATGGCTGTGTGCAGTGAGCTCCCCCTAGTGGTGGCTGTCAGCAGGGAGAGGTATTACTCTGGATATCCCTGTGTGCAGTGAGCTCCCCCTAGTGGTGGCTGTCAGCAGGGGGAGGTATTACTCTGGATATCGCTGTGTGCAGTGAGCTCCCCCTAGTGGTGGCTGTCAGCAGGGGGAGGTATTACTCTGGATATTGCTGTGTGCAGTGAGCTCCCCCTAGTGGTGGCTGTCAGCAGGGAGAGGTATTACTCTGGATATGGCTGTGTGCAGTGAGCTCCCCCTAGTGGTGGCTGTCAGCAGTGGGAGGTATTACTCTGGATATCGCTGTGTGCAGTGAGCTCCCCCTAGTGGTGGCTGTCAGCAGGGAGAGGTATTACTCTGGATATGGCTGTGTGCAGTGAGCTCCCCCTAGTGGTGGCTGTCAGCAGGGAGAGGTATTACTCTGGATATCGCTGTGTGCAGTGAGCTCCCCCTAGTGGTGGCTGTCAGCAGGGAGAGGTATTACTCTGGATATCGCTGTGTGCAGTGAGCTCCCCCTAGTGGTGGCTGTCAGCAGTGGGAGAGGTATTACTCTGGATATCCCTTGTGCAGTGAGCTCCCCCTAGTGGTGGCTGTCAGCAGTGGGAGGTATTACTCTGGATATCCCATGTGCAGTGAGCTCCCCCTAGTGGTGGCTGTCAGCAGGGAGAGGTATTACTCTGGATATTGCTGTGTGCAGTGAGCTCCCCCTGGTGGTCGCTGTCAGCAGCAGAAATTTCTTTTTGGGTTTGGGGCTGTGGATCTGAAAAACTGAGCTCCAACCCATGGAAGGAAATCTTATGAACTGGTCAACAACGTAGTTTGTGCAGACAGTTTTGTCCAGAGTGGAATGTACAATTTTATAAAAGTTGCATTGCATTCCACATTGGTATTAAATGCCTTTCTTTTTGAACATCTCTGGTTGCTGTCAGTGAATGGAAACTCTTTTTTTTTTTTTTTTATATTCAGAATAACAACTGCTTGAAAACTATGATCACATTTCGTATTTGAAAGTAGCAAGAAAACAAGACTTAAACAAACCCCGGTGACCTGTGGCGCTAGTTGTACCTATTTCCAGCATATTCTGAGCCGCTCGTCCTCGGTTGTAGGATCAGTAACCGGATACAAGTGACTTTCTCCTCTTGGCAGAAGCGGCACCGTCCAATCGACCTGGAATGATGGATTTAATCAGCAGTAAACCTGCGCCAATATGGCGGACAGCGAGGTTTGTAATGGACTGTGAGATGTGGCAGCGATGGTCAGGCTGGATGTGACCGGTGACCAGGGCCGGCCAGATATGGGGTCCACTTTTACATGTACAGTAGTGTGTCACCCAGCTTTCCCCGGGTCCTGAATTGCCTTTCTGACACTTGTATCTGTTTTCACCCAGCTTTCCCAGAAGCAGATGTACCTGAGTTTTTCCCCATCTTCTTTTCTCTTGCCTGTAGGCGACTTCATTAAAACTTACTTGATCAGCGACTCCTCCAAGCCGGGCGTAGCGGGCTCTTCATCCCTTATCTGTCGCCCCACACCGTGCGCCCCTCTGGTCATCTCGTGTTATCAGGGCGACGCTGCCATCGCCATTTGTGATGTGCCACCAGCTCTGAGACCAGAGGGTCTGGAAAGGAAACAATGTAACAAATTCTTGCAGTGATTGCTTCTTATTGTTACATTGTCTCCTCCCTGGAAGATAAAGAAGCAGAGCATGCACCTGCTGTGGGGCCCTGGAGGGAGGGCCCCTGGTTTAGGTCAGTGCCATCCTTTGTTTTTGCTGATGGATTGTACCAATCTGCACAGGAGTCCAGCTCTGGAGGTGACTGGAGCATAAGACGTGATCACGGCAAGAGAGAAAAAGCAAAGGTCCTGAGCGATCCCGGTCTTTCTTAAAGAGCGAGTAATGGCCACAAGGCAGAGAGAAGAGAAAGGCGCTCATAGGGTAAACCTGTAGGTGATTCGGGTGAATGAGTCGATACAAATGCACTCGCCTATTGGGGTTGCACCTAATTGGGTACAACCACAGTGAAAGCGATGTGTATGTAGTTAGCGGTTGGTGCCGCCTCGGTGTGTCCGGTACCCTCGGGTGGATGCCACTCCGCCACTTGGGGAGAACAGTTGCAATAGGAGAGGAAAACGCTGGACCTGTTCAGTCGGGCGTATGGGCCGAAAATGGCGCACTTAAGACAACCGGTGTAATTCAATGGTAATAGTTTATTAGAGACAGAGACAATGCTTTTCGGGGTACTGTGGACCCCTTTATCAAGTCTGTGAGCTGGGCAGCGCTGGAGTCTCAGCTGTGAGGACGCTTCTTATAGAGCACCTGTCCTTAAAAAAGAAGAAAGAAATACGGAGACATGAAAGCAGAAATGTGTGTAATCCGCTAAATGTTATCCGTCTGTAAATGTTGGCTCTGCTGCTCCTTCTCCCCTCTCACAGCATGAGATAACAGCATGCTCCAGACTGGTCATGTAATGGGCTGATGGTGACCGGACTGGTAATGTAACGGGCTGATGGTGACCGGACTGGTAATGTAATGGGCTGATGGTGACCGGACTAGTCATGTAACGGGCTGATGGTGACCGGACTGGTAATGTAATGGGCTGATGGTGACCGGACTGGTCATGTACTGGGCTGATGGTGACCGGACTGGTCATGTAACGGGCTGATGGTGACCGGACTGGTCATGTAACGGGCTGATGGTGACCGGACTGGTAATGTAATGGGCTGATGGTGACCGGACTGGTAATGTAATGGGCTGATGGTGACCGGACCGGTCATATAATGGGCTGAGCGGTGACCGGACTGGTAATGTAATGGGCTGATGGTGACCGGACTAGTCATGTAGCGAGGCTGATGGTGACCGGACTGGTAATGTAACGGGCTGATGGTGACCGGACTGGTCATGTAATGGGCTGCTGGTGACCGGACTAGTCATGTAACGGGCTGATGGTGACCGGACTGGTAATGTAATGGGCTGATGGTGACCGGACTGGTCATATAATGGGCTGACGGTGACCGGACTGGTAATGTAATGGGCTGATGGTGACCGGACTGGTAATGTAATGGGCTGATGGTGACCGGACTGGTCATGTAATGGGCTGATGGTGACCGGACTAGTAATGTAATGGGCTGATGGTGACCGGACTGGTAATGTAATGGGCTGATGGTGACCGGACTGGTAATGTAATGGGCTGATGGTGACCGGACTGGTCATGTACTGGGCTGATGGTGACCGGACTGGTCATGTAACGGGCTGATGGTGACCGGACTGGTCATGTAATGGGCTGATGGTGACCGGACTGGTAATGTAATGGGCTGATGGTGACCGGACTGGTCATATAATGGGCTGACGGTGACCGGACTGGTAATGTAATGGGCTGATGGTGACCGGACTAGTCATGTAACGGGCTGATGGTGACCGGACTGGTCATGTAATGGGCTGACGGTGACCGGACTGGTAATGTAATGGGCTGATGGTGACCGGACTAGTCATGTAACGGGCTGATGGTGACCGGACTGGTAATGTAATGGGCTGATGGTGACCGGACTGGTCATGTACTGGGCTGATGGTGACCGGACTGGTCATGTAACGGGCTGATGGTGACCGGACTGGTCATGTAATGGGCTGCTGGTGACCGGACTAGTCATGTAACGGGCTGATGGTGACCGGACTGGTAATGTAATGGGCTGATGGTGACCGGACTGGTAATATAATGGGCTGATGGTGACCGGACTAGTAATGTAATGGGCTGATGGTGACCGGACTGGTAATGTAATGGGCTGATGGTGACCGGACTGGTAATGTAATGGGCTGATGGTGACCGGACTAGTAATGTAATGGGCTGATGGTGACCGGACTGGTAATGTAATGGGCTGATGGTGACCGGACTGGTAATGTAACGGGCTGACGGTGACCGGACTGGTAATGTAACGGGCTGACGGTGACCGCTCTCACAGTGATATTGTTCTTATTGTAGTTTTGCAGATTCACCAATCATAACCAATGAGTTTCTTTAATGTTGGGTCAGAAATTCTCCTGATTTCTCTTATCCCAGCAAATCCCATGAGAGCAGCAAAGTAATGGAGCATTAATGTGTAATACACCAGGAGCTTGGAGAGACCTCGCATATCCAGCGGAGAAGTGC
Source organism: Bufotes viridis (assembly GCA_033119425.1). NCBI lineage: Eukaryota > Metazoa > Chordata > Amphibia > Anura > Bufonidae > Bufotes > Bufotes viridis. Next base: position 5,316,311 of record CM065598.1, on the reverse strand, counting down.
CGCAATTATGTTTACTACTTTACTGCTAATATCAGCACAACATGTGGACGCGGGAGCATTACTGAGTAATCCTGTGCTCAGATCTCCATGTTCACATTAATATTGATCTGTGCGGAAACTTCTGCTAAGAGCTTTTGCTGATGGAAAATCAGAAGTAACAGATAGCAGAGAAAATACAGCATACTGAAAACCCGCTTTAATACTGCCCCCTATGTACTAGAATATAACTACTAAAATACTGCCCCTATGTACAAGAATATACCTACTATAATACTGCCTCCTATGTACAAGAATATAACTACTATAATACTGCTCCTATATACAAGAATATAACTACTATAATACTGCTGCTATGTACAGGAATATAACTACTATAATACTGCTCCTATGTACAAGAATATAACTACTATAATACTGCTCCTATATACAAGAATATAACTACTATAATACTGCTCCTATGTACAAGAATATAACTACTATAATACTGCTCCTATGTACAAGAATATAACTACTATAATACTGCTCCTATATACAAGAATATAACTACTATAATACTGCCTCCTATGTACAGGAATATAACTACTATAATACTGCCTCCTATGTACAGGAATATAACTACTATAATACTGCCTCCTATATACAAGAATATAACTACTATAATACTGCCTCCTATATACAAGAATATAACTACTATAATACTGCCCCCTATGTACAAGAATATACCGTATTTTTCGCCCTATAAGACGCACCGGCCTATAAGACGCACCTGGGTTTTTGAGGAGAAAAATAAGAAAAAAAATATTTTTAACCAAACGGTGTGCTTTTGAAGTAATGGTGGTCTGTGCATGACAGTATTATGGGGGATCTGTGGATGGCACTGTTATGTGGGGAGATGTGGATGGCACTGTGATGGGGGATCTGTGGATAGCACTGTGATGGGGGATCTGTGGATAGCACTGTGATGGGGGATCTGTGGATAGCACTGTGATGGGGGATCTGTGGATGGCACTGTGATGGGGATCTGTGGATGGCACTGTGATGGGGGGATCTGTGGATGGCACTGTGATGGGGGATCTGTGGATAGCACTGTGATGGGGGATCTGTGGATAGCACTGTGATGGGGGATCTGTGGATAGCACTGTGATGGGGGATCTGTGGATAGCACTGTGATGGGGGCATTTATGAATGACACTGTAATGGATTGGATCTGTGGATGACACATATATAGCATCTTATGCTATATGTGTCATCCACAGATCACTAATTGCAGTGTCATCCACAAGTGCCCCCTTTTCTAAAACATCTGGCCCATGACTGCTTAGGGGCGGAGCCTGGCAACACATGGCGGGCGGCCCGCCGCTAACAGCGTGACTGCTTGTATAACATTTAAAATCTTTAATTATGTCCCCTTATTTCCTAAAAGCCCAGGACAGTAGCGCTCTGCTAACCTGCTATACCGATCCTCTAGCAGGCAGGGCGGTGCGGCGGCAGGCTGGTGTGTAACGTCCTCACTGACGTCATCTGCCTGCTCCTTTCACTTTATGAATGAAGCAGGAGGAGCAGGCAGATGGCGTCAGTGAGGGCGTTACACACCAGCCTACCGCCACCGCTCTGCCTGCTAGAAGATCGACCTGCAGGTTAGCAAGCGCTACTATCTGAGCTTTAGAAATAAGGGGCATGATTAAAGATTTTAAATGTTGCCTAGCTGATCACTGCATGGCGAGCCGCCCGCCTATGTGCTGTCCCGCCTCTCCTTCCATGCTGATACATCGCGTAGCTGTGCGATGTATCGGCTTCAGCTATAGGAAAATGGTAGTATTCGCCATATAAGACGCACTGCCATTTCCCCCCCACTTTTGGGGGAAAAAAAGTGCGTCTTATATGGCGAAAAATACGGTAACTACTATAATACTGCTCCTATGTACAAGACTATAACTACTATAATACTGCCCCTATGTACAGAAATATAACTACTATAATACTGCTCCTATGTACTAGAATATAACTACTAAAATACTGCCCCTATGTACAAGAATATAACTACTATAATACTGCTCCTATGTACAAGAATATAACTACTATAATACTGCTCCTATGTACAGGAATATAACTACTATAATACTGCCTCCTATGTACAAGAATATAACTACTATAATACTGCCTCCTATGTACAAGAATATAACTACTATAATACTGCCTCCTATGTACAAGAATATAACTACTATAATACTGCTCCTATGTACAAGAATATAACTACTATAATACTGCTCCTATGTACAAGAATATAACTACTATAATACTGCTCCTATGTACAAGAATATAACTACTATAATACTGCCTCCTATGTACAAGAATATAACTACTATAATACTGCTCCTATGTACAAGAATATAACTACTATAATACTGCTCCTATGTACAAGAATATAACTACTATAATACTGCCTCCTATGTACAGGAATATAACTACTATAATACTGCCTCCTATGTACAAGAATATAACTACTATAATACTGCTCCTATGTACAAGAATATAACTACTATAATACTGCTCCTATGTACAAGAATATAACTACTATAATACTGCTCCTATGTACAAGAATATAACTACTATAATACTGCTCCTATGTACAAGAATATAACTACTATAATACTGCTCCTATGTACAAGAATATAACTACTATAATACTGCTCCTATGTACAAGAATATAACTACTATAATACTGCCTCCTATGTACAAGAATATAACTACTATAATACTGCTCCTATGTACAAGAATATAACTACTATAATACTGCTCCTATGTACAAGAATATAACTACTATAATACTGCTCCTATGTACAAGAATATAACTACTATAATACTGCTCCTATGTACAAGAATATAACTACTATAATACTGCCTCCTATGTACAAGAATATAACTACTATAATACTGCCTCCTATGTACAAGAATATAACTACTATAATACTGCCTCCTATGTACAAGAATATAACTACTATAATACTGCTCCTATGTACAAGAATATAACTACTATAATACTGCTCCTATGTACAAGAATATAACTACTATAATACTGCTCCTATGTACAAGAATATAACTACTATAATACTGCCTCCTATGTACAAGAATATAACTACTATAATACTGCTCCTATGTACAAGAATATAACTACTATAATACTGCTCCTATGTACAAGAATATAACTACTATAATACTGCTCCTATGTACAAGAATATAACTACTATAATACTGCCTCCTATGTACAAGGAATATAACTACTATAATACTGCTCCTATGTACAAGAATATAACTACTATAATACTGCTCCTATGTACAAGAATATAACTACTATAATACTGCCTCCTATGTACAAGAATATAACTACTATAATACTGCCTCCTATGTACAAGAATATAACTACTATAATACTGCCTCCTATGTACAAGAATATAACTACTATAATACTGCTCCTATGTACAAGAATATAACTACTATAATACTGCTCCTATGTACAAGAATATAACTACTATAATACTGCTCCTATGTACAAGAATATAACTACTATAATACTGCTCCTATGTACAAGAATATAACTACTATAATACTGCTCCTATGTACAAGAATATAACTACTATAATACTGCTCCTATGTACAAGAATATAACTACTATAATACTGCTCCTATGTACAAGAATATAACTACTATAATACTGCCTCCTATGTACAAGAATATAACTACTATAATACTGCTCCTATGTACAAGAATATAACTACTATAATACTGCTCCTATGTACAAGAATATAACTACTATAATACTGCTCCTATGTACAAGAATATAACTACTATAATACTGCTCCTATGTACAAAGAATATAACTACTATAATACTGCTCCTATGTACAAGAATATAACTACTATAATACTGCTCCTATGTACAAGAATATAACTACTATAATACTGCTCCTATGTACAAGAATATAACTACTATAATACTGCTCCTATGTACAAGAATATAACTACTATAATACTGCTCCTATGTACAAGAATATAACTACTATAATACTGCCTCCTATGTACAAGAATATAACTACTATAATACTGCTCCTATGTACAAGAATATAACTACTATAATACTGCTCCTATGTACAAGAATATAACTACTATAATACTGCTCCTATGTACAAGAATATAACTACTATAATACTGCTCCTATGTACAAGAATATAACTACTATAATACTGCCTCCTATGTACAAGAATATAACTACTATAATACTGCTCCTATGTACAAGAATATAACTACTATAATACTGCTCCTATGTACAAGAATATAACTACTATAATACTGCCTCCTATGTACAAGAATATAACTACTATAATACTGCTCCTATGTACAAGAATATAACTACTATAATACTGCCTCCTATGTACAAGAATATAACTACTATAATACTGCTCCTATGTACAAGAATATAACTACTATAATACTGCTCCTATGTACAAGAATATAACTACTATAATACTGCTCCTATGTACAAGAATATAACTACTATAATACTGCTTCCTATGTACAAGAATATAACTACTATAATACTGCTCCTATGTACAAGAATATAAATATGTATAGATTTTGATGAGTCTCCTGGGTGAATGTATTTTAGGTTCCCTGTAGGCCCAGGTACCCCTGTCCTGATATCTGGGGGTGCGGTTTTCAGGCTCGGGCCCCAACCCGGTCTTTGTAGAATGTTATGGTCCCAGTTACGGTATCTTGTCTTCATTTGCTAATAATAATTTTATGACACAACCTTTGAAATCGACCTCAGACACTCGTCTTCTGTTCACTATAATGCACATCTAATGATAAAAAACAATCAATAATTAATTTCACGCGCCTCGGGGGGCATTTAATGAGTGTGAGGTAGAATTTGTCCTCGCCGGTTGCACCGCCATCATGCTGCTGTGTCTCTTGAAGGGCATGTTACACGTTTAATGTTTGTTTCAAAGTATCTCAGCAGGAAAAGTGAATCTGCATCCTGAACAGCGTATTTGTATGCCGTTCTGCACGGCGCGCTCGCCTCCCGGGGTAGATGGGTTTTCTCAAGCTTTTTTGTACTGGGGCAGCCTCTCTGTTGTCTGCTCAATGGCAGTTCAAAGCAGATGGCGGAATGAGAAGGCGCCGCCGCAGTTACACCGTTATCTAGCTATTTTTTCTGCAGGTCCAATAGTGTCATGTGCACAGTACCACTTCTCCTGTCCTGTATACTGGGTGTAATCCTCAGTATCTGCTCTTATTCTGTATATATATACACTGCACAGTACCACTTCTCCTGTATACCGGGTGTAATCCTCTGTATCTGCTCTTACTCTGTATATATACACTGCACAGTACCACTTCTCCTGTCCTGTATACCGGGTGTAATCCTCAGTATCTGCTCTTATTCTGTATATATATACACTGCACAGTACCACTTCTCCTGTCCTGTATACTGGGTGTAATCCTCAGTATCTGCTCTTATTCTGTATATATATACACTGCACAGTACCACTTCTCCTGTCCTGTATACTGGGTGTAATCCTCAGTATCTGCTCTTATTCTGTATATATATACACTGCACAGTACCACTTCTCCTGTCCTGTATACTGGGTGTAATCCTCAGTATCTGCTCTTATTCTGTATATATAACACTGCACAGTACCACTTCTCCTGTCCTGTATACTGGGTGTAATCCTCAGTATCTGCTCTTATTCTGTATATATACACTGCACAGTACCACTTCTCCTGTCCTGTATACTAGGTGTAATCCTCAGTATCTGCTCTTATTCTGTATATATACACTGCACAGTACCACTTCTCCTGTCCTGTATACTGGGTGTAATCCTCAGTATCTGCTCTTATTCTGTATATATATACACTGCACAGTACCACTTCTCCTGTCCTGTATACTGGGTGTAATCCTCAGTATCTGCTCTTATTCTGTATATATATACACTGCACAGTACCACTTCTCCTGTCCTGTATACTGGGTGTAATCCTCAGTATCTGCTCTTATTCTGTATATATATACACTGCACAGTACCACTTCTCCTGTCCTGTATACTGGGTGTAATCCTCAGTATCTGCTCTTATTCTGTATATATACACACTGCACAGTACCACTTCTCTGTCCTGTATACTGGGTGTAATCCTCAGTATCTGCTCTTATTCTGTATATATATACACTGCACAGTACCACTTCTCCTGTCCTGTATACTGGGTGTAATCCTCAGTATCTGCTCTTATTCTGTATATATATACACTGCACAGTACCACTTCTCCTGTCCTGTATACTGGGTGTAATCCTCAGTATCTGCTCTTATTCTGTATATATATACACTGCACAGTACCACTTCTCCTGTCCTGTATACTGGGTGTAATCCTCAGTATCTGCTCTTATTCTGTATATATATACACTGCACAGTACCACTTCTCCTGTCCTGTATACTGGGTGTAATCCTCAGTATCTGCTCTTATTCTGTATATATATACACTGCACAGTACCACTTCTCCTGTCCTGTATACTGGGTGTAATCCTCAGTATCTGCTCTTATTCTGTATATATATACACTGCACAGTACCACTTCTCCTGTCCTGTATACTGGGTGTAATCCTCAGTATCTGCTCTTATTCTGTATATATATACACTGCACAGTACCACTTCTCCTGTCCTGTATACTGGGTGTAATCCTCAGTATCTGCTCTTATTCTGTATATATATACACTGCACAGTACCACTTCTCCTGTCCTGTATACTGGGTGTAATCCTCAGTATCTGCTCTTATTCTGTATATATATACACTGCACAGTACCACTTCTCCTGTCCTGTATACTGGGTGTAATCCTCAGTATCTGCTCTTATTCTGTATATATATACACTGCACAGTACCACTTCTCCTGTCCTGTATACTGGGTGTAATCCTCAGTATCTGCTCTTATTCTGTATATATATACACTGCACAGTACCACTTCTCCTGTCCTGTATACTGGGTGTAATCCTCAGTATCTGCTCTTATTCTGTATATATATACACTGCACAGTACCACTTCTCCTGTCCTGTATACTGGGTGTAATCCTCAGTATCTGCTCTTATTCTGTATATATATACACTGCACAGTACCACTTCTCCTGTCCTGTATACTGGGTGTAATCCTCAGTATCTGCTCTTATTCTGTATATATACACTGCACAGTACCACTTCTCCTGTCCTGTATACTGGGTGTAATCCTCAGTATCTGCTCTTATTCTGTATATATATACACTGCACAGTACCACTTCTCCTGTCCTGTATACTGGGTGTAATCCTCAGTATCTGCTCTTATTCTGTATATATATACACTGCACAGTACCACTTCTCCTGTCCTGTATACTGGGTGTAATCCTCAGTATCTGCTCTTATTCTGTATATATATACACTGCACAGTACCACTTCTCCTGTCCTGTATACTGGGTGTAATCCTCAGTATCTGCTCTTATTCTGTATATATATACACTGCACAGTACCACTTCTCCTGTCCTGTATGCTGGGTGTAATCCTCAGTATCTGCTCTTATTCTGTATATATATACACTGCACAGTACCACTTCTCCTGTCCTGTATACTGGGTGTAATCCTCAGTATCTGCTCTTATTCTGTATATATATACACTGCACAGTACCACTTCTCCTGTCCTGTATACTGGGTGTAATCCTCAGTATCTGCTCTTATTCTGTATATATATACACTGCACAGTACCACTTCTCCTGTCCTGTATACTGGGTGTAATCCTCAGTATCTGCTCTTATTCTGTAATATATACACTGCACAGTACCACTTCTCCTGTCCTGTATACTGGGTGTAATCCTCAGTATCTGCTCTTATTCTGTATATATATACACTGCACAGTACCACTTCTCCTGTCCTGTATACTGGGTGTAATCCTCAGTATCTGCTCTTATTCTGTATATATATACACTGCACAGTACCACTTCTCCTGTCCTGTATACTGGGTGTAATCCTCAGTATCTGCTCTTATTCTGTATATATATACACTGCACAGTACCACTTCTCCTGTCCTGTATACTGGGTGTAATCCTCAGTATCTGCTCTTATTCTGTATATATACACTGCACAGTACCACTTCTCCTGTCCTGTATACTGGGTGTAATCCTCAGTATCTGCTCTTATTCTGTATATATATACACTGCACAGTACCACTTCTCCTGTCCTGTATACTGGGTGTAATCCTCAGTATCTGCTCTTATTCTGTATATATATACACTGCACAGTACCACTTCTCCTGTCCTGTATACTGGGTGTAATCCTCAGTATCTGCTCTTATTCTGTATATATATACACTGCACAGTACCATCCTGTCCTGTATACTGGACAGTACCACTTCTCCTGTCCTGTTACGTGTATCCTCAGTATCTGCTCTTATTCTGTATATATATACACTGCACAGTACCACTTCTCCTGTCCTGTATACTGGGTGTAATCCTCAGTATCTGCTCTTATTCTGTATATATATACACTGCACAGTACCACTTCTCCTGTCCTGTATACTGGGTGTAATCCTCAGTATCTGCTCTTATTCTGTATATATACACTGCACAGTACCACTTCTCCTGTCCTGTATACTGGGTGTAATCCTCAGTATCTGCTCTTATTCTGTATATATATACACTGCACAGTACCACTTCTCCTGTCCTGTATATGTAATCCTCAGTACCTCTTATTCTGGTGTATATATACACTGCACAGTACCACTCTGCTCTTATTCTGTATATATATACACTGCACAGTACCACTTCTCCTGTCCTGTATACTGGGTGTAATCCTCAGTATCTGCTCTTATTCTGTATATATACACTGCACAGTACCACTTCTCCTGTCCTGTATACTGGGTGTAATCCTCAGTATCTGCTCTTATTCTGTATATATATACACTGCACAGTACCACTTCTCCTGTCCTGTATACTGGGTGTAATCCTCAGTATCTGCTCTTATTCTGTATATATATACACTGCACAGTACCACTTCTCTCCTGTATACTGGGTGTAATCCTCAGTATCTGCTCTTATTCTGTATATATATACACTGCACAGTACCACTTCTCCTGTCCTGTATACTGGGTGTAATCCTCAGTATCTGCTCTTATTCTGTATATATATACACTGCACAGTACCACTTCTCCTGTCCTGTATACTGGGTGTAATCCTCAGTATCTGCTCTTATTCTGTATATATATACACTGCACAGTACCACTTCTCCTGTCCTGTATACTGGGTGTAATCCTCAGTATCTGCTCTTATTCTGTATATATATACACTGCACAGTACCACTTCTCCTGTCCTGTATACTGGGTGTAATCCTCAGTATCTGCTCTTATTCTGTATATATATACACTGCACAGTACCACTTCTCCTGTCCTGTATACTGGGTGTAATCCTCAGTATCTGCTCTTATTCTGTATATATATACACTGCACAGTACCACTTCTCCTGTCCTGTATACTGGGTGTAATCCTCAGTATCTGCTCTTATTCTGTATATATATACACTGCACAGTACCACTTCTCCTGTCCTGTATACTGGGTGTAATCCTCAGTATCTGCTCTTATTCTGTATATATATACACTGCACAGTACCACTTCTCCTGTCCTGTATACTGGGTGTAATCCTCAGTATCTGCTCTTATTCTGTATATATATACACTGCACAGTACCACTTCTCCTGTCCTGTATACTGGGTGTAATCCTCAGTATCTGCTCTTATTCTGTATATATATACACTGCACAGTACCACTTCTCCTGTCCTGTATACTGGGTGTAATCCTCAGTATCTGCTCTTATTCTGTATATATATACACTGCACAGTACCACTTCTCCTGTCCTGTATACTGGGTGTAATCCTCAGTATCTGCTCTTATTCTGTATATATATACACTGCACAGTACCACTTCTCCTGTCCTGTATACTGGGTGTAATCCTCAGTATCTGCTCTTATTCTGTATATATATACACTGCACAGTACCACTTCTCCTGTCCTGTATACTGGGTGTAATCCTCAGTATCTGCTCTTATTCTGTATATATACACTGCACAGTACCACTTCTCCTGTCCTGTATACTGGGTGTAATCCTCAGTATCTGCTCTTATCCTGTATATATATACACTGCACAGTACCACTTCTCCTGTCCTGTATACTGGGTGTAATCCTCAGTATCTGCTCTTATTCTGTATATATATACACTGCACAGTACCACTTCTCCTGTCCTGTATACTGGGTGTAATCCTCAGTATCTGCTCTTATTCTGTATATATATACACTGCACAGTACCACTTCTCCTGTATACTGGGTGTAATCCTCAGTATCTGCTCTTATTCTGTATATATATACACTGCACAGTACCACTTCTCCTGCCCTGTATATATACACTGCACAGTACCACTTCTCCTGCCCTGTATATATACACTGCACAGTACCACTTCTCCTGTCCTGTATATATACACTGCACAGTACCACTTCTCCTGTCCTGTATATATACACTGCACAGTACCACTTCTCCTGTCCTGTATATATACACTGCACAGTACCACTTCTCCTGTCCTGTATATATACACTGCACAGTACCACTTCTCCTGTCCTGTATATATACACTGCACAGTACCACTTCTCCTGTCCTGTATATATACACTGCACAGTACCACTTCTCCTGTCCTGTATATTTACACTGCACAGTACCACTTCTCCTGTCCTGTATATATACACTGCACAGTACCACTTCTCCTGTCCTGTATATATACACTGCACAGTACCACTTCTGTACCTCCCTGATGTTCTGTTGTCCTCCTTTTTACTGTGTTTTGAGGAACATTTTACTCTTCTTTTTGTCTTCTCTGGTATGAAGCTCCATCTCTGTCTCCGGAAGTTCCAAAACTTCTTTTATAAATTCTTCACCAGGCGGCTCCTGTAAATTGCCTAATATAACAAATGAATGTTTTCTGAAGTGTTTTCTTCTTTGTTTGAGCGCTGTTCTCCAGTCCTTCCGCTGCTGACGTCGTTGTCTTGGTTGCAGCGGTGACATTCTGTAGAGAAGTTACGTTTACAGCCAATCACTTGCCTTTGCCAAGCACAGAACAACTCTGGCTGCAGCGGTGACCTGTGTGCACAGAACGTCTCTGCTGAGGCCAGTGATTGGCTGCAGCGGTGACCTGTGTGCACAGAACGGCTCTGCTGAGGCTAGAGAAACAAACAGCAGTGGTGAGGCCTGGAGCGTGGCACAGGAAGGAGCAGAGGATAACAGTCAAGTACATTCATTTGCTGTTTTAGGCCGTTTTCCGTGGTTGCCGGTTTTCATATAACTCGGACTATTCCTTTAAGGTCTCTTCTTGCCATTGAAGGATATTGAGATTTTCTTTTTACAACCAGAGACTCCCACTCTTTTTGATGCTTTAGTTATCAAAGCTGAGGGTTTGGTTCAGTTTTATGAAGTCTAGACTATCCTTTGTGACAGGAGCAGCCGGTGTTCCAGCCTGATACATTTATCAGTATTCATACATTGTTACAATGTATCTGTATGGGTGAGGGGCTTGTGCCTGTGTGCATTCACCTGACTGGATGCAATTGTAGCCATAGTTGTGCTTAGCCGCTGGATGTAAACATGGATTTTCCCATTCACTGACAACAAGCAGAGATCTGCTAGCATGTGCACTTTATTCTATTCTAGAGTGTTTTATTCTGTAGATTTTACTCTAACACTGGACACTGTGACAGGAATGAGTTCACGTTGCCCCTGTGGCCTCCCTACTCCTCTTCATCGTATTTCAGGGCATGGACTCTTGCTGTTCATTTACCCAAGTAACTTCCCTCCACCTTCAGCCCTCTTCAGTATTCGGCACCACTGCTGCCGGTCGTGACTTTTGCTGCTGCTTTCTGATCTTGGGGTGGCCTTGATGTCGGCCGTGTTTTATTTCCATCTCTGCTCTTCTGTGAAATTGATAAGCGATCGTCAGGTTGTGACTTCTCCACTAACGGATGAAATATGGCGTCACTCCAGCCTTACTGCTCACCTGCCTCTAATTTTATTATTGCTGTATAATTGCTATTGATCCAGTTCATATAACCAGCGACAAAGGCGCCCCCACATTTATGGACTACGAGGGTCATAAAGCCGACATGGCGATTTATAGGAAGAGTTTTACCAGACGGATGGATTCAGTCCAAATATCTGGTCATTATCTATCTCCTGTCTTCTCTCTCTCCCCTCTCTCTATCCTCTCTGCTCTGTCTCTCTCTCGGTCTCTCTCTCTCTCGGTCTCTCTCTCTCTCGGTCTCTCTCTCTCTCGGTCTCTCTCTCTCTCGGTCTCTCTCTCTCTCTCGGTCTCTCTCTCTCTCGGTCTCTCTCTCTCTCGGTCTCTCTCTCGGTCTCTCTCTCTGTCTCTCTCTCTGTCTCTCTGTCTCCCCTCTCTTCCCTCTCCATCTCCTCCTGTGCCAGTCAGAGGAATAGGCTTTCTGCCTTTGGGAGGAGGAGGTTCTGCAGCAGCTGTGACAAAGTCTGACTTTTTTCCTGGAGGTCTCTTCAGTCAATTGACATCAATGAGATTTGTGTAATGCTACCCTTCCCCTGTGGAGGCGCTGCAGGGATGAAGAACATCCGCTGCCTGGTTTCTCTGCAGATCACCGCCGGTCACTGAGGCCAACAGCGAATCTCTCAGATGGAACCTTCTACTGGAAACGCATTGCCCCGTGGGCGTGACCCCTTCATCCAACTAATGGAAAATTTACTTTATTGAGTTGCTAGAATGTGCGGAATACAAATTACAGGAAAGCATAAAAACAAATGCTGTCCCTTTAAGATAGATCGCCCTCTCCTGCCGTCCTCTCACCCGGCCGCGCTGAGCTTGCAGGAACGCTGGTTTTCAATTTACTTGTTGTCAATCAAAAGCATCGGCTCGTGTGATCTGTGAGAAGCCGGAGATCGATGCTGCAGCAGATCTCCATATCTGACCGCTCCGGAGCATCATGTGAGGGTCCAGTGTACGCGTTATATTCAGTCACGGTGTACATCCTGTATTATACTCCAGAGCTGCACTCACTATTCTGCTGGTGCAGTCACTGTGTACATACATTACTTATCCTGTACTGATCCTGAGTTACATCCTGTATTATACTCCAGAGCTGCACTCACTATTCTGCTGGTGCAGTCACTGTGTACATACATTACTTATCCTGTACTGATCCTGAGTTACATCCTGTATTATACTCCAGAGCTGCACTCACTATTCTGCTGGTGCAGTCACTGTGTACATACATTACTTATCCTGTACTGATCCTGAGTTACATCCTGTATTATACTCCAGAGCTGCACTCACTATTCTGCTGGTTGCAGTCACTGTGTACATACATTACTTATCCTGTACTGATCCTGAGTTACATCCTGTATTATACTCCAGAGCTGCACTCACTATTCTGCTGGTGCAGTCACTGTGTACATACATTACTTATCCTGTACTGATCCTGAGTTACATCCTGTATTATACTCCAGAGCTGCACTCACTATTCTGCTGGTGCAGTCACTGTGTACATACATTACTTATCCTGTACTGATCCTGAGTTACATCCTGTATTATACTCCAGAGCTGCACTCACTATTCTGCTGGTGCAGTCACTGTGTACATACATTACTTATCCTGTACTGATCCTGAGTTACATCCTGTATTATACTCCAGAGCTGCACTCACTATTCTGCTGGTGCAGTCACTGTGTACATACATTACTTATCCTGTACTGATCCTGAGTTACATCCTGTATTATACTCCAGAGCTGCACTCACTATTCTGCTGGTGCAGTCACTGTGTACAGAGCTGCGCTCACTAGTAGAAGTACCGTATGAGGGGTGACTTTCCTCTCCTCGGGCTGCCTTAGACTTCAGCTGCAAGCCTCTCCATTACATCTCGCTGGCTCCGTGTTTCCAGTGTCACCAATGGCCACTCGAGTGTAGACTGGAGCCGCGGTGCGTCTTGTACTGAGATGGGAATTGATGTCTCTGAGCCGCTCTCTTACAAGTGGAGATGTCTCTGCGGCTGATTGCCCCTTATGTAAGTGCAGGATGAGGGTCCTCGAGAGGAGAATGAATCTCCGGGGGATCTCCAGACGCTCCCGAGGAACTTCCACCTCCTTGAGTATGTTCGCGGGGGTCCTCCGGAATATTGTTGGGTGGGGGTCCCACTGCTTAGTCGTCAATGGAATTTCTAAATAGCGGTAATTTAGCAGCTGCAGATTTACCATTTTCTGGCACCAGGAAAGCTGGGTGGCAGATCCTGCGTTACAGCATGTCTCATACGTCGGTGACATCCGGAGCTGCAATCACCATTCTGCATTTTGGAGCCCATCGGCAGTGCACCCACATGCACCCCTTAGAGCTGGGTTCCTGGTGCTTTGCACCGGCGAGCGGGGCTTCTACTTTTGCTCTGACGTTGAAGTTAATCCAGAATTTACTCCATCCCCGAAAACGCACGACAGCCGAGCGGATACTTTGGGGTCCGTCCCATCAACCCCTTGGATTTCCTCCTGGAAAGCGAGGTTTGAGGTGCTGTTCTGCGCCGATACATTGTAGCAGACCTGTAGGGTCAGGATGGGTAAGAAGAATACTCCCATGCACGGGCAGCAGGTAGTACTACTACTCCCATTTCTGCAAGGCCCTATGGATCAGATGAAGGGTTCACATACTTTTGGGCTCATCCTTCCAGTAGAAGCGATTGCTCTGCAGTGAAGTGCCTGGAAGCCGCCGTGGCTAATTCGCTCTTATGCCTAATTTCCGCCGCTCTCGTGGGATTGGCCGGGACGTGGCGGCGCCTGCCTGTCGTTAGCAGAGCGGTGAAGCGGCGATAATTTTAATTTGCTGTTTAGAAAGGTGATTTAATGAGACAAATTCAATTTCTGGAGTGTGAAATGTTTACAAGAAATTGATCCATTAATTGGAAAATTCCCTCTTAGGTATATAACGAGCGGCGCCGGGGCGGCCGCTTCTCTTAATGAGGTTCCCCTTCTGTGCAGGAGACGACACGCGGTGCTGGGAACAGAGAAGAAACCTCCCCTTATCTCTTCCTAGGAAAGCTGGGTGACAACCCATATGGCTGAAGTCACATCTCCCGCAGGGGTTGTCACCCGGATTTTCCAGTCAACTTAAGTGGGAAATCTTCTCCGTAATGAGCCACATGATGAGGATTTTCTGGCATCTCAGAAAGCTGGGTGACATTCAACAGACCTGACAGAATGACAGCAGGGAGGTCACAGTCTGTTTTCAAGATCTCTGCTTGCTGCTGGCGAATGCCAATATCCGCTGCTTCGATTCATAGCTAGATTAAGGACTTGGTACAGCAAGGCACCCGATACAGTCAGGCTCCAAATGTAAAAAAAAATAAAAAGGCTTTCTATTCACTGACAGGAAGCAGACATCTTGGAAATTGGGATGTATTGGAACACAAAGCAAGAAAGGCAAAGAACATTTCCTTATGCAGAGATTTCAGGACTGGATAGAAGTGTAAAGTGAGGACAGGTTTTGAGCCTCTGGACTGTTCTTTTCTGAGACAGCAAGCAGAGATCCTGAACATGATGAGGAATTGAACAACAAAGTTTATTACAAAGTTGCAGAACTGGAAGCGTGGTGAGCGCAGCTCTGGAGGTGACTTGTGTCTGGCAGATCTGTAATCCAGCCCCGTAGCTCACCAGGTCGTGCTGTGGCCCCCGGTGCCTCCGATTTTAGATGGGGGGGGGGGGGGGTATTATATTTCTGAGGCAGAGCGGTCTACCGCCCATCATTTCACGTTTATCTGCTCCTGGGAAAGCTGGATGACAGTAAGCCTGAGGATCTTTACAGGGGCTCCCGCTTTTCTATGGGAGGCTGAGGCATCTAATGGAAAGTTCTGGGATTATTTTCTAGATCTCCCTTTGCTGTCAGTGAACGAAATGCATCCAGAGACAGAATACCTACTGTATTCAGAGCTAGTCTTGCTCCTTACATTGTACCGGGGCTCTCTCCTCCTGCAGCTTCGTGAGAGGGATGGAAACAATGACATAATGTCCCTATAATAACACTGCAAGAAATCCAGACCGCACGGTGTCCCTATGATAACACTGCAAGAAATCCAGACCGCATAATGTCCCTATGATAACACTGCAAGAAATCCAGACCGCACAATGTCCCTATGATAACACTGCAAGAAATCCCGACCGCACAATGTCCCTATGATAACACTGCAAGAAATCCCGACCGCACAATGTCCCTATGATAACACTGCAAGAAATCCCGACCGCGCAATGTCCCTATGATAACACTGCAAGAAATCCCAACCGCACAATGTCCCTAAGATAACACTGCAATAAATCCCGACCGCACGTGCTGTCCTGAGATCCGGGCAGGGGGTGGTTTATGTCGCCCGGTCACGAGATTAGACGTGATGACTTCTGAAAAGCGTCTCCCGGATCCTCATGTCGCGGGGTCTGGAGGAGGCGTCCAGTGAGTGACAGCCGGGGAGATGGAAGGACCCCGATGCTATCCGCCACCGCAGCCGCCATCCTGATAAGTCAATTCCTGAACATGGCCGCTTTAATCCCTACCCAATCCCGCTCATCAAAAAATAATTTCTCGCTCTGCGGCCTCACACATCCAGCGGTAACCTCAGCGCGGCCGCCATGGCCCACAGGCTCCGCTAATACAAGACGGGGAAGTGGAAGGTTCTAGGAATCGATAACCACCGGGGAAATTCCTTCAGACGTGCAGCAGAATAATCACCGGCGAAGCTGTGAGCGCTGTGTGTAATGATGGCGGCTATCACCCGCGTCCCGGGGGTCCTCACCCAGCTGCGTGCAGACCCTCAGCGCACTATAATGCAGAATGTTGTCATTTCATATTCCTGCCCCGCTCATTGCTGTGTGGGCATCAGTCTTCACTGTGGTTCTGGCATTCCGTTCATGTATCAGGTGGGCTCAGGATGAGCCCATCTGAATGGGGCTGGCAGAAATCCATGCACCTCCTGCTGACACGGCCCCGTTCACACACACGGAATACTTTGATCCGTCACATGCAGGCGGTCGGCTGCGGTTTCTCACTCCAGCGGTGCCCCTCCCTATGGTCAGGCTATAAATACTTCCACAATTGCGTTTGGGATTTTTCTCCATTTGCCGAGTTGATGAGGAGTTTTCGGAAACCTCTGGAGGGAAGGAGCCGCGAATGAAGCGGGGACATGGAGGACGACCGCCAGTGACGCAGGAAAACCCACGCGCTTTTCAGGCGGCATTCTATAGTGAGGATTTATATTAACTAACTCCATCGTCACCACCGAGCAGGCGATAGCACGTGATGACATCACACTGTATACGTATAGGTACCGCCGATTCCCCTGACCCCGCCTCCCCTAAAATACTCTGTGCTGCTTTCAGAGACCTCCGACAAGCTCAGTGCATTCATATGCTGAAATACTCTGTGCTGCTGAAGAACGCTTCAGTCTGTGAGATGAACGTCCTCCCCTTTCCTGAAATACTCTGTGCTGCTGGGGACCTTTCTCTTTCTACTGTGTAAGGCCCCATGCACATGACCATATCCGTTTTTCTGTCTCCAAATTGTGGATCTGCAAATTACAGATGGTGGTCTGGTCGCATCAGCATTTTTTGCGGCCCGTTGACTTCAATGGGTTGTAGTTCGCTTTTTGCAGGACGTGTTCTTTTCAAAGAGCGGACATAAGGACATACGTGGAAAGCTCGCGGATCACGGACGTGCTTTCTGCAAAATGCAGACCACCGACCCATTAAAAACAATGGGTCCCCAAATCCAAACTGCACGCAGACAGCATCTGCAGACCGCAAAACGGATACGGTCGTGTGCATGGGGCCTTAGTCTCATTCTGACAACTCTCACAAGATCAATGCATCCGTATGCTGAAATACTTTGTGCAGCTGTGGAATGTGCTCCCTCCACTTTCCAACTTTCTGCTTTCCACCTACTGACCAGCCTCTTCCTCTCCTGAAATACTCTGTGCTGCTGGGGACCCTGCTCGGTCACATTTTGATGGCAGTGTGTCCAGTTCTCAAACCCTGTTCCAGTCACACAGACGCTGCCCCCCGGTGGACTCGATGCAGACGCGCGGTTTGACAGTTAATTAATGCTCGGATTATAATTAGAAATGGTAATGGCCGCCATTAGCTGACGGAGAATGTGTTTGCTTTTGCTTGGTGATGGCGAGGTAACGCGCCCGTCCTGCTCCGTCACATTGTGCAAGGGATCACAGGAAAACTTTAATGGCGCAATAAACTCTCTGAATGTCACATAACTGTTCCCCGGGGCCTTGTGTACGAACGTAATGAAATGTGTCAGTGATAACTGAGAATATGCAGGCACCAGTGGATGTCAGGTGACATTGCTGCATCGGGTAAGACAAGGGTTCTGCACTCACAGGAAAGAAACATTGTATCCAAATTCTGTAACACCAAGAGATACAAAGTGTCTGTCCACAAGAACACTTAAATGGGCGAAAACCTATACAGATCCAGTCCTGCTCACGGCGGAGACGTCTCTCCAGTTGTATCCAGTCAGCCCAGATTCCAGACTGATACATTGTAACAAACTATCAGGAGAGGAGAGAGTAATCAAATCCGACTACATTAATGAATTCATCTCAGAAGAAGGATTCTGATGGCGGCCATATTGGTTGTCACCCAGCTTTCCCAGGAGCACAGCAGAGGACGCCTCAGATTTCTTTTCCATTTTTGGTGGAAATGCTCCATATTAATATATTGTAGATAATGGACAAGTCACCTGATCGATGGACGTCCTTCCCTGCGGAGAACGCCATCACCCCATGGGACCCTTGTTCACAGAATTCATAAGATTCATGGTTGCGTCTGTACGGAGCAATGACCTAGTGTTATCGTAATAGGGGGGCAGCCAAATAAAAGGGCACAGAACTTAGGAGACCCCTCATAGACCGCTGCTGACTGACTCACCTGACTGCGCCAAACAATCGATAAGCACTTTACCTAAATGTCACTAAATAAAATGTCTATTTAAGATCAGAACGATCTCGTCTGTAATGGAGCAATTGTTTCATATGTTCCTTCTCGTCTCTGAAGGTTCCGGCCATTACATCTCCGGCCTGACATTTACAGTGTGGAAGTTTGGGACTGCGACTGGAAATGTAGTCATTGGTTGAGTCGTCTCTTTTATTGAAGTAAATTAGTTTTGCTCGGCTCTTTTTAAGAATAAACGTTTTACTGCAACTCTTTAAAAAGGTTTCTTAAAGGGCAAATCCAGTCACAACTGATATTATTATTAACTACTATAATACTGCTCCTATGTACAAGAATATAACTACTATAATACTGCTCCTATGTACAGGAATATAACTACTATAATACTGCTCCTATGTACAAGAATATAACTACTATAATACTGCTCCTATGTACAAGAATATAACTACTATAATACTGCTCCTATGTACAAGAATATAACTACTATAATACTGCCTCCTATGTACAGGAATATAACTACTATAATACTGCTCCTATGTACAAGAATATAACTACTATAATACTGCTCCTATGTACAGAGAATATACCTACTATAATACTGCTCCTATGTACAAGAATATAACTACTATAATACTGCTCCTATGTACAAGAATATAACTACTATAATACTGCCTCCTATGTACAAGAATATAACTACTATAATACTGCCTCCTATGTACAAGAATATAACTACTATAATACTGCTCCTATGTACAAGAATATAACTACTATAATACTGCTCCTATGTACAAGAATATAACTACTATAATACTGCTCCTATGTACAAGAATATAACTACTATAATACTGCTCCTATGTACAAGAATATAACTACTATAATACTGCTCTTATGTACAAGAATATAACTACTATAATACTGCTATGTTCAAGCCCCCACCCCCACTCAATAGATACAGATTCCTCCTGACATTCCCAAGCATTGACTCTCCGCCCGCCGCCGACCGCGGTTTTACTTTTGTCAGAATAGTCTATAAAACCTGCGATCCTGAGCGCTCTGCTAATGAAGAGCTGATGGAGCGTGATATTGACATCCATCGCCTCTTGTACAATTTGTATTTCTTCGGTTTTTCTTGGCCGGGCACCGCGCAGCGCACTCCGAGGACTGTGGGGAAATTAGCACGGTTTATATTGCGGTATGCTTGATTTAGGCAGAGAATGTCGTTACCCCTCCCCCCCGCTGTGGATCGGGAGGTTCTCCCTCTGCTTTACCTTCATTTACAATGCAGAATGAGGTTCGGGCTGGAGACACGGTGACCCCATTACTGTAAATGGGGTCACCTCTGGTGTGAGCAGGGCAGGACTAGGTCTATTTCTTGCGCCTTTTGGGAGCCGTTGCGTCGCTGGTGACGCCTCCCCTCCCCCCAGGGCTCTCGTCATCTGCCTGTTCTTGCGATGGAGCGCTCCGAATCCTCAGCACGGATGTGGTTACCTTATAAAATTCAGGCTTCCTGCAGCCACCACTAGAGGGCGCTCCGTGCATAATGTTTTTACACCACATTCTATGGTAACAGTTTGCAGGGAGTGCCCTCTAGTGGTGGCTGCAGGTAGACAGTTATCATTGAGCTGACAATGCAGAAGATTTGGAGCTTTGTATCAGAACACCGAGACTCCCCCGCCCCTTTAAGGAGGACCTGCTTCAGTAATTGCCCTTCCTATATAATAATGTGAGGAGGGCAGGCCCATTGTACACTGATTCAGTGCGGGGTTGGACCTGCTTAGATGACCGTTTGCAGGTTGCTATTTGAGCAGAGTTCTGTATGGATGGTGCCTCCTGTGGCGTTAAGGTAATTATTGCTGCTGTTACTGCGAGGGAAGAGCAATCGGCTGGGAACAGTATTCGTTTCCTCGGGAGCAGTTGTTCTGGGCCCTGCTATTTAGGCAATGTTCTTCAGTATTGTGGCCTTCGAGGAGTAGCTGCTCCTGCAGAGTCTCGCTTTAGAATTCTGCTCGTTAAGCAACTTTTGCTCATGATGTGTTAATTAGAAGATTGTTTGCTAGGAATCAGCTCGGGGGTGGAGCTTGGAGCTCTCAGCCCCGCCCCTGCTTAACCTTCACTTGCTGTTTACAGTACTGCTACCCTGCTGTGGGGCAAAGGGGTGTATAGGATGCTGGGGCCCAAGTGCTGCCATTGTGGGACTGTATTGGATTAACCCTTTCACAGCCCTTCAGGTTGCTATCAGTTTCCTCTTGAAGATGATGGGAGCAGTTGTTTTAGGCACTTGCTATTTATTTATAATTCTGCTCGTTAAGCACCCTGGCTGCGCTCCATTGAAGTGAGTGGCGCTGAGCTGCAGTACCACACACAACCTGTGGAGGCGCTGGATCTGAAAGAAAGCAGACATTTAATCCCCTTTAGATGTTGAGGCCTTTTTCATCCTGTAGTTGAACTGTTGGTTAGAAAATCTTTGCACGCATCGGTATTATAAAACATGATTTTCACTGTGGGCGCCACTTTGGCGCACGTGGCGCACACCACTCTGGCGCACGCCACTCTTAGCGCACACCAGTCTGGCGCATGCCGCGCACACCACTCTGGCGCACGCCACGCACACCACTCTGGCGCACGCCACGCACACCACTCTGGCGCCACGCACACCACTCTGGCGCACGCCACGCACACCACATGCATGTTTATAAAGTGTCTGTGTGCTGTCATCTGCAGCCTAATGAGCTGTCAATCATTGTAGAGCCCCGCCCACAGTGAGCTGCTCAGCATTGTACACAATGGGGAACGCTCTATAATCTCAGCAGTTTATTATAATGCTTGTTTTCTTGCATCTTGCCCCCTCCCCGATCAGTGGCCCCTGGGAATTGCCGCTCTTCTCTCCTTTGTCAGCCCCTCGTCCAGGAGTTGGCGTGTTTACCCATTTTTGCTCTCATTTTCCTCCCCGAATATTACTTCTGCTAATCTTCCCTCGCTCCGGCTCTAATCACATTAGGGAATTGATCGCAGTTCAGCTGTATAATGCAAATATGCAATTTCAGTAAAAGGGTAATCGCTTCTAGATGCTCGCCGCTGCTCCGTAATTGCTGCTGGTGCGTTTTAAAGGTGCAGACCTATTTAAGAACGAGCAGTTAGAGTGCGGGGGTAATAAGCAGGAGGCGCTCAGCTGTGTAACGGTCGGATATGGGCGCAATTTATGACGTCCCTTTAATAACCCACCGCCCCTTTACGTGATCATTAGTTGCGCCATATTTCTGTACTCCAGTCACATCCAAAGCTGCATTCACCATTCCATTCTCTTAGGCTGCAGTGCGGACATGTTGTGCTCTGCTGCATTGTGGGAGATGTAGTGTTTCCATCAGGCACTAGACCAGCAAGACCCCCCTGGCAGCCTGCATTCTGCATACAGACCATCTCTGCAGCCCCCAAAGGAACAGCAAATTCATATTGTACATGCTGTCCCCAGGATGCAAGATCAGCCCCTGCTGGTTCAGTGTCTGCAGTGAGCTGCTCTGCTGCATTGTGGGGGCTGAAGTCTTCACACCGGCCCCAGACCAGTAAGGCCCCCCTGCGTGCAGCCCATCTCTCTGACCCACATCCTGAGTCTGTGATGTGGTCCCAATAAGCAGTGTATGTATTAGATACGCGGTAGGCCTCATGGTAAAGTAGACACGAATGTCATAAAGGCGCTAATATAAATATCTTTAAAAATTACCCCCATTCACAGCTGGGGCCCCGGCAGGCTCCTCCGATGCATCGCATTTAACATCTATTATTAAAGGAAGACTCCTGAAATATAGAACATCGGATGGGTGACAGGAGCGCGAGTAAAATCCGCCTCCGTTATATAGATACAAATACCTTACCAATGGGTATCGTACCGGAAATATGACGTGAAGGGGACGACGCGGCGCTGACACGAGAGTCCAAAAAATATACATGTCCTATCTAATAAAGGCGTTTATTCAATCTCCTACGATATCGACTAAAACTCGATATAAAACTATCGCGGGATCCATTCTGATCCGATTTATATCTTAGTTATCGGCTCCGTAAGGGAATATTTACCATATGTGCATGTTGTAGTCAGCGGACGGGGGACAACCTCGTAGAAAATCTACTGAAGGAAAGTCGCCGATTTAAACCCCCTGGGGACGCTGCTCTCAGCCTGTAGATCCATTGGATCTCTTTTTGTAGGATCTTCTTGTCCCAATCCTCTTTCCGAGGAGAAGGGTGGATCACTTCTGTTACCGGAAATCTAAGATCCACCGGATTTCCTTTACGATGTTGATGCCACCGGGATATCTCTCTTATGTTTCACATCCCCCACGTGGCCCCCAATCCTTCTCCTTGCTTCACGTTTTGTTTTCCTTACGTAATTAAGGGGCAACTACAAGTGATAAGGTAACCCCCCCCACCCCCGCGGTCTTACAATTGGCGCAGTCCCTGGTCAGGTCTGTCCTTTCTATTGTGACACTTGTGAATGTTTTCGATACCATGATAACGGGATGACCCTGACCCGGACCCGGACTCTGACCCGGACCCTGACGCTGACCCTGACCCTGACCCGGACCTCCACATTTGTATCTTCCCTGTGGTTTTCGGTCTAGCAGAGTCCCAGTACGCTGAGGTTTTACATACTGTGGACTGGGTGGTCTCTGATCGCTGGTCTGGGGGTTAGAATATCCAGGAGATCCTGATCGGCTCTAAGGATATCCCAGTGTTTCCTTATGTACATTGTCTAATATCGCTGTTCCGCCAGTCGAGTTTAGTTACTTAATCGTTTCTCTGGGTTTTAAAAGTTCCTTTCCATCCAGAGAAAGGGATTGTCTGCAGGCTCTTCTAAGGCTACGTTCACACTAGCGGTAATGTTTTCCGGTATTGAGATCCGTCATAGGGTCTCAGTACCGGGAAAAAAGCTTCCATTGTGTCCCCATTGACAATGTAACTGAACAGAACGGATCGCTCCAGAATGCATTCCGTACCGCTCTCATACCGGAGAGCAAACCGCAGTCCTGGGATGCGGAGAAAAACGCAATGCAAGTCAATGGGGACGGATCCGTTTTCTCTGACACAATAGAAAACGGATCTGGCCCCCATTGACTTTCAAAGTAGTTCATGACGGATCCATTCATGACGGATGCAGACGGTTGTATTATCGGTAAAGAAGCCCCCAAGGAACGCAGGACTGTGTCCACGTAAGTGCTGATGTTTTGGGACAGAAAGAACCCCAGACACGATTGTGGCCCCTTCGTGCTTCCGCCTTTTCATATCCTGATCGCTCCCTGGTCCAGGTTTTCTGTATATTTCGGCTTGTTATCATTTTTGGTTATTGGGGGTATTTTCACCATGATGCATAGATTTAACCTGTAAAATGCTGATCATTAGTCTCTTCCCGCCTGGTTAATAATTGATGCGGGGCGGCGGCGTGCGATCTCCTGGAAGCACTTCACAGAAAAGTTCTCTTCTGAAGGTTCGAGTCCAGATTCTTGAGGAATCAGCACAAAGCGCATTTCAGGCTGATGCATAATTAAAGGATTCTGAGCGTGCAGCCAAAACGCTGGCGCGCCTCCCCGTATCCGGGATTCCTTATATCGGGGAGGTCATGGAGCACTACTTGCTTTGGTGCTTTGGGTTGTGTCCTGCTGGGAGTTATAGTTTTCCAGTTTCCAGAGACCTGGGAATCCTCTGTTTACTACCGAGCTTTCCGGGGCCCTATGGATGCAGCAAATGGGCCCCTTCAACAATGTTCATCCTGTTCTTCCTGGTTCTTGACTATAATGTCAGATGTACAGTAAGGGCTCGAGAGGGCTGGAATCAGGGATGATGGGAGTGATACATGGTGTGTGATGAGACCTGATTGGGAGCTCCTGGGGGGCAGGGATGACGGGAGTGATACATTGTGTGTGATGAGACTAGATTGGGAGCTCCGGGGGGTGGTACGGATGATGGGAGTGATGCATTGTGGGTGATGAGACTAGATTGGGAGCTGCGGGGGGGCAGGAATGATGGGAGTGATACATGGTGTGTGATGAGACTAGATTGGGAGCTCCGGGGGGGGGGGGGGGTGGTACGGATGATGGGAGTGATGCATTGTGGGTGATGAGACTAGATTGGGAGCTGCGCGGGGGCAGGGATGATGGGAGTGATACATTGTGTGTGATTGAGACTGGATTGGGATCTCCGGGGGGGGGGAGGGGGGCAGGGATGATGGGAGTGATACATGGTGTGTGATGAGACTAGATTGGCAGCTCTTGGGGCAGGATGTGTATAAATACGTGCTGTGTACATCGCTGCGGTATATGGCGCCGTTCTATAAATCTCGGACAGTTACCTGAAGCAACGCAGGAAATGATCTAATTTGCAGATTTACATTTTAAACTATATTCATATTTTTTTCGTTGCAGAGACCCCGCAGAAAGCCGAGGAGACCGCGGTGGAGCCCTTCACTGACTCCTCCCTCTTCGCACATTGGGGTCAGGACCTGAGCCCCGAGCAGCGGAGGATCGCCCTGAAGAAGTTCCAGTATTATGGCTACAACGCTTACCTGAGCGACCGGCTGCCCCTGGACAGACCCCTGCCCGACCTGAGGCCTGCCGGGTGAGTGGCCCCAGGGAGCCCCTGTATCTCAGCAGGCGGTATCACACAGGAGAGGATTTGAAACAGCAGGCGGTATCACACAGGAAAGGATTAGATACAGCAGGCTGTATCACACAGGATAGGATTAGATACAGCAGGCGGTATCACACAGGATAGGATTAGATACAGCAGGCGGTATCACACAGGATAGGATTAGATACACAGCTCAACAGACTGTATTACACAGGATAGGATTAGATACACAGCTCGGCAGACTGTATCACACAGGAGAGGATTAGATACACAGCTCAGCAGGCAGTATCACACAGGATAGGATTAGATACACAGCTCAGCAGACTGTATCACACAGGATAGGATTAGATACACAGCTCAGCAGACAGTATCACACAGGAGAGGATTAGATACACAGCTCAGCAGGCAGTATCACACAGGATAGGATTAGATACACAGCTCAGCAGACAGTATCACACAGGAGAGGATTAGATACACAGCTCAGCAGACAGTATCACACAGGATAGGATTAGATACACAGCTCAGCAAACAGTATCACACAGGATAGGATTAGATACACAGTTCAGCAGGCAGTATCACACAGGATAGGATTAGATACACAGCTCAGCAGGCAGTATCACACAGGATAGGAAAGTAAGAACCTGGATTGAGGCGCTGTCACCGCGCAGCCTCCCGGGCAATGGACTTGGAAGCAGCAGCGCATGAACTGGAAATCTTCTACTTGTCTTCGTGTTTCGGGGGGGGGGGGGGGGCGCCCTCTTCGTCAGGCGCAATGTCCTCATACAGTTCATGCGCTGCCGCGTCCGTTGCCCGGGTGATGCCGCTCTGGATGCAGGTTCTTCCTTTTGTCTTCCTGCCCGAGCGCCCGCTGGCAGCGCAGACCCCGGACAGTATGGCACATGTTGGGCTTAGATACATCAGCTCTGTGGACAGTATCACACCTGATAGGCTTAGATACATCAGCCCAGCAGTACTCTGTATATGGTTTGGGTGTTTTGTCGCTCTCCGTGATTTAGCGGCCACATTCCCTTGAACCCAAACATGAGTGTGTTCATCGTGATGGATCCGCGGTGTTCGTCGTCATGGTTACTAACACTTTTGCGCTGACGTTTTTCTCAAGGTTGTTTTTCAATTTCCGAAGTGAACAATGGCGCCGTTCTGTGTCATAATGACACACGGCCGTTCACGCCTGTCACTCCTGTCCCCGGGGGAGCGCCGCCATTACTAGTTTTAAGTACAAGCCCTGCACACTGTTCCAAACACCCAGCTGTGCTACGTACGCCAGTACGAGGCGGCAGGATACTTCCTCTATATACGACTGTGGTTTAGAGGGAGCTCCAGTCACTGACAGGCAGCAGCCGCTCTTAACCCCTTTAATACGGACCTATTTTTGGTTTTGCATTCCAACAGCTATAATTCTCCGTTCACATATCCATGGGGCCTTGTTTTTTGTGGGATAAGTTGTTTTTTTAAGGGCACCATTTAACCATGTCTGTTATTGGACAACAGGGAAAAAAAGGGCAACGGTTTTTGCGGTTTTTACATCACACCGTTCACTGTGCGCTAAAAATGACATGAGGTTCTTATTCTGCGGCTCAATACGAATACAGCGATACCAAACTTGCATAGTTTTTTTTGTTTTACTAGTAGTTTTTATTAGTCCCATTTTGTGTTGGTGTTTAACTTTTTTGGGGAAAGGTGGCAATAAAAAGGAAAATCTTCTTCTTTTTTTTTTTTTTTTTTTTTTTTTTTTTCCCATTACCGTCCATTTACTGCACAGGAATTTAAAAAACATATTTCAATAGTTCAGACATTTTCGAACGCGGCGATACCGGATATGTTTCTTTTTTTATTGTTAATATATTTTATATTTAAAATGGAAAAAGGGGGGGATTTAAACTCTTAATATAAATTATTTTTTTTTAAACTTTTTATTCAGTGGCTATTATCCCCATTAGGGGGTTAGAACCTGGGATCTTTTTCACCTATTCACCCTAATAGAGATCTATTATCTATGAATAGGATCTTTACACTCTCCCTGCTGAGCTCTGCCTCATACACAGTGCAGCAGGGAGCTTACCATGGCAGACCTCGAAGGCTTCAGCAACGTCCAGGCTGCCATGGTAACCGAGCGGATCCTTGTGATTTCACTGCTGGGGCTCCGATCGGAAGGCAGAGGGAGCCGCATCCCTCCGCCTTGTCTCACAGGGGCCGTGATCAGTGTTAGGCCTCATGCACACTGCTGTTGCCCGGCCTTTGCCGTATTGTGGCACCAGCCGCGTGCTCCCCGCGTCACGGATGCAGATCCATTTACTTTAATTGGGTCTGCAATCTGGGAGATGCGGTGCAGAACGGAAGCACGGATCGGAAGCACTATGGAGTGCTTCCGTGGTGTTTCTGTCCGTGCCTCCGCACCACAAAAAAATATAACATGTTCTATTTTTTACGATGCGGACGGATCGCAGACCCATTAAAGTTGAGTGAGTCTCATTCCGTCCCGGCCGCCGCACGGATGTTACCTGTGCATTGGGGACCACAATTTGCACAACGGCCGTGTGCATCAGGCCTTAATCGTGGTACCGGAGGGATTAAATGCCGGGGTTCGGCAGGATCGCCATTTCCCGTTATTGCGGCCAGGTGTCTGCTGTATGATCCAGTCGGCACCTGCCGCGTATAGAGCGCGCTCACTGCAGCAACTCGCTCCATACATTACCTCAACCACAGTGACGTAGAGTTATGTCACGGTGGTTGAAGGGGTTAATGATTTGCTGCACTGCCATCTACTTGTGAAATCCTCTGTGCTGCTGTGGGCACCCTGAGCACGGCATTGGCTGTACTGTGCACTGATTACGTGCTGCGCACGCGTCGCCGGCACTTACACAGCCGACAGCTCATGATTATCATATTTCTGCGCACCTGCACGATATTCCGAGCCGCTGGAGCGGAGGGACGTGGAAACACCTGCTCGAATTATATTCATCAGCACAAGGTACAATAAAAATGAAAGATCTTGCGCTGTATATGAAAGTGCGCCCTGGCAGCAGAGGATTTAATTCCCCAGCTGATGTGGAACTACAGGTACCAGCATGCCAAAAGACAGTGCAAGTTCACACAAGGCAGGTTTGCTGCAGAAACCTTCCATTCAGGGCATGATGCAGATATCTCTGGTACCGGTCTGCTGCATGTGAACATGTTCTTACAGTCATGCTGTAATACTCTGTGCTGCTGGGAGACCTACTGGGGCTGACTCCCACCACAGAGGACCCCTGTGCAAGGACAGTACATGGGCCCCTTGATTGCAGCCATAGACCACCTTATCCATAGCTCCGCTGTCAGTCCTCCGTCAGACGGTCGCGTCCCTATGACAACTCTGATCTACTTCTAATATTGATATTGTTCCCTCCACAGATGCAAGAACCTGACGTATCCGGCCCGACTGCCCCAGGTCAGCATAGTCTTCATCTTTGTGAATGAGGCCCTGTCCGTCATCCTGAGGTCCATCCATTCCGCCATTGACCGGACGCCCACGGAGCTTCTCAAGGAGATCATCTTGGTGGACGACTACAGTAATAATGGTGGGTGGTAGTAAGTCTGTGATATCACCTCCCAGTCCCTCTTCCCTGGAGCTGACAATCTAATCCCCTACTTCCCATACACCGAAGCCAAGGCCATGTGGACGTTACTTCAGATCCGATTTCAGCCCAGGTTTGCACATTACTGACCTCTTGTATGAATGTAATGTTTCCATTCACTGGCAGCAAGCAGAGCCTGACGCCAGCTTTTGCCTTGTCTGTCGGTTGGCACATCCTGTTATAGCCTCTGGATGTAAACATTTCCTGTTTCTATTGACTGACTGCAAGCAGAGATCTTGAAAATGCTGAGGAATTAGATCACAAAGTTTATTTGGACTGATCCGGCCCTTTAATTGCTTTTACTTCCTGTCGGGCCGATCACAATCTTCTGATCACTTGCTTTTCTTTTATTGAGTGCCCGCTCCGGTTGGATGCGGGCAGTCTTCATGTAGAGGCTCCCTGGCACGGCATGTGGCCTCCTCGCGTCACTCACGCCTCATGCCTCGCGCCTCTCTTCCCGCTGGGATTCTCTTCTTCCGTCTGAGGCCGTGATTGAGAAGTTAATTTAATTATCAATCAGGGTCGGGAGCAGCAGCAGGTGCGGCGCCTCGTACCAAGCTGAAGGTGATGGATTTATGTGATTGCATTCTCCGCGGTGGGGGATATCGTCTTATGTGTGCGAGCGCCAGTGAGGATTAACCCCGACATAGCCAGAGCCACCTTATGCCTTACATCAAGATATTGTATGCCTTAAAGGGACACAGACCCTAAAATCCACCAACCCTTGCGTCATACTAAAGGCAAACAATAACGATACTCGCAACTTCCATTCTTATCTATTCTAGTGCATTCACAGTGATTCAGGCTTCAGAGCTGAAATCTCCGGCATTCCCTGCTGGTTCGGTGTCTGCACACTGCTCTGCGGTTTTTGAAGTGTCCTCTTTGCATCAAGCATTAATATGATGTAGGAGAAACAAACTGCTTCCAGCAGCTAAGCTGTCCGGGCGGTCGGTCAACAAACTTGCTGACTGTTTCCAATGATAAATATATAATGGATATATCGGGATGTTTTTAGAAAGTGGTAGGAAACTGGAGAAACCCCACAAGAAGATGGGGGGACCCCACAAACCCCCTGAGGTTACGACCGTCCTCGCTGGCTGCTGCACCTACGTGTCTGTACGTGTTCGTGCTGTGTGCGCCTGCGGGTAATTCTTAGGTTTTCTGTGATCGATGTGCCCCCCCCCCCCTCCTTTTCAACCCCACATGGTTCAAGTGGGAGCAATGCCCCCTCCCAAAACGAGCCGAAATTGTGTCGCACGGCCGGACAGAAAAGGGGACTTGCGCCACTTTTCACGTCTAATTACAAGTCCATTAGTAAACGTGCCGCAGTGGCTTCTTATTTTATAACTAAGCGGCTGCGTTTTGTGATATTCTGGATTTTCGGATGCCAGATTGAAGGACTGTGCTGTGGGGTATCGGATCTTGGGCTGTAAACAGCGGCGCGGTCAGCTCTGCGCTGTTCTCACGGGGCCCCTGTGGATACAATATCGCTGATGATAACAATATTTCCCAGTGTTGATAAATTGTTTTGTTCTCGACTGTAATAAGATGTGCGCAAAGAACGGACGCGGCCGGGAGGAAGCATCTACTGCGGGGCAAGTACTACCGGAATCCTGATAAAACGGAATACAAGAACTCTGCTTGCTGCTGTCCAGGACTATTCTTGTGTACATCCAGAAGGTAAATATCTGAAGTGACCAAGTCCTGCTCACAGCTGAGGGTTTGTTCCAGTTGTATCCAGGCTACACAATCCAATGGAAATCCCTGGGACTCCAGACTGATACATTGTAGCAAACTATCAGGACGGGAGAGAGATTTGTGTTGATCTGTTCACTCACAGGGGATGGTCCAGACTGGATACCAGTGTAACAGACCCTCAGCTGTGAGAATTATTAGGTCTGTACATCCTCTGGAGGTTTTTTTCCCTTTACGCCCTCCCCCACCCTGGATTGTGAGCTCTTGGCCGTAGAGCATTGTTACCTGCGCTTGAACCCACTGATGTCAGCAGTACAATGACACATCCGACTGCTGCGGAAAATGACATCACAACCGCACGTGCGCTAATAATTCCGCCATCGAGACGTTGCCGTTTCTCTTTCTAGAAGGATCCTGATCTTTCCCTGTCTGAATTCATTAGGAGTCGTCGCTGCTAGAAACGCTGATGGAGACAAGCGGCATCATCCGGACTAATTAACAGTGACAAGGAGCAAACCAACCCGTCATCGTTAGGATTTAATGAGTGTCCGAGCCTCAGATGGTTCGCTCCGCGCGGGGGGGGGCTCGCTGTCGGGCAGATAAGCCTCACATTTCAGTAATACCAGTAAAAACTAATTATTCTCCAACCAGAGCCCCCACCCAGCTTTCCCGGAACCTCGGACACGTAACTTCTCTGCCAGTGACCGGCTTAAAATTAATCCCGTCCTCTGCCGCCAGCGCCTGGATAACTCCGGCCGGACGGCGATAACGAGCTGGAAGAAGAGCGTCGCGCTAATGACTGCCAAGAGCGAGGCGGCAACATCTCTGTATTCAGCCATCTTACGGCATAATAAATCCCCAAATAACCCCAGCTTTCCCGGAGTCCGGAGCAGCAGGTAGATTCAGGGGCCCGGGGAAGCTGGGTGACCGCACGGTTCATGTACCTGTCAGGGTAACCTGCCCTGTTATTAGGAGGTGTATGACAGCCGCTGATCCTGACCCCGTTATAACAATCTTCAATTACTTACCATTTTTATTACCTGTTTGCTGTAAGTGAATGAAAACATTCTTATCTCCAGCCAGAAAACCTGTCTTGACCTTGTCCTGCTCACAGCAGATGTCCTTGTTACAATGTATCAGCAGAGACAACTGTGACCTACTGTAAATGTTCTGCTGTGGACACCAGGCTGACCGCTCTCGCCTGTACCTGTAGCGCAAGACTGTTTTCATCCTCAGGACAGCAAGCAGAGTTCTTGAAAAGGTGAAGAATTAAATGCTTGGACTAATCTGCATTTTATTTTGTTAGGCAGAAGGGGGTAAAGTTGGCAACTTTTTAATAAAGTTTGTGCTTGAGTGTTTCCATCATGTCACCAAGATCTCTGCTTGTTGTCAGTGAACAGATCTTTCTTAAAAACCTAACCTAATATTTCTCAAAATTGAGGGCTTGCTACTATTATACTCAGTCTAGACAATGCTGTGTGACCAAAACATCCAGGACTTCAGTCTGATACATTGCGGATACATTTGACCTGCACTGAAACGTAAAAACAAGAACATTTTTTTATGGATGCCGCAAGCAGAGGTTTTGAAAATGGGGAAGCAGTGGGAGATAACGTTTGCTAGAAAGTTGTAGATTGGATAATATGGTTCTAATGAAGGGGGAGGGTGCAACATAGAAAACCACCTGGAGGGGGCGTATCTG
Organism: Bufotes viridis; assembly: GCA_033119425.1. Classification (NCBI taxonomy): domain Eukaryota; kingdom Metazoa; phylum Chordata; class Amphibia; order Anura; family Bufonidae; genus Bufotes; species Bufotes viridis. The sequence goes on along the minus strand of CM065598.1, from coordinate 5,283,625 downwards.
CCGCCACAGTACACGAGGCACAGTCCCACGTACAACGGGTCGCCGGGTCCGGGGTTGATGCCTGCAGGGCCCATCGCTTCCTCACCATCAGGATGACGTCTGCACTCGGAGGTCTTCCCCATAAATCCTCCTGACGGTGTTTCTATGTGAAGCATGAACATGGCGGCTCACCGCTCACCAAACACGGATATAAATGGACGCGCTAATCTGCTGGAAAATTGAATTTTCAGCTTTGGAGTAAAATTGTTTGTTTCTTTAGAAAACCAACAGCAATCTGTCTGCGAGTGTCAGAATGAGCGCGGCACGAGGGATGGCGGAAATCGGGATCAGGAGGAGGATTACTGCACAGTGCGAAAAACGGACAGAAGTGACGGCTATTAATGATGACGAGGCCTCATTTACATATAAAAACAATCATGAAAATGGAGAAAAACATTTCTATGAGAGAAGAGGCCGGGTGTTACATCTACCGCTCCTTAGCGTAACGCCATCCAGAGCGGGTTTTCACGTAATGTGATCATTGATATAGGACGGTACTAATGAGCGCTAAATGCTTCATATCAGCCTATGTCAGGGGCTCCTGAGCCTCGGGTGATCAAAACGTACCGTACATCCAGAGCTGAAAACCGCCCTATAGCAAGAAAATACAGGACGCAGGCTGGAGGAAGGTGTGAACACTAAATGCCGCAATTCTGGTTCATTACCTTGTGCTTTGTGGACTTATATAGTAGTTATATACTTGTACATAGTAGCAGTAATATAGTAGTTATATTCTTATACATAGGAGCAGTATTATAGTAGTTATATTCTTGTATATAGGAGGCAGTATTATAGTAGTTATATTCTTATGACATAGGAGGCAGTATTATAGTAGTTATATTCTTGTACATAGGAGCAGTATTATAGTAGTTATATTCCTGTACATAGGAGCAGTATTATAGTAGTTATATTCTTGTACATAGGAGGCAGTATTATAGTAGTTATATTCTTGTACATAGGAGGCAGTATTATAGTAGTTATATTCTTGTACATAGGAGCAGTATTATAGTAGTTATATTCTTGTACATAGGAGCAGTATTATAGTAGTTATATTCTTGTACATAGGAGCAGTATTATAGTAGTTATATTCTTGTATATAGGAGCAGTATTATAGTAGTTATATTCTTGTACATAGGAGCAGTATTATAGTAGTTATATTCTTGTACATAGGAGCAGTATTATAGTAGTTATATTCTTGTACATAGGAGCAGTATTATAGTAGTTATATTCTTGTACATAGGACAGTAATATAGTAGTTATATTCTTGTACATAGGAGCAGTATTATAGTAGTTATATTCTTGTACATAGGAGGCAGTATTATAGTAGTTATATTCTTGTATATAGGAGGCAGTATTATAGTAGTTATATCCCTGTACATAGGAGCAGTATTATAGTAGTTATATTCTTGTACATAGGAGCAGTATTATAGTAGTTATATTCTTGTACATAGGAGCAGTATTATAGTAGTTATATTCTTGTACATAGGAGCAGTATTATAGTAGTTATATTCTTGTACATAGGAGCAGTATTATAGTAGTTATATTCTTGTACATAGGAGGCAGTATTATAGTAGTTATATTCTTGTACATAGGAGGCAGTATTATAGTAGTTATATTCTTGTACATAGGAGCAGTATTATAGTAGTTATATTCTTGTACATAGGAGCAGTATTATAGTAGTTATATTCTTGTACATAGGAGCAGTATTATAGTAGTTATATTCTTGTACATAGGAGCAGTATTATAGTAGTTATATTCTTGTACATAGGAGCAGTATTATAGTAGTTATATTCTTGTACATAGGAGCAGTATTATAGTAGTTATATTCTTGTACATAGGAGCAGTATTATAGTAGTTATATTCTTGTACATAGGAGCAGTATTATAGTAGTTATATTCTTGTACATAGGAGGCAGTATTATAGTAGTTATATTCTTGTACATAGGAGCAGTATTATAGTAGTTATATTCTTGTACATAGGAGCAGTATTATAGTAGTTATATTCTTGTACATAGGAGGCAGTATTATAGTAGTTATATTCTTGTACATAGGAGGCAGTATTATAGTAGTTATATTCTTGTACATAGGAGCAGTATTATAGTAGTTATATTCTTGTACATAGGAGCAGTATTATAGTAGTTATATTCTTGTACATAGGAGCAGTATTATAGTAGTTATATTCTTGTACATAGGAGCAGTATTATAGTAGTTATATTCTTGTACATAGGAGCAGTATTATAGTAGTTATATTCTTGTACATAGGAGCAGTATTATAGTAGTTATATTCTTGTACATAGGAGCAGTATTATAGTAGTTATATTCTTGTACATAGGAGCAGTATTATAGTAGTTATATTCTTGTACATAGGAGGCAGTATTATAGTAGTTATATTCTTGTACATAGGAGGCAGTATTATAGTAGTTATATTCTTGTACATAGGAGGCAGTATTATAGTAGTTATATTCTTGTACATAGGAGCAGTATTATAGTAGTTATATTCCTGTACATAGGAGCAGTATTATAGTAGTTATATTCCTGTACATAGGAGCAGTATTATAGTAGTTATATTCCTGTACATAGGAGCAGCATCATAGTAGTTATATTCTTGTACATAGGAGCAGTATTATAGTAGTTATATTCTTGTACATAGGAGCAGCATCATAGTAGTTATATTCTTGTACATAGGAGCAGTATTATAGTAGTTATATTCTTGTACATAGGAGCAGTATTATAGTAGTTATATTCTTGTACATAGGAGCAGCATCATAGTAGTTATATTCTTGTACATAGGAGCAGTATCATAGTAGTTATATTCTTGTACATAGGAGCAGTATTATAGTAGTTATATTCTTGTACATAGGAGCAGTATAATGCTTGGAGTCTCTGCTTTTGAAAGGACCATTACCCAGAGCTTATAATTGCACTGGACCATTATAAGAGGAGCGGCTGATATTGGTGGCACCTATGGGTGTAGACGTCTGGAGATATGTGACATAAGGCTGTGAATGTGGGGCAGGAGGGTTTCCTCACTTCCGACAGCCTGTCCCATCCTGAAATGGCTGATAACAGAGAACAATAGATTGCAGGAATTAGATCCACACTGAGACTTGGAAACGTTTTACGAGTCGTGATGCTGGTTTCCGTAGAGTGATTTTGATGTGAATTGCGTTTGTGCCGCCATCTGCTTCACGCTGTTCGCCGTTCCGACAGTGACTTCCTGATTAAAGTTGGACAGACTCGTAGGGAGTAGAGCCCGGAGCAGATGTCAGCGGCAGCCGGTGATCGCTGTGATGTCTCGTCACTCCTCGGAGTCTGCTGGCAAAAGAAACCTCAAATTGTTTGCTCAGAAGGGACGGAAGACATGACATATAACCCCTCTGCTGCCGCGCCACGTGGAGATGGGAGCACACGTGCAGTTACATCTGTGGTCACCCAGCTCTCGCCGAATCTTTATGGTGAATCTGGGTCACTGCTGCAGCCATATTGCTTGTTACCCAGCTTTCCCGAAAACGGGTCACAACCATCTGAGAGAAATGGACGGGAAATCATCAGGTCTGGAGGATTCCTACAGCTGGAGGTTGTGGATCCCGGACATCGGTGATCACCCAGCTCTTCCAAATTCTAGAACTGCTTAAAGCGGTGCTGGAAAGTTTGTGAACCCTCGAGAATTTTCTATGTTTCTGCATAAATTTCACCTAAAACTCCATCAGACAAGTCTTAAAAGTAGATAAAGAACCGAATGAAACAAATGAGTCAAATATATTAGACCTGGTCACTTATTTATTGAGGAAAATGATCCGATATCGCACGTCTGTGAGCGGTAAAAGTATGTGAACCTTTAGGTTCATCAATGGGATGACAATCAGGTGTGAGGGGCGACCTACTTTATGTAATGAACAGGATCTATCAACATCCGATGTTCTCAACACATTTGTGGAAGTTTATCATGGCAGGAAAAAAGGGGATTTCTGAGGACCTCAGGAGGAGAGTTGTTGATGCTCATCAGGCCAGAAAATGTTACTGACCCATCTCTAAAGAGTCCTGGACTCCCCCCATCCACAGTCAGAAAGATTGGGGGTTATTTACTAATCTGAAATATGCCTAAAAACGGTTAGTTGCGCCTCTATCTGCGACTTTTCCCCGCTCACGCCAGGTTTAAAATTGTGGGCGTGAGCGTGGGCTGTTTTAGGCGTAGAAAATTGTGTAAATGTATAAAACTCAAAACTCAGAAGCCGTCTTACATTCAGAACTGGCGCTAGATGTGCCTGAAGTTATGGAGAGGCCGGCGCCAGTACATAACTCTGACGGATCCAGCGCAGGAGGTTATTAAGACCAGAGACTTAAACATCATTTTTTATAAATGTGCCCCTTTGTGTACACCTTTATTACCCACAGAAACTTTCAAGGACCACCGTAAATAACCCGTAATAAGGAGGAATGGGGATATCAATGAATACCATTCAGTAGCTTAGGAAAGCGGGGTGACAGAAAGCTCCTGAGGGAACGGTCATGTCCAGCTTTTCCAGGTGCCAGTTTCAGGAAAGCTGGGTGAAAACCCTTGTAGGAAGTTTTGGGGCTTTAATGGTTTTACTCCGAGTCCTGTGTGACAAATCTCTGCAGTAAATTTCTACAGGATAAGGGTGCAGCACCCAGCTTTCCTGGAGTCAGGTTCTGGAAGCTCCTTCTCCTTGTGCTGGTGACGGCCTTTATTTCCATCATCTCCTGCTGCAGCTTTCTATGTGATTCGTTGTGTTCAGTGCGGACCAAGACATTTCTCCAGGAGCAAAAGCCATTACGGATCAGAAGCCAAATGCTTAAGGAACATTCTGTACCCAGAAATAAAGCTGCGAGCAGGAGACATTCATGATAGTGGAAGGAAGGAAAGAAGGTCTGAAGGATCGATGGAAGGAAGGAAAGAAGGTCTGAAGGAACGATAGAAGGAAGGAAAGAAAGACCGACAAAAGGATGGAAGAAAGGTGGGAAGGAAGGAGAGAAAAGAGGTCGGATGAAAGAGATGCCGGTCAGACAACAGGATGAAGGGAAGGAAAAAAGTTTTCTTCCTCCTTTTCTCTCCTCTTTCCAACTTTGTTTCCGTCCTTTTCTTCCATTTATCTGCTTTGCTTCTTTCTTCCTTCATTCCCGTCTTCTTTCTTTCTTGGGCTGTGAGGGGGTTTTTGTTGGTCCACAAGATGGAAATAAGGAAGGGAAGCAAAGATGGAAAGGAAAAAAGAAACAGTCAGGAGGAAGGAAAAAAGAATGAAAAGGAGGATGGAAGAAAGAAACCGAGGGAAGAAAGAAGAAGGGGATGGGGAGGGAATGAAGGAATTCAATAAATATAGGAAAATGTGAATCTTCCCACAATCCTGAGGAACGGCCTCGGCCGCAGTGAGAACATTTGCCGCGGTAACGACTTTATCACATTCTTTACCGTAAATTATCTTTGCGGGTTGAGGTTCATTTCTGCGGACCTCGCGGCCGCGATCTCGGAGGCGGTTAATGAGACGAGCCCGGATGAGGTTTCTGCGTCTCCACTTTGTTTCATTACTTTCTTTTAAAAAATCTAGAATAAGATAAAACACTTTATTTTCTTTGCGGCGACTGCACGGGCGGATGGAAACTTTGCATTTAGACGACATTCGCCAGGTTATTGTCTCCAGTCTTATGTAAATGAGCAAACGCCGCGGAAAGAAATTATTACTAATGTGCGGATTGTATATTGTGCGAGGCGCTGATGGGTTTACAGAACTTCAGCTGCAGAGATGGCGGCTTTTGTTCTTAAGGGGGAAAGGGTTACAGCATGTCCTATCCTCTAGTCACCTCCAAAGCTGCATTCAGAATTCCACTGGTTGGTGATGGACTCCCATAATGCACTGCAGTCTGAACACAGGAACCAGAAGCATGGTCAGGGGCATAACCGCTGCTATTAGGCCCGACAACATGGGGGAGGGGGGGGGGTGCTGCCATTCTGAACTGAACATGGGCAGGAGGATCAGTACAGGAGAAGTAATGTATGTACACAGTGACTGCACCAGCAGAATAGTGAGTGCAGCTCTGGAGTATAATACAGCATGTAACTGAGGATCAGTACAGGATAAGTAATGTATGTACACAGTGACTGCACCAGCAGAATAGTGAGTGCAGCTCTGGAGTATAATACAGGATGTAACTCAGGATCAGTACAGGATAAGTAATGTATGTACACAGTGACTGCACCAGCAGAATAGTGAGTGCAGCTCTGGAGTATAATACAGGATGTAACTCAGGATCAGTACAGGATAAGTAATGTATGTACACAGTGACTGCACCAGCAGAATAGTGAGTGCAGCTCTGGAGTATAATACAGGATGTAACTCAGGATCAGTACAGGATAAGTAATGTATGTACACAGTGACTGCACCAGCAGAATAGTGAGTGCAGCTCTGGAGTATAATACAGGATGTAACTCAGGATCAGTACAGGATAAGTAATGTATGTACACAGTGACTGCACCAGCAGAATAGTGAGTGCAGCTCTGGAGTATAATACAGGATGTAACTCAGGATCAGTACAGGATAAGTAATGTATGTACACAGTGACTGCACCAGCAGAATAGTGAGTGCAGCTCTGGAGTATAATACAGGATGTAACTCAGGATCAGTACAGGATAAGTAATGTATGTACACAGTGACTGCACCAGCAGAATAGTGAGTGCAGCTCTGGAGTATAATACAGGATGTAACTCAGGATCAGTACAGGATAAGTAATGTATGTACACAGTGACTGCACCAGCAGAATAGTGAGTGCAGCTCTGGAGTATAATACAGGATGTAACTCAGGATCAGTACAGGATAAGTAATGTATGTACACAGTGACTGCACCAGCAGAATAGTGAGTGCAGCTCTGGAGTATAATACAGGATGTAACTCAGGATCAGTACAGGATAAGTAATGTATGTACACAGTGACTGCACCAGCAGAATAGTGAGTGCAGCTCTGGAGTATAATACAGGATGTAACTCAGGATCAGTACAGGATAAGTAATGTATGTACACAGTGACTGCACCAGCAGAATAGTGAGTGCAGCTCTGGAGTATAATACAGGATGTAACTCAGGATCAGTACAGGATAAGTAATGTATGTACACAGTGACTGCACCAGCAGAATAGTGAGTGCAGCTCTGGAGTATAATACAGGATGTAACTCAGGATCAGTACAGGATAAGTAATGTATGTACACAGTGACTGCACCAGCAGAATAGTGAGTGCAGCTCTGGAGTATAATACAGGATGTAACTCAGGATCAGTACAGGATAAGTAATGTATGTACACAGTGACTGCACCAGCAGAATAGTGAGTGCAGCTCTGGAGTATAATACAGGATGTAACTCAGGATCAGTACAGGATAAGTAATGTATGTACACAGTGACTGCACCAGCAGAATAGTGAGTGCAGCTCTGGAGTATAATACAGGATGTAACTCAGGATCAGTACAGGATAAGTAATGTATGTACACAGTGACTGCACCAGCAGAATAGTGAGTGCAGCTCTGGAGTATAATACAGGATGTAACTCAGGATCAGTACAGGATAAGTAATGTATGTACACAGTGACTGCACCAGCAGAATAGTGAGTGCAGCTCTGGAGTATAATACAGGATGTAACTCAGGATCAGTACAGGATAAGTAATGTATGTACACAGTGACTGCACCAGCAGAATAGTGAGTGCAGCTCTGGAGTATAATACAGGATGTAACTCAGGATCAGTACAGGATAAGTAATGTATGTACACAGTGACTGCACCAGCAGAATAGTGAGTGCAGCTCTGGAGTATAATACAGGATGTAACTCAGGATCAGTACAGGATAAGTAATGTATGTACACAGTGACTCCACCAGCAGAATAGTGAGTGCAGCTCTGGAGTGTAATACAGGATGTAACTCAGGATCAGCACAGGATAAGTAATGTATGTACACAGTGACTGCACCAGCAGAATAGTGAGTGCAGCTCTGGAGTATAATACATGGTAAGTATGTGGATTGTTTATGTAATGGAACATATTTATTTATTTGTTGTCTCCATGTAATTATTTATATTCCTCTTATAATAATAATAATTTGTATAACTTACATTTGTTATCGGCTCCAGTAATTATATGTAAACACAAAGTATCAGCGAACCATGAGTCAGAATAGTAAATGTGTCTGATTGTAGCAGTGAGATTCATATTCCTCGACAGTGTAAGGTGCGGTACTTTTAGTGAATCTGCCTCATTGTGTTTCTCCAGGAGGACAGCGCCATCCTGACTGACATTGCAGCGTGGTCCGTGAGACCCTCCCCCTCGCATTTGCTTTTAAATGTCTCGGGGGCGTTCAGATTTTTTCTTTGTTTTCTCCGGGCGTTGAGAATGTTATTTATAGAGGTGGCACATAAACAGCAGATGTGGCTTTGTGATTGCGGCATACGCTGTGGCGTGGGATGGCAGTGCAATGTGTACATAAGCGACATTCATTGTGACCATCTTCTGTTACAGGGGAGCTGAAGGAGAAATTGGCGCAGTACGTGGATGGGGTTAACGCAAACAACCCGGGATTCATCAAGGTGGTCCGTCACAGCAAACAGGAGGGGCTCATCCGCTCTAGAGTCAGCGGCTGGCGGGCGGCGACGGCTCCGGTTGTGGCTCTGTTTGATGCACATGTTGAGTTCAGTGTGGGATGGTGAGTGACCGACGGCAAAAAGGTACATGTGTGTGAACAGAGGCGGAAGGTAAGATCCTGGCAGGTCACATGACACCGCAGGGCGGCTCATCACACTACATGATGATGTCAGAGCTGGAAGGGGCGGAGCTTGACACCAAGATGCGAAGGACTCTGGAGAGAATCCGTATGTCATAATTTACCCAATTGCACCCTGAATGATGAGAGTGATAGTTGTTTAAGGAAAAGCTCTACTACTACTGATGGCTCACGGAAGATGGAGCGGTTGTGTGTGAGGTACTATAGGGCCGCCACCTCATCATCCCATGTGTGAAATAACTGGAATTCCCCTTTAACTGGCTGAGGTAAATTCAGTTGCCTCATTATATCATGAAATATTCTGCAGCACAGGCTTTGTTTCAACTCTTTCATTTTCAAGATCTCTGCTTGCCATCTGTGAACTGGGACATCCATGTTTACATCCAAAAGATTCATAGTATCAGTCTGAGTGAAATCAAGAACCGGATGAATCTCTCTCCTATTATAGGGGTTTTGCTACAGTGTATCAGGCTTCAGGCCGAGTCAGTCCCCTGAGGTGAACGCAATTGGAACAAACTCCCAGCTCTGAGAAGTGACGTCTGTCTTGTTTATACGTGTTAGGTGAAAACACATATTATGGGGGAGGTTTATTGTTCCCTTTATGCCTGAAAAGTGGCGTAAAAAAGTCGCAAATGCGACAGTTTGAAAAATTGTTGCATCTCCCTTTTTCACCGTCCTCGTCATAAATTAGGCGCACCCTCCGGCAGCGCAGGGGATATGAAGACCGGCGCAGAAAGCGGCCGTATTGATAATTCTCCCCCATAATGTTTCTCTATTTATTGATTGGAAGCAAAGCTCCTGAAAATGGCGGCGGGGTCTCGGGCCCCACGTGATTATAAATGAGATTAAACCTGGTGGCTTCCAACCTGCAGCTCTGTAATTGTTGAAGAACTACAACCCCCAGCATGCTATGACTAGTTATAGATCATTGTGCAGCTGTAAGGTGTGCTCCTTTAATGGGAGGGGGCGGAGCATGACACAGGGATTCTTGACAGGTAGCGGGTCATGCACCTTCAGCTTAAAGGGGAAGTCCACAGGATACGCCATAAATGCCTGATGGGTAAGTATCGCACCTCTGAGTCTCCCTACCAATCGATGGGGAAGTAGTCAGTGTGAATGGGGATTGAAGATGAGAGTACCCCTTTAATTCCGACTGTTCTTTATGTTTCCCCTGCATTGTACAGTGCGGAGTCCCATATACTCCAATCCCATCTAGAGCTGCATTCAAAATTCTGCTGATTTCCAGTTAGCTCTCAGGGCACAATAGTTTGTGGTAGTATTAAAAAATCTCCCATGATGCAGTGCAGCAGAGAGCGGCGAACTGGGAGGATCTGGAAGCGGATTACTAACCGGTGGGAGGCAAGAGAATTGTTGATGCAGCTTTGGGTGTGGTAGGAGTAAAAAAAGAAACGCAGTAAGGGCTCTTTCACGCGAGCAGATGCCGTGCGGGTAATCCGCTGCGTGAAAGAGAGCCAAGCCCCGCTCCGGACAGCAGAGACACCGAGCAGTAACATGACTGATAATGCTCTGTGACTCTCTGTGATCTGTTTACTACAGATCAAGTTGTCCCCCTAAGGCCTCATTCACACGTCAGTGTTCGGTCAGTGATTTCCATCAGTGATTGTGAGACAAAACCAGGACTGGAGCCTCCACAGACATAAGGTTTAAGGGAAGGATCGGCTCCTGTTCTGTGTTTAGAGCCGCTCCTGGTTTTGGCTTAAAATCACTGATGGAAATCACTGATCGAACACTGACGTGTGACTGAGGCATAACTCCGGATCAGCACAGGGTCAGGAGGTCAGCTGTAAAGCCGTGCTATTCTTGTAGTCCATCCGACCCTGAATCTTCTTGTTCTCCAGGTCTGAGCCGGTGCTGAGCAGGATCCAGGAGAACCGGAAAGTCATCATATCGCCCTCTTTTGACAACATCAAATACGACAACTTTGAAATTGAAGAATATCCTCTATCCGCTCAGGGATTTGACTGGGAATTATGGTGTCGATATCTGAACCCCCCGAAATCGTGGTGGAAGATGGAGAATGCGACTGCTCCCATCAGGTACAACATGTCCGCTCTTCTAGGTGCTGTCAGCGCATTCGTGTAATAGTCCCGTCCTATACTCAGATCCTGTCCGCTCCCAGGATCCTCGCCGCTCAGGCGTCTGCCTGCTGCGCTGCATTGCGGGAGATGTAGGGTTAATGGCAGTCGCCATGTGTTGTGGAAAGTAAAAAAATACACCACCCAGAATGCATTGCAGCTGGAGGGGGGGGGGGGGGGTCCAGGCCGCGGCAGCAGAGACAGAACGGTATGTAGAAATCTGCAGGAGTTTTGCGGCGTGTTAAATGTCCGTTGTTCTGTTTGCTTTAGAAGCCCCGCACTGATTGGCTGTTTCATCGTAGACAGACTGTACTTTGAAGAGATTGGTCTCCTGGATGAAGGGATGGAAGTCTACGGCGGAGAGAACGTGGAGCTGGGAGTGCGGGTAAGAAACGCGTCAGCCATCATAGCATCTGCTCTTACTGTAAAGAATCCCATCTATAACCTAGGCGAAGGTGACGGTCATGGTTCAGGTGTAGATCCTCCGCTGCCCTAGACTCTAGGAGCAGCTGCCTGACACTGGTCTCTAAGTGAAGCCTAAATTTATTTATTATACTCTCTTATATATCACTGACATATTCCACAGCACTGTACAGACATTCTCATCATTTCTATATCACTGACATATTCCACAGCACTGTACAGACATTCTCATCACTTATATATCACTGACATATTCCACAGCACTGTACAGACATTCTCATCATTTCTATATCACTGACATATTCCACAGCGCTGTACAGACATTCTCATCACTTATATATCACTGACATATTCCACAGCGCTGTACAGACATTCTCATCACTTATATATCACTGACATATTCCACAGCGCTGTACAGACATTCTCATCCCTTATATATCACTGACATATTCCACAGCTCTGTACAGACATTCCCATCCCTTATATATAACTGACATATTCCACAGCGCTGTACAGACATTCTCATCACTTATATATCACTGACATATTCCACAGCGCTGTACAGACATTCTCATCACTTATATATCACTGACATATTCCACAGCGCTGTACAGACATTCTCATCACTTATATATCACTGACATATTCCACAGCGCTGTACAGACATTCTAATCACTTATATATCACTGACATATTCCACAGCGCTGTACAGACATTCTCATCCCTTTATATATCACTGACATATTCCACAGCGCTGTACAGACATTCTCATCACTTATATATCACTGACATATTCCACAGCGCTGTACAGACATTCTCATCACTTATATATCACTGACATATTCCACAGCGCTGTACAGACATTCTCATCACTTATATATCACTGACATATTCCACAGCGCTGTACAGACATTCTCATCCCTTATATATCACTGACATATTCCACAGCGCTGTACAGACATTCTCATCACTTATATATCACTGACATATTCCACAGCGCTGTACAGACATTCTCATCCCTTATATATCACTGACATATTCCACAGCTCTGTACAGACATTCTCATCACTTATATATCACTGACATATTCCACAGCGCTGTACAGACATTCTCATCACTTATATATCACTGACATATTCCACAGCGCTGTACAGACATTCTCATCCCTTATATATCACTGACATATTCCACAGCGCTGTACAGACATTCTCATCCCTTATATATCACTGACATATTCCACAGCTCTGTACAGACATTCCCATCCCTTATATATAACTGACATATTCCACAGCGCTGTACAGACATTCTCATCACTTATATATCACTGACATATTCCACAGCGCTGTACAGACATTCTCATCACTTATATATCACTGACATATTCCACAGAGCTGTACAGACATTCTTATCAGTTATATATCACTGACATATTCCACAGCGCTGTACAGACATTCTCATCACTTATATATCACTGACATATTCCACAGAGCTGTACAGACATTTTCATCATTTATATATAACTGACATATTCCACAGCACTGTACAGACATTCTCATAACTTATATATCACTGACATATTCCACAGAGCTGTACAGACATTCCCATCCCTTATATATAACTGACATATTCCACAGCGCTGTACAGACATTCTCATCTCTTATATATCACTGACATATTCCACAGCGCTGTACAGACATTCTCATCCCTTATATATCACTGACATATTCCACAGCGCTGTACAGACATTCTCATCACCTATATATCACTGACATATTCCACAGCGCTGTACAGACATTCTCATCCCTTATATATAACTGACATATTCCACAGCGCTGTACAGACATTCTCATCACTTATATATCACTGACATATTCCACAGCACTGTACAGACATTCTCATCACTTATATATCACTGACATATTCCACAGCGCTGTACAGACATTTTCATCACTTATATATCACTGACATATTCCACAGCGCTGTACAGACATTCTCATCACTTGTATATCACTGACATATTCCACAGCACTGTACAGACATTCTCATCACTTATATATCACTGACATATTCCATAGCGCTGTACAGACATTCTCATCACTTATATATCACTGACATATTCCACAGCACAGTACAGACATTCTCATCCCTTCTATATCACTGACATATTCCACAGCACAGTACAGACATTCTCATCCCTTCTATATCACTGACATATTCCACAGCACTGTACAGACATTCTCATCCCTTATATATCACTGACATATTCCACAGCACTGTACAGACATTCTCATCCCTTATATATCACTGACATATTCTCACTGACATATTCCACAGCGCTGTACAGACATTCTCATCACTTATATATCACTGACATATTCCACAGAGCTGTACAGACATTCTCATCACTTATATATCACTGATATTCCACAGCGCTGTACAGACATTCTCATCCCTTATATATCACTGACATATTCCACAGCGCTGTACAGACATTCTCATCATTTATATATCACTGATATTCCACAGCGCTGTACAGACATTCTCATCCCTTCTATATCACTGACATATTCCACAGCACTGTACAGACATTCTCATCCCTTATATATCACTGACATATTCTCACTGACATATTCCACAGCGCTGTACAGACATTCTCATCACTTATATATCACTGACATATTCCACAGAGCTGTACAGACATTCTCATCACTTATATATCACTGACATATTCCACAGCGCTGTACAGACATTCTCATCCCTTATATATCACTGATATTCCACAGCGCTGTACAGACATTCTCATCCCTTATATATCACTGACATATTCCACAGCGCTGTACAGACATTCTCATCCCTTATATATCACTGACATAGTCCACAGCGCTGTACAGACATTCTCATCACTTATATATCACTGACATATTCCCCAGCGCTGTACAGACATTCTCATCACTTATATATCACTGACATATTCCACAGCGCTGTACAGACATTCTCATCACTTATATATCACTGACATATTCCACAGCACTGTACAGACATTCTCATCCCTTATATATCACTGACATATTCCACAGCACTGTACAGACATGAGCATCGCACTGTCCCCAGGAGCTCACAATCTAAGTTCCCTATCACTATGTCCCTGGAGTGTGGGATGAAACCCAGGCAAACACGGGGAGAACATACAAACTCCATGCAGATGATGTCCTTGGTCGGATTCGAACCTCGGACCCCAGGGCTGCAAGGTGGTAACCGCTAACCACTGAGTCACCGCTAACCACTGAGTCACCGCTAACCACTGAGTCACCGCTAACCACTGAGTCACCGCTAACCACTGAGTCACCGCTTTTCTGTCAGTGCCAGTTTTACAATTTATGACCTGATTGTAGAATTGATTGAATTCACCTAGAGGTTGCTTTTTTTTAGCTGACAAGGATGATGGGAGATGTAGTTGACACCAGTGAGGAAGAAATCCGCATTTTTAAAGAATAGGGGGATATGTTTCTGATTGGCGGTAGTTCGTCTGCTGCCCCCCCCCCCCCCTCCAATTGCAAGAGAAGGGGCCCATGCTCCCTGTTTGATTGGAGCAGCAGACACGCACGTCCACCGTTCCATTCAGCTCTATGAGGATTTGTAAAAGCTGACCGTCCCTTTAAGAGGGGACTCTTTACTGTCCCACAGCTGTCATCTGTATGATTCTCAATCTCCAAAACATGCTGATGAACACGACACGCGTTTTGAGCGCCATCATTTATTACATGAGCCCCAACGTGCCTAGAACTTGACAGCGGCGATCAATGGGAGCGGTTACTTAGCGTTAAGCACACAGTATGATTTTCCTGTATGATTACATCTTCCTAATGACAACCCCCATCGTCCTCCCGGGAGTTGTAAGAGAAAATTAAAATCCAGCGGTTACCGGAGCCGCCTCGGATTCATCCCCCGCTAACGACGTTATCAGCAGCTGTCATCTTCTCGCTGCACATATGCTGCAGATCGGGGACTCGGCCGCGCTTTGCTTGTCACACGGCGGGATTGCACTTATCTTTCCGCAGCGATGGCGCGTGCGTCAGGATTACTGATGATAACACCTGCTCTGCCCTCACCCTCGCCGCTGATTTACGGCTAGTTAACGCCGCTTCTCACATAAGATCGCACTTCGTCTTTGCTTGAGTTGATTACATATTCCGTACACGGCGAGCGCGCGCTCCGGGACCCAGCACTCGTCTTGCGTCGGACCATCTGTTACCAGCATTTAAATAATTCACAAATCTGAACATGACACGAAGTAACAAACACAAAAGTTTCTGCTCTTCATGTATTTCTAGAGCAGGCATCCTCAAACTGCGGCCCTCCAGCTGTTGTAAAACTACAACTCCCATAATGCCCTGCTGTAGGCTGATACCTGTACGCTGTTCGGGCATGCTGGGATTTGTAGTTTTGCAAGTCTTCCGGCCGGTGTCGCAGGGAGGACAATAAACGCCGCTCCATCTGTCCGCTGTCGGGCTGAGGCGCTGGTCCTGCAGGTGTCGTCTACAGCAGGTTGTTTAGCTGCATGGCTGCAATTCCATCAGGCATGTCCCTGCCAGTAATAGTTGTCAGAGGGTTGTCACACTGTTACCAGGAAGAGCTAATGTGGGTGTCAGAATGGTAATGGGAGGGTTCTCCAAGTATCAGGAACCCCAGTCCCATAGATCCAATCTGGGTGTCGGACAGCTACCTGCAGAGAGATGCACTGAGTCGGCGCACTGTGCTTCAATCCCGGGAGGAGACTGCACATCCCTTTAAGAATCGACATGGCAGGTTAGCATCTTTTGGGGGCTAGAATAGGGTTCACCATAAAGGTGGATGTGATTGCTCCTCTAACCTCTGGGGGCAGTACCGAGCAGGGTAATCGATCACCCCCATCATCTTCGCATAGATTAACAGTGTTTGGAATGTTGAGTGTGATCTTCTTGTGTACCGGGACAGTCGGGTGATCAGATTTTGCCTTGCTCCTCATGGTCAGGCAGCATAGCCGCGCTGTGTTCTTGGCCGGTCGATCATCAAGTGCCGCCGGCCGCCTACTGAATCTCTGATACAAGTGACCAAAAACTCAGCTGCGACAGTAATCCCGAATCACAAATGCAGCAGAGCCCTGTATGTCATCTCATTATGAACCGTGCATCATTATTTGCGCCTCAGCCTTTTTCCAGGGGCAGCTGTTCTACCATCTGTGTCAGTCTACACTGCACTTTAGCATTCTGTTCAATAACCAGAAATGATCAGTCCAGGTGACATAGCTGGTTGCTGCAGTGCATCGGATTATAGCGACCACACGGAAAAAGTGAAATGCGAATACAGGCGTCCCCAGTGTTGGTACCAGCCAGCGCCCTTGTACCCTGGCACGCATGGCCGCCTCCCGTGGACTCCGCCAGGAAGCAGCGAGTCTGGCAGAATCTGCTGGAAACCTGATCACCGCACCATATGAATTACGGATTCTGGCGTGTACTGTACGTGTCGCTCGGTAGAAGCGGCCGCTCCTGATGCCTGGCACACGCCACCGCCGGATGCTTCATGGCAATTATCGGCACAGTGGGCGCTGCGGTCTGGACGGCGGCGTTTTGTGTAGACGTTGCGCTGTCATTTAGGATTTTATTGCCTTTTTTTTTTTCCTGATGAAGCACAAAGTGCATGACTCTCATCGTGCAGGCGACGCAATAAACGAAGAGCGAGCAGGGCGGTGGCGAAATAGAATAAAAACGCTCAACACAATCCTATGTAAAGTTCTGCTTCTCATCCTGGACTCCAGTCCCATCCAGAGCTGCAATCAGCATTCTGCTGCCCCCTGCTGGCTCACTTCTCATTCACAGGAGAGATTTGTCTGTTTTGAACGTCGGCTGATTTTTTTTTTTTTTTAGAAAGGGTTTTAATTAACAAATCTAAAAATATAAAACACCGGGCGTGACATATAACGGGCGTGGCGACGTACCAGACGAGCGCTGGGCGCAGGTTGAAGCTTCGTATGCTTGACCTTTGAGGCGAGGTAAGGACGAGCGCCTGTTCTGTGCTCAGAATGTGGGGCTTTGGAAAGTATGTGCCCCCCTGTAATAATGCACAAAATATCAGCCAGTACACACTGATGAGGTCATCAATATCTGATTGGAGGGGTCCGACTCCCGGGACCCCCGCTGATCAGCTGTTTGGAGAGGGGGTGCAGCGTCGCAGTGTAATTACAAGTGCTCGTCCCGTTCAGCGTAGCGTAATCTGGAGGAAGTGGCGCTCGTAGTAGCAGCTGATGGGCGGGGGTCCCCGGGGTCAGACCCCAACAATCAGATCAGACTGTATCACACATCAAAGACTGAGATACACAGCTCAGCTGATACTGTAGACAGGATAGGATTAGATACATGGCTCAGCAGACTGTACCGCACGGGATAGGATTGGATACATAGCTCAGCAGACTGTACCGCACGGGATAGGATTAGATACACAGCTCAGCAGACAGTATCACACAGGACAGGATTAGATACACAGCTCAGCAGACTGTACAGCACGGGATAGGATTAGAAACATAGCTTAGCAGACTGTATCACACGGGATAGGATT
Source organism: Bufotes viridis (assembly GCA_033119425.1). Taxonomy (NCBI): domain Eukaryota; kingdom Metazoa; phylum Chordata; class Amphibia; order Anura; family Bufonidae; genus Bufotes; species Bufotes viridis. The sequence goes on along the minus strand of CM065598.1, from coordinate 5,265,708 downwards.
AGATACATAGCTCAGCAGACTGTATCACACGGGATAGGATTAGATACATAGCACAGCTGACAATAACATATGATAGGCAGGACCGGATGAGATAGATGATGGTATCACACAGGACAGGCTTAGATACAGGGGCTCTTTATGACACTGGAGCTGGTTTAGTTCAGTCTTCTCATTATTAGATTGTCAGCTCTTGCGGTGATATTAGATTAATATGTGTATCTGCGCTCTGCCCGCACGCCCTGCTACCCGTGAACATGGCAGCCATCCCAGCGCCCAGATGGTTCCCGGCTTGTTCTGGAAAAGGAGCCCTTCAGCCTGGAGGCTTGTAAACTGCTGACTGCTCCGCGCAGGGACGAGGAGAGGACACGAGACCCTCTGTGACCCCCTCCTCTGCATCTCCCGTATATACCCCCCCCCCCCCTTCTTTTTACTGCAAGAATACTTGGGGACATCGAGGTTACAGGGTGTGCATATTTTTGCAACCATTGTTCTTCCATTGCTCCAATACAAATTAGTTATACAGCTATTATGTGTATCCATGGCAACAGACTACAAACCCAGCGCAGCAAGGAGGAGTATAAATCCGCCAAATGTAGTGACTCCTCCTCCAAGACGTCATCACAAACCCAACATGACCTGATGTCAGGCAGCCTGCCGAGGAGCGAAACTCTTGCCATAAATCCGTCACTCCACCAGCAGAATAGTGAGTGCAGCTCTGGAGTATAATACAGGATGTAACTCAGGATCAGTACAGGATAAGTAATGTATGTACACAGTGACTGCACCAGCAGAATAGTGAGTGCAGCTCTGGAGTATAATACAGGATGTAACTCAGGATCAGTACAGGATAAGTAATGTATGTACACAGTGACTGCACCAGCAGAATAGTGAGTGCAGCTCTGGAGTATAATACAGGATGTAACTCAGGATTAGTACAGGATAAGTAATGTATGTACACAGTGACTGCACCAGCAGAATAGTGAGTGCAGCTCTGCAGTATAATACAGGATGTAACTCAGGATCAGTACAGGATAAGTAATGTAATGTACACAAGGACTGCACCAGCAGAATAGTGAGTGCAGCTCTGGAGTATAATACAGAATGTAACTTAGGATCAGTACAGGATAAGTAATGTATGTACACAGTGACTGCACCAGCAGAATAGTGAGTGCAGCTCTGGAGTATAATACAGGATGTAACTCAGGATCAGTACAGGATAAGTAATGTATGTACACAGTGACTACACCAGCAGAATAGTGAGTGCAGCTCTGGAGTATAATACCGGATGTAACTCAGGATCAGTACAGGATAAGTAATGTATGTACACAGTGACTGCACCAGCAGAATAGTGAGTGCAGCTCTGGAGTATAATACAGGATGTAACTCAGGATCAGTACAGGATAAGTAATGTATGTACACAGTGACTGAACCAGCAGAATAGTGAGTGCAGCTCTGGAGTATAATACAGGATGTAACTCAGGATCAGTACAGGATAAGTAATGTATGTACACAGTGACTGCACCAGCAGAATAGTGAGTGCAGCTCTGGAGTATAATACAGGATGTAACTTAGGATCAGTACAGGATAAGTAATGTATGTACACAGTGACTGCCCCAGCAGAATAGTGAGTGCAGCTCTGGAGTATAATACAGGATGTAACTCAGGATCAGTACAGGATAAGTAATGTATGTACACAGTGACTGCACCAGCAGAATAGTGAGTGCAGCTCTGGAGTATAATACAGGATGTAACTCAGGATCAGTACAGGATAAGTAATGTATGTACACAGTGACTGCACCAGCAGAATAGTGAGTGCAGCTCTGGAGTATAATACAGGATGTAACTCAGGATCAGTACAGGATAAGTAATGTATGTACACAGTGACTGCACCAGCAGAATAGTGAGTGCAGCTCTGGAGTATAATACAGGATGTAACTCAGGATCAGTACAGGATAAGTAATGTATGTACACAGTGACTGCACCAGCAGAATAGTGAGTGCAGCTCTGGAGTATAATACAGGATGTAACTCAGGATCAGTACAGGATAAGTAATGTATGTACACAGTGACTGCACCAGCAGAATAGTGAGTGCAGCTCTGGAGTATAGTACAGGATGTAACTCAGGATCAGTACAGGATAAGTAATGTATGTACACAGTGACTGCACCAGCAGAATAGTGAGTGCAGCTCTGGGGTATAATACAGGATGTAACTCAGGATCAGTACAGGATAAGTAATGTATGTACACAGTGACTGCACCAGCAGAATAGTGAGTGCAGCTCTGGAGTATAATACAGGATGTAACTCAGGATCAGTACAGGATAAGTAATGTATGTACACAGTGACTGCACCAGCAGAATAGTGAGTGCAGCTCTGGAGTATAATACAGGATGTAACTCAGGATCAGTACAGGATAAGTAATGTATGTACACAGTGACTGCACCAGCAGAATAGTGAGTGCAGCTCTGGAGTATAATACAGGATGTAACTCAGGATCAGTACAGGATAAGTAATGTATGTACACAGTGACTGCACCAGCAGAATAGTGAGTGCAGCTCTGGAGTATAATACAGGATGTAACTCAGGATCAGTACATGATAAGTAATGTATGTACACAGTGACTGCCCCAGCAGAATAGTGAGTGCAGCTCTGGAGTATAATACAGGATGTAACTCAGGATCAGTACAGGATAAGTAATGTATGTACACAGTGACTGCCCCAGCAGAATAGTGAGTGCAGCTCTGGAGTATAATACAGGATGTAACTCAGGATCAGTACAGGATAAGTAATGTATGTACACAGTGACTGCACCAGCAGAATAGTGAGTGCAGCTCTGGAGTATAATACAGGATGTAACTTAGGATCAGTACAGGATAAGTAATGTATGTACACAGTGACTGCCCCAGCAGAATAGTGAGTGCAGCTCTGGAGTATAATACAGGATGTAACTCAGGATCAGTACAGGATAAGTAATGTATGTACACAGTGACTGCACCAGCAGAATAGTGAGTGCAGCTCTGGAGTATAATACAGGATGTAACTCAGGATCAGTACAGGATAAGTAATGTATGTACACAGTGACTGCACCAGCAGAATAGTGAGTGCAGCTCTGGAGTATAATACAGGATGTAACTCAGGATCAGTACAGGATAAGTAATGTATGTACACAGTGACTGCACCAGCAGAATAGTGAGTGCAGCTCTGGGGTATAATACAGGATGTAACTCAGGATCAGTACAGGATAAGTAATGTATGTACACAGTGACTGCACCAGCAGAATAGTGAGTGCAGCTCTGAGGTATAATACAGGATGTAACTCAGGATCAGTACAGGATCAGTAATGTATGTACACAGTGACTGCACCAGCAGAATAGTGAGTGCAGCTCTGGAGTATAATACAGGATGTAACTCAGGATCAGTACAGGATAAGTAATGTATGTACACAGTGACTGCACCAGCAGAATAGTGAGTGCAGCTCTGGAGTATAATACAGGATATAACTCAGGATCAGTACAGGATAAGTAATGTATGTACACAGTGACTGCACCGGCAGAATAGTGAGTGCAGCTCTGGAGTATAATACAGGATGTAACTCAGGATCAGTACAGGATAAGTAATGTATGTACACAGTGACTGCACCAGCAGAATAGTGAGTGCAGCTCTGGAAGATGTAACTCAGGATAAAGGATTTTAAAGGGGTTGTCTCATCTTGCTGTTAGTAAGGTGAGATGAGACATGGTCCTGACCACCAGTCGGCTGGGAAACAGTGGCGCGCGCCGATGTTTGCTGTTTCAGTAACTCCCTATTTATAGAGATGTTCTCCTTTAAATCTTCCCGTTTCTCCCTTCACTGCAGCCAGTCCCCGTAGCGTCGTATAGATCCTCATGTTCTGCAGAAACTCAATTATTTGCTCTGTACCCTGTAATAACCAGCTCTGGACACAATGGCGTGCGCCAAGCTGTGCCGCCCCCTCGCCAGTGCCGGGGTAGAGCATAAATAATTGACGTAGCAGATGGTAATGAAGGTGTAATTTGTTTCCTTGCATTGTGATGTGGATCTGGTGGCGCGGGTGACGGCATTAAATCGGATTTTCATCTCTGCCAGAGATCAATATTGTCATTACGTTCTCAGATAAGTCGCGCGTGTTGCGCCGGGACGACCGCTCACGTGCGCGATTTGTTATTTAAATGCTTTGCTTCGCCAGTGAATCTGCACAGCGAGGATCCTGCGGAGACGGAGATGAATTCCCTGCCCGGGGGGGCGGCGCTTCTCCTGACGATCCGTGCGTCTGTGTAGATGATGTTGTCGAGGTCTGGGTCCCGTGTGCGATCACACGCGTGTGCTATATCATTTCATTAGCTTTTTGCCATTCCATTTATCTTTCAGTTTTCTGTTCAATCTTTGTAGATGTGGAAACTATCAACAAGTAGGTTAGCAGCCACTGATGGAGTCTGTTACTACTCCGGACGCTCAGCACTTCATCAATCGCCAGTATCAAAGTTAAATGCCAACTAACTGCATTGGGTGTTCAGGGGCAAAACTACTTCATCCTGGAAACAGTCATCATTTCTGTGGGCAGCAGCAGCTTACTTTACCTAGCAGATCAGTACTAACAATGATTACACTCTTAATAAGCAGCAATAGATGAAAAGGAAAGTATATTGCTACCTGGAAACCATCAGCAAGTAGCTACTGATAGACAGTATGGCCACACTGCAGCTCGGCTCATGGCCATAGGCATCCTCAGACTCTCCGGCCGCCAGATGCTCTGGCAAAATAGATGATGGTGTTTTGCTTCTGGCCTGTGATACTTGGCGGGGGACGTGGTGTGATGGTCTCCGTGTATTTCCTAGGTCTGGCAGTGCGGGGGCAGCGTCGAGGTTCTCCCCTGTTCTCGAATAGCCCACATAGAGAGGGCACACAAGCCGTACACGGAGGACCTCACCGCCCACGTCCGGAGGAACGCCCTGCGGGTGGCTGAGGTCTGGATGGACGAGTTTAAGAGTCATGTGTACATGGCCTGGAACATACCGCAAGAGGTAAGTGCCCCCCAGCAAATGGGCTGCCAACCCCCTGATCTGAAATGGACCTCATTACCAGGAGTTTATATAAAATGCCCAGATCAAAATGGGGCAACCGGCTGGGGCACACACTGCACCACCCAGGACAGGAGGGTCCCCCCCATCACCACCACCTCCCAGGACAGGAGGGTCCCTCCCCCCGATCACCACCACCCAGGACAGGAGAGTCCCCCCCATTGCCACCACCCAGGACAGGAGAGTCCCCCCCCATCGCCACCACCCAGGACAGGAGAGTCCCCCCCCCATCGCCACCACCCAGGACAGGAGAGTCCCCCCCCCATCGCCACCACCCAGGACAGGAGAGTCCCCCATCGCCACCACCCAGGACAGGAGAGTCCCCCATCGCCACCACCCAGGACAGGAGAGTCCCCCCATCGCCACCACCCAGGACAGGAGAGTCCCCTCATCGCCACCACCCAGGACAGGAGGGTTCCCCCCTTCGCCACCACCCAGGACAGGAGAGTCCCCCAATCGCCACCACCCAGGACAGGAGAGTCCCCCCATCGCCACCACCCAGGACAGGAAAGTCCCCCAATCGCCACCACCCAGGACAGGAGAGTCCCCCCCCATCGCCACCACCCAGGACAGGAAAGTCCCCCCCATTGCCACCACCCAGGACAGGAGGGTGTCCCTAAACTCCCCCCCCCCCCCACTACCACCCAGGACAGGAGGGTCCCCCTCATTGCCACCACCACCCAGGACAGGAGGGTGTCGTCGTCGTCCCCCCATCGCCACCACCACCACGCAGGACAGGAGGGTGTCCCCCCCCCCCATCGCCACCACCAACACCCAGGACAGGAGGGTCCACCCCCAACCCAAATCGCCATCACCACCAGCCCCAACCAAGGACAGGAGGGTGGCCCCCCCCCCCCATCGCCGCCACCACCACCCCGGACAGGAGGGTCCCCCCCCCCCCCCCATCGTCACCACCACCACCCAGGACAGTAGTGGAAACGTAACGTGGATGAGGGATAATTCTTGTGGGACTTGGGGGGTAAAAACCTAGAATTTGCTTAGTAACCGCAGCCCGGCAACAGTGCTGAGTGATTCATGCTGGTAACAATGTATCACCTCTGATGTTCCGGTTGTCACGGCGCCGCTCGCAGCCAATCACCTCTCCTCGCTGATAATCATGGCTGCCGCAGGGCCTGGCGCTCTCACTCCTCCGCTTTCTCTCTCTGCAGGACCCCGGCATCGACATCGGTGACATTTCTGAGAGGAAAGCCCTGAGGAAGCGTTTGCAGTGTAAGACCTTCCGCTGGTATCTCGTCACAGTGTATCCGGAAATGAGAACCTACTCTGACAACATCGCCTACGGCGTGGTGAGTGGCGGCCGACTCCGCAGATCCTCTGCTCATAGCGGCAGCACAGAAACACGCAGCCCCCTCCACATTAGAAGATTGGAGTATTTCATTATTTAAATGGCCGGTACCCAGTCACCATTGTATGATATGATGTCATTTCTTGTACCTCCATCCCTCACCGTCTCCAAGATCTCTGCTTACTCACAGTGAATGGGAACATTCTGGTTTACATCCAAGGACTGAAAATCTGTCCGAACCGAATACTTCACAGCTGATGGTTTGTTACAGTTGTATCCAGCGCCTACATCCAGCACTGCTGATGATTATATCTTTGGAGCATTGTTTAGATTGGGTACATTTGTAACAAACACTCAGCTGTGAGATGTTTTACATTTTCCTCCCAATTCACAGACGGCAAGCAGAGATCTTGAAAAGGGCGAGGAATTGAAACACAGTCTATTGGAAATTATTTGTATTTAAATGGAAAACCCCCGGGGGAAACCATCATCAAGGACAAGTATGAGCCGATCGACCTGCCCAGTAACGCGTATCTACAGTACGACTCTGCACTGAAGTTGTGACCACAGTCCGAGAAATCCCCAATAACGCTCTTACGTAGACATGTCAGAAAATCGTGCAATTCCCCTTTAAGGATCAGTCACATGACCTCAGTATTGTGGAAATATAAGGTTACTGTATCTTCTTGGTCACATGATTGAACGCAGCGCCATAAGGTGGAGAACTCGAAACGCGCGGCTTAGAGCCAGATCCTCCGTTTACCAGCAGAAGGTTTGTAATCTGTGTCCGGCCGGAGGACGGCTTTAATGCTCTGCGCTGCGTTCACGGCCCAATACTGTCGTGTGACCTTCGTACAGGCCGGCACTTCAGAAAAATCCAGACAGGAACCAGAATTAACGCGGAAACGCCAGAAGACAAATGTACTTCGTGGACGATTTAATTCTTTCAGCTATAACAGAGCCTCTCGGGGGGTCACGCGGCTTTACGCCCCTGAAGGCATAGAAATCAGAGTTTAGCTAGGGGATAAACATTTGCCCCCCACCCCAGCTTCTTCTGTCTTGCATTACTGCTTGTGTGTTAGTCTTTACTGTCGTGCTGGCATTCTATTCTCTAGAAAGCTCACTTTCTAGATCTTGCCAATCAAGAACATTCCCAGCTTCCTATTATATTCAGATTGAATCCTGTTGAGACCAAGATTTCCTTAACATTCATGAAAGTTGTTGTTTTGTAATAACTGGAGAGCCACAGCTGGTCAGTGCATGCTGGGAGTGGTAGTTTGCAACACATGGAGAGCCACAAGCTGTCAGTGCATGTTAGGAGTTGTAGCTTTGTAACGACGGGAGAGGTGGATTAGTCGGGAGGCAGAGTTGAGGATAGATTGGAGGGGAGCGATGGTGCTAGGTGGACGGCTACAGAGGAGGATGTTACAGTAGTCCAGGCGGGAGATGATGAGGGCATTTATTCATTACAAGCGTTGAGGAATGCGCAGATTTGTGAGAGATTATTGAGTTGGAGGCGACAGGAGGTGGAAAGGGCTTGGATGTGCGGCTATGGGGGGGGAGTGAGCAAGATGGGGGAAAGATGATGAATTCTGTTTTATCCATGTTAAGTTTTAGAAAGCGAGAGGAGAAGGAGGGGATATGGAGGATAGGCATTGTGGGATTCCGGATAGTAAGGTGCTGATGTCTGGAACAGAGAGGTGGATTTCTGTGTCATCAGCATAAAAGTGATACTGAAAGACATGGGACTCTAGGAGCTGTCCCCGGCCGAGGGTGTAGATAGAGAAGAGCAGGGATTCTAGGACAGAGCCTGGAGGGACACCAACAGAGAGAGGATGAGACGAGGAGGCCGAGGGTGTAGATAGAGAAGAGCAGGGGTCCTAGGACACAGCCTGGAGGGACACCAACAGAGAGAGGATGAGACGAGGAGGCCGAGGGTGTAGATGGAGAAGAGCAGAGGTCCTAGGACAGAGCCTGGAGGAACACCAACAGAGAGGGGATGAGACGAGGAGGCCGAGGGTGTAGATGGAGAAGAGCAGAGGTCCTAGGACAGAGCCTTGAGGGACACCAACAGAGAGAGGATGAGACGAGGAGGCTGAGGGTGTAGATAGAGAAGAGCAGGGGTCCTAGGACAGAGCCTTGAGGGACACCAACAGAGAGGGGATGAGACGAGGAGGCCGAGGGTGTAGATAGAGAAGAGCAGGGGTCCTAGGACAGAGCCTTGAGGGACACCAACAGAGAGAGGATGAGACGAGGAGGCCGAGGGTGTAGATGGAGAAGAGCAGGGGTCCTAGGACAGAGCCTGGAGGAACACCAACAGAGAGGGGATGAGACGAGGAGGCCGAGGGTGTAGATAGAGAAGAGCAGAGGTCCTAGGACAGAGCCTGGAGGGACACCAACAGAGAGGGAATGAGACGAGGAGGCCGAGGGTATAGATGGAGAAGAGCAGAGGTCCTAGGACAGAGCTTGGAGGGACACCAACAGAGAGGGAATGAGACGAGGAGGCTGAGGGTGTAGATAGAGAAGAGCAGAGGTCCTAGGACAGAGCCTGGAGGGACACCAACAGAGAGGGGATGAGACGAGGAGGCCGAGGGTGTAGATAGAGAAGAGCAGAGGTCCTAGGACAGAGCCTGGAGGGACACCAACAGAGAGGGAATGAGACGAGGAGGCCGAGGGTGTAGATAGAGAAGAGCAGAGGTCCTAGGACAGAGCCTGGAGGGACGCCAACAGAAAGGGAATAAGATGAGGAGACCGAGGGTGTAGATAGAGAAGAGCAGGGGTCCTAGGACGGAGTCTGGAGGGACACCAACAGTGAGGGGATGAGACGAGGAGGCCGAGGGTGTAGATAGAGAAGAGCAGGGGTCCTAGGACGGAGTCTGGAGGGACACCAACAGAGAGGGGATGAGACGAGGAGGCCGAGGGTGTAGATAGAGAAGAGCAGGGGTCCTAGGAGAGAGCCTGGAGGGACACCAACAGAGAGGGGATGAGACGAGGAGGCCGAGGGTGTAGATAGAGAAGAGCAGAGGTCCTAGGACGGAGTCTGGAGGGACACCAACAGAGAGGGAATGAGACGAGGAGACCGAGGGTGTAGATAGAGAAGAGCAGAGGTCCTAGGACAGAGCCTGGAGGGACGCCAACAGAGAAGGAATGAAATAAGGAGGTGGTGTGAGAGTGGGAGACGCTAAATGTCCGCTCTGTGAGGTATGGTGTGCTCCAGGAGAGGGCCAGGTCCATGATGCCGAGAGATGAGAGTTTATAACAGAAGGGAGAGGTCAACAATGTCAAAGGCAGAGGACAAGTCAAGAAGAAGGAGGACAGAGTAATGGAGAAGGCAGAGGACAGGACGAGGAGGAGGAGGACAGAGTAATGGAGAAGGCAGAGGACAGGTCAAGGAGGAGGAGGACAGAGTAATGGAGAAGGCAGAGGACAGAGTAATGGAGAAGGCAGAGGACAGGTGCAGGAGGAGGAGGACAGAGTAATGGAGAAGGCAGAGGACAGGTGTAGGAGGAGGAGCACAGAGTAATGTAGAAGGCAGAGGACAGGTCTAGAAGGAGGAGCACAGAGTAATGTAGAAGGCAGAGGACAGGTCTAGGAGGAGGAGCACAGAGTAATGTAGAAGGTGGAGGACAGGTCTAGAAGGAGGAGGACAGAGTAATGGAGAAGGCAGAGGACAGTTCTAGAAGGAGGAGCACAGAGTAATGGAGAAGGCAGAGGAAAGGACTAGAAGGAGGAGGACAGAGTAATGGAGAAGGCAGAGGACAGTTCTAGAAGGAGGAGGACAGAGTAATGGAGAAGGCAGAGGACCGGTCTAGAAGGAGGAGGACAGAGTAATGGAGAAGGCAGAGGACAGGTGCAGGAGGAGGAGGACAGAGTAATGGAGAAGGCAGAGGACAGGTCAAGGAGGAGGACAGAGTAATGGAGAAGGCAGAGGACAGGTGCAGGAGGAGGAGGACAGAGTAATGGAGAAGGCAGAGGACCGGTCTAGAAGGAGGAGCACAGAGTAATGGAGAAGGCAGAGGACAGGTGCAGGAGGAGGAGGACAGAGTAATGGAGAAGGCAGATGACAGGTCAAGGAGGAGGACAGAGTAATGGAGAAGGCAGAGGACAGGTGCAGGAGGAGGAGGACAGAGTAATGGAGAAGGCAGAGGACAGGACTAGAAGGAGGAGCACAGAGTAATGGAGAAGGCAGAGGACAGGTCTAGAAGGAGGAACACAGAGTAATGTAGAAGGCAGAGGACAGGTCTAGAAGGAGGAGCACAGAGTAATGTAGAAGGCAGAGGACAGGACTAGGAGGAGCACAGAGTAATGGAGAAGGCAGAGGACAGGTGCAGGAGGAGGAGGACAGAGTAATGGAGAAGGCAGAGGACAGGACTAGAAGGAGGAGCACAGAGTAATGGAGAAGGCAGAGGACAGGACTAGAAGGAGGAGCACAGAGTAATGGAGAAGGCAGAGGACAGGACTAGAAGGAGGAGGACAGAGTAATGGAGAAGGCAGAGGAAAGGACTAGAAGGAGGAGGACAGAGTAATGGAGAAGGCAGAGGACAGGTGCAGGAGGAGGAGCACAGAGTAATGGAGAAGGCAGAGGACAGGGGCAGGAGGAGGAGCACAGAGTAATGGAGAAGGCAGAGGACAGAGTAATGGAGAAGGCAGAGGACAGGTGCAGGAGGAGGAGGACAGAGTAATGGAGAAGGCAGAGGACAGGTGCAGGAGGAGCACAGAGTAATAGAGAAGGCAGAGGACAGGTGCAGGAGGAGGACAGCGTAGTGTTTGGCTTTGGCCATTAGAGGTCATTGGTGACTTTGGTGAGGGCAGTTTCCGTTGAGTGGTGGGGTCGGAAGTTGGATTAAGAGGGCGCAGGAGGAGAGGTGAGAGGACAGTTCAGAATGGACGTGTTGCTTAAGTAGCTTTGAGGCGTATGGAAGGAGTGATTTGTGCATAAAAAACCTCAAGTGAACAGAAGGAGGCCGCCAGCCCCTCCCCCGCACTTACCCCATAGTCTCCGCTCGTCACTCGCTGTGCGCACAGCACAAGGTCACCATGTCACTCCGGAGCGGGCGGCGATCATGTATCACATTAAAGTCACGACGAGTTTGTTAATCGGATGGGACAATAAATATCTTCTCTTTGCTCGGAGGAGCAGATCCAATTTCTCACTCCACTTTGTCTTTGATTAATATGTCATTTTATCCCAATGTGAGAGGCGGCGGCGGCGGTCCCTGGAATCCGCCTCCTACGTGACCCTGGTGCTGATTGTGCGCCCCGGGACCGCCGGATTGGATGCATATTGTGCAGAACACAACATTTTTGGCACATTTTTTTCCTATTGACCGCAATGGATGGACATAATTTAACCCCTTACTGCACCAGAATGTGTATTTTCCCACCCTGGTGATGATGCAAGCCGCCGACCCCATATCATACAGAGCGTTATCCCTGGGCGGCTCCAAAAACCGCCAGGGATCGGCTGCAAATGCAGTTTCTTGGCATGTGAACTCCACCTACGAGACCTGTGCGATTTTATGTATCTGCAGTAAAGAGGGCGACGATGGCCCAGACCGGGCCCTGCTCTCACAGCTGAGTGTTTGTCACATTGTAGACAGTCCTCGCTTACAGGCACTGATACATTGTGACAAGCTCATCAGCTGTAGGCAGTGCAAGGGCTGTCCTCAATGGAAACTGAACAATATGGAGAAATTCGGGCGGCGCGGTCAGTGGCGGTTTTTATAGCCTCAGGTTTACTTTGACCACATTTCCTCCTCAGATCTTTCACCTTTATCATTTTTGGTTTTTAGCTGCAGAACTCCCTGAAGACAGACCTGTGCCTTGACCAGGGGCCGGACACGGACAACATCCCCATCATGTACATCTGCCACGGACTCACCCCACAGGTTCGTTAGTCTGGTTATGAATGTCTGACCTCAGATGTAATGCTTCTGGATGCCCTGCGGGGGCAGTGTTTCCCTTCTCCTGTGTCGGGCCTTTTCTTGGGCCCTTTGCAGCTACCTATACAGCCCTGGCAAAACATACGGTGCCGAAACTACAGCCTAGCAGAAAACCAGCCACAGAGGGTCTCTGACTACACACCTATCCCTTTAAGAATAGTTACCGCCTGCATCCACTTCTACCGCCAGAAGTTATTTGAAATCTAAACATGAAGCAACTTTAATGCCTGCAGCTGCTATGCTTGTGTTTCCATGGTTACAGACTACAGACAATCCCTGTGTAGTCTGACGCTGCACTTACATCTTGCCACTGTCTGACTCTGGCTGCAGAACTAATGATTTCTCCAGATGTAACCAGTGTCGGACTGGGGTACCTAGGGCCCACCAGTAAAATTTATTTTGGGGGCCCACCATACGGATACATTCAAGTATAATAAATAATTGAACAAGTTTTTTATATGAACATCGGCTGGTTTAGGTGCTGTACATTGAATATAGGTATCTACTGCAGTAAGTCTAATGTGTTATGTGCCACTTGTGCAGGGGGTGGGAGACTAGGGGCTCACCTTGCTCAGGGGCCCATCGGGGGATTCCCCTGTACCCCTGTGGGCCAGTCCGAGCCTGGATGTAACTGTAGTTGGAGTGCTCCTTTACCTTTCCTTTATGATTCCAAGATGACTGATGTGTGATTTATAGTTTTGCACCATACACCATAGCGTCCCATATTACACAGCACGGGAACGATCCAGCGCAACAACCTCTACCTCCAGGCCCCTCGCACCCCCCTCCCTCCAGACCCTGGCCCCTCGCACCCTCCCTCCAGGCCCCGGCCCCTCGCTCCCTTCCTCCTTCCAGGCCCCGGCCCCTCACTCACTTACTCCCTCCTTCCAGACCCCGGCTCCTCGTTCCTTCCACACCTGGGCCCCTCGTTCCCTGGCCCCTTCCTCCTTCCAGACCCTGGCCCCTCGCTCCCTGGCCCTTCCCTTCCTTCTTCCAGATCCCTACCCCTCGCTCACTCCCTCCTTCCACACCCGGGCCCCTTCGGTCCCTGGCCCCTCCCTTCTTCCAAACTCCGGCCCCTCGCTCCCTCCCTCCTTCCAGACCCCGGCCCCTCGCTCCTTCCACACCCGGGCCCCTCATTCCCTGGCCCCTCCCTCCTTCTAGACCCTCCCTCCTTCCAGACCCTGGCCCCTCCCTCCTTCCAGACCCCTGCGCCTCGCTCACTCCCTCCTTCCAGACCCCTGCGCCTCGCTCACTCCCTCCTTCCAGACCTCTGCGCCTCGCTTACTCCCTCCTTCCAGACCCCGGCCCCTCGCTCCCTCCCTCCTTCCAGACCCCGGCCCCTCGTTCCCTGGCCCCTCCCTCCCCTCAGTTATGATAAGTCTCTGGCTTCAGCCTCTTGTGCCGGTCCCTGCAGGATCTCCATGCATCTGAGAGCCGACGTCTCGATGTGAAGGCTCCGGAACAATAGCAATATTAGTGACAGCCCTGCCCCCGCTGAGCCGCCATTCAAGCACCGTTGCAAAGTAACTGAATAATTGCAACGTAATGAAAATGCCCGCCGTCGCCTATTATTAGGGATTAGTCCTGTGGAGCCAAGAGTCGGTCCGAGAACAATCACAGGGTTAACGCCGCTGACGTCGGAGCTAAAATCTGACATCTGATTTGTATCGGAGACCCTCTGGCGACACTTTAAACCTGCAGGAATGATGCCAGACGGGCGCTTAGAGCAGAATGACCCCTGAATTGTGCTTCACGTACAGAACGGCAGCATTCGTGGCAGAGGAGAGAAATCGCGGCGTTTTATCCCCTGGACAATGCCTGTAATGTTGTGTTATTCTCCCTGATTAAAATTAGACATTTTCCGAGACTGGAGGAGCCTCCCTTCCAAAACCAGCGCAAGGTTCATCATCCCAGTTGGTGGCACTGTGGCAGTGGTTTCTATGGAAAAAAAACCCTGTCAAAGTGGTGGAAATCTGTGAAAATCATTACTGCAGCAAGTAACAGAATTAATGCTTCTCCCGGTCCGAAAGTGTCTGCGGGCCTTAGGGGAGGGTATTGGCTCTGAATCTCTGCAGCTGCCCCTTAAATAATCCATAGTATGAGGTGTACGGTCGGGTACAGCTATGGCTCCGCTCCTCCCCCACTGCTGGCTCCACCCCCAACCACTGGCTCCACCTCCCCCACCACGGGCTCCACCTCCCATACAGCTGGCTGTATACTATGCAGTATAAAGCTCTGGGGTTATGAAGTCATGCATTATGATCTGGACTTTGGGACTAAAAGCGACTTTTTGATGCCACAAATCTGGAGGTAAGGTCTGATAAATCAGGGCCCGAGGGAACATTTCTTAGCAGTAACGCTCAGCACATGGTCCGCCATATTTGTGTGAGCACTTATCTAGCAGTAACACTCACCACGTGGTCCACCATATTTGTTTGCGCACTTATCTAGCAGTAACGCTCACCACGTGGTCCGCCATATTTGTTTGCGCACTTACCTAGCAGTAACGCTCACCACGTGGTCCGCCATATTTGTTTGAGCACTTATCTAGCAGTAACACTCACCACGTGGTCCGCCATATTTGTTTGCGCACTTATCTAGCAGTAACGCTCACCACGTGGTCAGCCATATTTGTTTGCGCACTTATTTAGCAGTAACGCTCACCACGTGGTCCGCCATATTTGTTTGCGCACTTATCTAGCAGTAACACTCACCACTAGGTCCGCCATATTTGTTTGCGCACTTATCTAGCAGTAACACTCACCACTAGGTCCGCCGTATTTGTTTGCGCACTTATCTAGCAGTAACACTCACCACTAGGTCCGCCATATTTGTTTGCGCACTTATCTAGCAGTAACACTCACCTCTGCACGATCAATACGCTCCCTTAAAGGGCCCCCGATGCTCACAAGAACCTTACTAAATAAATCTGTGAGAGCGCTGCTAGAAAAGACGTTGCTGTAATTGGGTCACACGGCGGAGACGAGCGGCCATTAATCTTCAGGATCAGCTGGGGACGATGCTGCTGACATCACAGGGAATAGGCAGAAGAGCCATCTAAGCATCTGTGGCCCCTTTAAGACCCTCCGACAGTGATGGAGCGCCACAATCAGCCGCCGGCTTTTGTTCACATCACGGCTTGATGCAGTTTTAATAATAACCAAACTTGTGGCGCAATCATTAATATCCGTGATGCAGAGCCGCTGCCGACTCCTGCCTAATGAGCCCTGCGAATCAAAGGCGACGGTTCAGGAATTGTATTCCATCGGTTACAGGGTTGAAGGGATCTCATAGCGGGGGCGTCAGGAGCGCGATTACATGACATCTGCTGCCCAATAAATATGTGTAACGCAGGCACCGGGCCTCACTGCCGAGCGGAAAACCGGAGAATCCGGAAATGAGGCAGTCAAGAAAGTTTCAAGAAACAGAAGGAAAACCTGCACATTATGACTCCCCTCCCCGACTAATGTTATAATTGTAACAAATAGTTACAGACATTGTAATAGACATTGTTTCCATTTCTCTACTTGCTGTCAGTGAATGGAAAGTGCTTGCTTACATCTCATTCACTCCTACCTGCAGAACGTTTACTACACAAGCTCCCAGCAGCTTCATGTTGGAGTCTTGAGCCCGACAATTGATGACGATGACAACCGCTGCCTGGTGGACGTGAACAGTCGGCCACGGCTGATCGAATGCAACTACGCCAAAGCGAAGAGGATGAAGCTTTACTGGCAATTTAATCAGGTAATCGCTCATCGTATGTTACTGTATGTACACAACGGGGCCAGCCAGGGGCCACATACCACACCTGATGTAATGTGTGCATGCCCAGGAACATTGCTAGGGTCTAGGCTGAATATAAACATGGCAGATTGTGTCACACATCTGAGTTACAGGATGTATTCTACTCCAGAGCTGCACTCACTATTCTGCTGGAGCAGTCACTGTGTACCTACATTACTTATCCTGTACTGATCCTGAGTTACATCCTGTATTATACTCCAGAGCTGCACTCACTATTCTGCTGGTGCAGTCACTGTGTACATACATTACTTATCCTGTACTGATCCTGAGTTACATCCTGTATTATACTCCAGAGCTGCACTCACTATTCTGCTGGTGCAGTCACTGTGTACATACATTACTTATCCTGTACTGATCCTGAGTTACATCCTGTATTATACTCCAGAGCTGCACTCACTATTCTGCTGGTGCAGTCACTGTGTACATACATTACTTATCCTGTACTGATCCTGAGTTACATCCTGTATTATACTCCAGAGCTGCACTCACTATTCTGCTGGTGCAGTCACTGTGTACATACATTACTTATTCTGTACTGATCCTGAGTTACATCCTGTATTATACTCCAGAGCTGCACTCACTATTCTGCTGGTGCAGTCACTGTGTACATACATTACTTATCCTGTACTGATCCTGAGTTACATCCTGTATTATACTCCAGAGCTGCACTCACTATTCTGCTGGTGCAGTCACTGTGTACATACATTACTTATCCTGTACTGATCCTGAGTTACATCCTGTATTATACTCCAGAGCTGCACTCACTATTCTGCTGGTGCAGTCACTGTGTACATACATTACTCATCCTGTACTGATCCTGAGTTACATCCTGTATTATACTCCAGAGCTGCACTCACTATTCTGCTGGTGCAGTCACTGTGTACATACATTACTCATCCTGTAATGATCCTGAGTTACATCCTGTATTATACTCCAGAGCTGCACTCACTATTCTGCTGGTGCAGTCACTGTGTACATACATTACTTATCCTGTACTGATCCTGAGTTACATCCTGTATTACACTCCAGAGCTGCACTCACTATTCTGCTGGTGGAGTCACTGTGTACATACATTACTTATCCTGTACTGATCCTGAGTTACATCCTGTATTATACTCCAGAGCTGCACTCACTATTCTGCTGGTGCAGTCACTGTGTACATACATTACTTATCCTGTACTGATCCTGAGTTACATCCTGTATTATACTCCAGAGCTGCACTCACTATTCTGCTGGTGCAGTCACTGTGTGCATACATTACTTATCCTGTACTGATCCTGAGTTACATCCTGTATTATACTCCAGAGCTGCACTCACTAAGCTCTGGAGTATAATACAGGATGTAACTCAGGATCAGTACAGGATAAGTAATGTATGTACACAATGACTCCACCAGCAGAATAGTGAGTGTAGCTCTGGAGTATAATACAGGATGTAACTCAGGATCAGTACAGGATAAGTAATGTATGTACACAGTGACTCCACCAGCAGAATAGTGAGTGCAGCTCTGGAGTATAATACAGGATGTAACTCAGGATCAGTACATGATAAGTAATGTATGTACACAGTGACTGCACCAGCAGAATAGTGAGTGCAGCTCTGGAGTATAATGCAGGATAAGTATTGTGTGTACACGGTGCCTCCTGTCTCTTGGGTTGTCTTCGCCCTTGCGCGGTTCCTGGCGACTCCTCAGTGTATTATGTGACCCAACAGATTCAATATCCTGATAACTGGGCTGTTATTGAGCCTCGGTGGCGGCGGGCTCGCTCTGCGCTGGCGGTTTCAGGTCATCTTCCGTAGACTCCTCAATATCTCACAGCTTGTCACATACAGGAAGCCATTTCCTGACTCCTGAAAATAGAAGCGGACAAATCTCGCCATCTCTTCGGGCGAATGCTTTGTGGATTGTCGTCTGGCTGGAGATATTGAAAGTGACAAATTGCCGGCTGTGGGCTCATCTGGCGGCAGCGGTCGGGCCGCGTGTTTGCGGGAGGTCAGCACATCACAATATCTCAGCACAGGCTTAAGATGCCAAACGGCAAAATAGAAATTGCGGTGTTTTATTTTTTCTATTCTCTCGGTGTTCGGGGAAACGATCGGCTTTCAGCTGTGAAGCCACAAACCACTTGGCGCCTTGTTATCTGCTGTCATTTTCTGCTTCAACAGAATCATTTCGCACTTAGGAGCCGAGATTACTAGAGAGAAAATACATATGTAAGAGGGGGAGGGGCGGCCGTATCAGATTTGGGGTTTATATTGTATAAAATGACATTATGATGTCCTATAAACGCAGTTATCGTGTACGCGGAGGCCCCAGACGACCGGCGAATGTGCAGTAAATGCGGTGACCGCTCCTGATCCGCAGTCCTGTGTGGTTTATTTCTCACCATTTTCAAGATCATTGCTTGCTGTCAGTGTCTGAAAATCTGTCGGAGATTTTATTGGCACTGATACATTGTAGTTTGTGCTGATGTGTCTTCACAGGATACATTGTCTTTATATTTATTTTTTTACAAAATAAAAATAGTTTTCTTCATTACTCATATTTTATTCGTCATTCTGACGTGTTGCGCTCTCTAACATGTACGCCTTCTTATATGGAATTTACGCTCTCATTTCTCTGTGCACTTTTCATTCTTTCCCCCTTTGGCTCCTGTTCGCACTTTTTGGTTTTTACTCTCCGGCAAATCGCATCCTTTTTTTCACTCCCTTTTCTGGCGCTCCCTCTTTCCTGCACCGTCACAGTTGTCACGATTCCCGGACCCTTTGGGGGCGATTCCTGGGTGGGTTTTTTCCTTTGGCGTTTTGCCCTTACCTAAGATGGCGGATCTGGCGACTGCTCGATTCCATGCTTGCGCACACCCCCGCCGGATCATGTGATTGATGGGCAGGCGTTGCATGCCTTGCTGATACTGGCGGTCTGGGTGGGTGTTCAGTAATTGTCTTACGTGCTTCTCTTGTAGCCACCTGGTGTTTTAATGGCCGCTCGTCCGAGGCGATTATCCATTATTTGATGTTAGAAGAATCGGGCAGGCAGTTCCGCTGCCGGATCCGGAAATCCATATGCAAACGGAAATATTCTGGATCCGTTAGACTTTTGCATTAAAACACCGCCCCCGTCTTTCCGGTATCATCCGGAAAAATGGATCCGGTATTTAATTTTTTCAAAGCTAGAAAGAACTGCGCAATTTCCGGAACACTTGGTACCGGATCCGGCAATAATACATTCAATAGAAATGAATGCTGGATCCGGCGAGTGCGGTACTGTTCCAGGATTTGGGCCGTAAAAAATACCGTGCAGGGACAGAACGGAAGACATCCTGATGCATACTGAGCGGATCGCTTTCCATTCAGAATGCATTGGGACAAAATGGAAGCGTTTTTTTCCGGTATTGAGACCCTTTACCGGATTTCAATACCAGAAAAGAATAACGCTAGTGTGAAAGTACCTTTAAGCGCAGTCTTTTACTACCCTTTGTTTTTGTGTCACATGATGCTCTGATCACATGATCGCAATCTGCTAGACATGCTTGCAGGAGGACACGCCCCGTGTGAGCTTGGCTTACCATTTTTGTGTGACTAATTGGTATTACTGGGTGTATATATATATATTGGGGCCTCTACTGCCCCTGAGGAAGCTGAGGCGAAACACGTGACGGGGTCTCGTGGAGGGGCCACTGGCCGGGTCTGTATTGTGTATATGTTGTGAATCATGGTTTATTTTGTATTTCTTTATACTTGTAATGCTATAACTGGATGTCCCGACGCGTTTTGTGCACTCTCCATGTGGTTGTGTTTGACTTATTTATGCGTTTTTATCGATATCAATAAAGATACATTTTTGGATATTATTTTTGTATATGCTGAGTGTCTTGTCCCTTCTAGGAGCTATACAGGATACATTGTAACAAACCCTCAGCGTGGATGAAGAGTTCCTCTGGGTGTGTGCCCCCCCCATGGAGGAAGCGATAAAGAACACATTAACGATTACGGCGAGTGAATGTGTCGGACCGGGCGTTGTCCGTGAGCTCACACTGGGGCGTAAACGTAAAATACATTGATGGCCTTCGCTCATCTGTATGAAAATGGTGCATCTTAAGAGTCGGTGCAATCCCATCACCCCGAATAGCATGCGACAGTCCTGGGGGCGGAGCCTATTATCGGGGTCCATGCTAAACGCTGAGGGCGTACAATGCCCCGAAATAAGACTGGAAACCATCACATGCATAACAACCCCCCCCACCACCACATCCAGTCTATAAATACAGCGCCATAAATAATAGATTATCTGCTTTAGTTCCTCACCATTTTCAAAATATCTGCTTGCTGTCAGTGAGTGAGAAGTGAACACAGCAATAGCGCATACAGATGTAGCAAACACCCCCTGGAGATTGCAGTACATTGATCCATCTGTATCTGTTGTCTGGGAGCCCACTGATACATAGTAACAAACCCTTAGCTGTGAGGAGTATTTGGTCAGGCGGGAGTTCAGAGGTCAGGAAAGTGGCGAGAAAATACTTAAAATAAGATATATAAATATTTTACAAAGTTGCAGCTTTTTTCATATTCCTATTTTATTTAAACATTTCATGGATTTGGCAGAAATTCTCAGGACAGAGCAGCAGTTGGACGCGAGAGACGTGACCGGCCGCCTCCCCCCCTCCCGCTTTATACAGTGTTCTCTGCCTGGAACAGACTAGGAGGGCACTAGAGAAGAAGCTCAGCAGAAGTAGAGGGGGGGGGGGGGGCGGGGGTGGGGCCCGTTTATTAGTGAGATCAATGGGATCCGGCTTTAAGCTCCCCCTAGTGGCGGCTGCCGGCAGAGCTTTATCACGTAGCTGTTAGCAAGACGTGGCTGCCTTCTGACAGAAGCAGCGCCCCCCATGTCGTCAGGTGGTGTGCGATACTGCAGCTCTGCCCTGTTCATTTCATTGGAGACACTCTGTAGTATGGGGCAAGGTGCTGTTTCAGACGAGAGCAGCCATGTTTTTCTAATGCTGGGCCTATAGGTGGGGGTTCACTTTAGGGGTATTCGCTCCTTCTATAGAGTGGTCTCCCCAAAACTGGCATTCCAATAGCCTAGAAATGCGCCGGAGTTCAGTCAGTGACAACTTCTGTAATACTCGGCACATTCATTGCCACCCAGCATTCCAGAGGAGAGGTGCAGCTCTGATGAGGGTAGTAGTTGCAGGTCACTGCCCCATCAGACGGTCAGTCACCCAGAAATGGTTAGGGATGAAGCCGTAAAGCAGTGGCCGGGGGACGAGGCGGGCTTGTTTTTTAGCGGGAGCCGCGGGTGCCAACCCCTGTGGGAACAGTATTGGCAGCCATATTGGTCGTCGCTCCGCTTTCCCAGCAGCGATAAAGCAATGATGGGAATATAATGAGCCTTTCCGCTCAGTAACAAGTCCCCATTAAGGATCCATTGACCTTTCTTGGCTTAATTAAAGCGCGGTCGCTGCCGCCGGATGTTCTAGGCTCATTACAGACAAAAATCTCCGCACGTTATAACCGCCTCAGATAGCAGACTCACGGTGGACTTCTGCCGAATCGCAAGAGACTGAGCCCGGATTTCCTAAATACAGCGCCATCCTTATGTCTGGCCATGCCTGGTATTACAGCTTCAGGACAGGCTGCAGCACCAGAGCCAACCAATGGCCGGGGGGAGGGGTACAATTTCATGGGGTAAAAAACATGAAATCTCAATTGTGGCCAATGTTAACATTTCTGTACAGGATAAGTAATGTATGTACACAGTGACTGCACCAGCAGAATAGTGAGTGCAGCTCTGAGGTATAATACAGGATGTAACTCAGGATCAGTACAGGATAAGTAATGTATGTACACAGTGACTGCACCAGCAGAATAGTGAGTGCAGCTCTGGAGTATAATACAGGATGTAACTCAGGATCAGTACAGGATAAGTAATGTATGTACACAGTGACTGCACTAGCAGAATAGTGAGTGCAGCTCTGGAGTATAATACAGGATGTAACTCAGGATCAGTACAGGATAAGTAATGTATGTACACAGTGACTGCACCAGCAGAATAGTGAGTGCAGCTCTGGCGTATAATACAGGAGGTAACTAAGGATCAGTACAGGATAAGTAATGTATGTACACAGTGACTGTACCAGCAGAATAGTGAGTGCAGCTCTGGAGTATAATACAGGATGTAACTGAGGATCAGTACAGGATAAGTAATGTATGTTCACAGTGACTGCACTAGCAGAATAGTGAGTGCAGCTCTGGAGTATAATACAGGATGTAACTCAGGATCAATACAGGATAAGTAATGTATGTACACAGTGACTGCACCAGCAGAATAGTGAGTGCAGCTCTGAAGTATAATACAGGATGTAACTCAGGATCAGTACAGGATAAGTAATGTATGTACACAGTGACTGCACCAGCAGAATAGTGAGTGCAGCTCTGGAGTATAATACAGGATGTAACTCAGGATCAGTACAGGATAAGTAATGTATGTACACAGTGACTGCACCAGCAGAATAGTGAGTGCAGCTCTGGCGTATAATACAGGAGGTAACTCAGGATCAGTACAGGATAAGTAATGTATGTACACAGTGACTGTACCAGCAGAATAGTGAGTGCAGCTCTGGAGTATAATACAGGATGTAACTGAGGATCAGTACAGGATAAGTAATGTATGTTCACAGTGACTGCACCAGCAGAATAGTGAGTGCAGCTCTGGAGTATAATACAGGATGTAACTCAGGATCAGTACAGGATAAGTAATGTATGTACACAGTGACTGCACCAGCAGAATAGTGAGTGCAGCTCTGAAGTATAATACAGGATGTAACTCAGGATCAGTACAGGATAAGTAATGTATGTACACAGTGACTGCACCAGCAGAATAGTGAGTGCAGCTCTGGAGTATAATACAGGATGTAACTCAGGATCAGTACAGGATAAGTAATGTATGTACACAGTGACTCCACCAGCAGAATAGTGAGTGCAGCTCTGGAGTATAATACAGGATGTAACTCAGGATCAGTACAGGATAAGTAATGTATGTACACAGTGACTGCACCAGCAGAATAGTGAGTGCAGCTCTGGAGTATAATACAGGATGTAACTCAGGATCAGTACAGGATAAGTAATGTAATGTATGTACACAGTGACTGCACCAGCAGAATAGTGAGTGCAGCTCTGGAGTATAATACAGGATGTAACTCAGGATCCATACAGGATAAGTAATGTATGTACACAGTGACTGCACCAGCAGATTAGTGAGTGCAGCTCTGGAGTATAATACAGGATGTAACTCAGGATCAGTACAGGATAAGTAATGTAATGTATGTACACAGTGACTGCACCAGCAGAATAGTGACTGCAGCTCTGGAGTATAATACCGATGTAACTCAGATCAGTACAGGATAAGTAATGTATGTACACAGTGACTGCACCAGCAGAATAGTGAGTGCAGCTCTGGAGTATAATACAGGATGTAACTCAGGATCAGTACAGGATAAGTAATGTATGTACACAGTGACGGCACCAGCAGAATAGTGAGTGCAGCTCTGGAGTATAACACAGGATGTAACTCAGGATCAGTACAGGATAAGTAATGTATGTACACAGTGACTGCACCAGCAGAATAGTGAGTGCAGCTCTGGAGTATAATACAGGATGTAACTCAGGATCAGTACAGGATAAGTAATGTATGTACACAGTGACTGCACCAGCAGAATAGTGAGTGCAGCTCTGGAGTATAACACAGGATGTAACTCAGGATCAGTACAGGATAAGTAATGTATGTACACAGTGACTGCACCAGCAGAATAGTGACTGCAGCTCTGGAGTATAATACAGGATGTAACTCAGGATCAGTACAGGATAAGTAATGTATGTACACAGTGACTGCACCAGCAGAATAGTGAGTGCAGCTCTGGAGTGTAAGGCTGGGTGCACTCCGTCAAACAGTGCGGGTGCGTTGCAGGAATCGCTGCGATTTTTCCCTGCGAGTGCAAAGCGCTGTCATGCGTTTTGCACGCGTGGGAGAAAAATCGGCACTTTTGGTACCCAGACCCGAACATGCACTTCTTCACAGAAGTGCATGTTTGGGTCAGAAATTGTCCCGCTGGTATTATTTCACATTATAACATAGTTATAATGTAAAATAATACTTGGCCATCTTCCTAATGTAGACCCGGTGCAGAATGGGTTAAAATAATAAACTAATATTAACTTACCTGTTCCATTTGATCGCGAAGCCCGGCCTCCTCTCCGTTAGCTTGCTAGTAGGAAAAGGACCTGTGATGATGTCATAGCATCACATGGCCCAATCACCTGCTCCATCACTATGGTGATGGAGCATGTGATTGGTCCATGTGACATCATCACAGGTCCTTTTCCTAGTAGCAAGCTAACGGAGAGGAGGCCGGGCTTCGCGATCAAATGGAACAGGTAAGTTAATATTAGTTTATTATTTTTAACCCATTCTGCACCTGTTTAAACATTAGGAAGATGGCCAAGGGTATTATTTTACATTATAACTATGTTATAATGTGAAATAATACAGAACCGGTTACACATCCCGATGGTTGCATAGCAACCATGCGGGAACATCGCAAAGCATCCGCACTTGCTTGCGGATGCTGGCGATTTTCCCGCAGCCCCATTCATTTCTATGGGGCCTGCGTTCCGTTAAAAACGCAGAATATAGAACATGCTGCGATTTTCACGCATCGCAAAAGTGATGCGTGAAAATCAACTGTCATGTGCACAGCCCCATAGAAGTGAATGGGTCAGGATTCAGTGCGGGTGCAATGCGTTCACATCACGCATTGCACCCGCGCGGAAATCACGCTCGTGTGAATGCAGCCCAATACAGGGTGTAACTCGGGATCAGTACACAAGCCGGGAGGCTCAGGATGAATACTACTACATGCGGTAGAGCTGGAGATAATTGCTGCCATCTGTGGCCTCCGTGAAATAGATCTTTAAGAATCCCAGAAGCCTGAAAGACCAGTTATTTTTCTTGATATTTTGTATGTTTGGAATATTTTGTCCCAGTTGCATATGCAAATTGTGTAAGTAATTGAGCCCAGTGGTGATGATAAAAAATCATATCTACGGCCGCCCCCAGAGTGTAGGGGGAGGGGGCATCCTTCTAGGCTGCTCTAATTTGCATGGTAACAGATACTCTTGCATTTTCAGACTATGGTCCATACTTTGCACAGATGTTTATACTGGATCTACAACCCTTCACACATCAGGACACCTCCATTCATCTTAAGTTTCTGGTTAAGATGCCAGAGCTGCAGTGAATACTGACACAGGCAGACTAAGATAGCCGTTGGATTGGAGGGGTTTCACTTTGGCATCATCATGCTGTCCCCAATCTGCCATTAGTTCCATCTCTCCAGTCTTGAAAACTGCTGAAAGCAACTAGAACAGCTTTTTAGTCATCCCATGATGTATCTTATAGTCAAGAGAACAGATGGGGGAGGGGCTGGTTGCTCAGGGGTGGAGCCTTGTAGTTTAGACCACCCATGAGATAAGGGAAGACCAACGTTTGAACATTCCAGTAGTATTGGCTGCTCTTATCAGATTGTCAACCTCCAACACTCCAGCTGTTGTGAAAATACAACTCTCATCATGCTCCATTCACTTCTATGGGAGTTCCAGGAACAGCAGAGCATGTTGGAAGTTGTGGGTTCACAGTCCCGGAGTTTGCAGACCCCTGCCTTATGACAGTGTATGCAGTGGTCTGGGCCCCTGGCAGTTCACATTTGGCATTGCCTGCTTCCAGTACCTTAACCCTTTTTTGCTCTTTTTTGCTTGCAGGGAGGTTCAATACAAAACAAGAAATCCAAGCGCTGCCTGGAGCTGCAGGAAAACAGTGACAACGAGTTTGGCTACCAGCTGGTGCTGCAGAAGTGCAGCGGACAGAATTGGAGCATAACAAACTTTCACAAGAACATCTCCACCTAATGCAAGAAGTGGATCCTGTAACACCTGCCCCGTCCAGCAGGGGGCGCTGCACAGCGACGCTCGGCACAGGTTCTCCTCGCACTACTTGAATCCTTTGCTACTGTGTAGCAAATGATAGAACTTTGCCTGCTGTTTGGTTGTTTCTTTTCTTTTTTAATTGGGTGAATATGCGGACCGGATCATGGGATGTAGACTTTTTATTTAGTAATATTTTTAAGGTTTTTAGAAAGCTGCTGAATGGTGGAGGGAACGGTGGAGAATGCGGGAAAATTTTACATCCAACTGTAAATAAGTAACAAAAATTCTAAATATTTATAAAGGACAATAAATTTTATGGATACAAAAATCGCCTCCTGTGTTATTGTGGGGAAGGGTGTGGCAGTGGGAGAAGGGAGGATTGGGACTGGATTACAGTGTGGCGGTGGGAGAAGGGAGGGTTGGGACTGGATTACAGTGTGGCGGTAGGAGGAGGGAGGGTTGGGACTGGATTACAGTGTGGCGGTAGGAGAAGGGAGGGTTGGGACTGGATTACAGTGTGGTGCTGGGAGGAGGGAGGGTTGGGACTGGACGTAGAGTGTGGCGGTAGGAGGAGGGAGGGTTGGGACGACGCAGATTAGGAGGGAGGGTTGGGACTGGATGTACAGTGTGGTGCTGGGAGTAGGGAGGGTTGGAACTGGATGTACAGTGTGGGAGGAGGGAGGGTTGGAAAGGGGGGGATGGTTAGGACTGGACGTAGAGTGTGGGAGGAGGGAGGGTTGGGACTGGACGTAGATTGGGAGGGAGGGTTGGGACTGGACGTAGATTGGGAGGGAGGGTTGGGACTGGACGTAGATTGGGAGGGAGGGTTGGGACTGGACGTAGAATAGGAAGAAGGAATGTTTGGGACTGGACGTAGAGTGTGGCAGTGGGAGGAGGGATGGTTGGGACTGGACGTAGATTAGGAGGGAGGGTTGGGACTGGACATAGAATGGGAAGGAGGAATGGTTGGGACTGGACGTAGAGTGTGGCGGTGGAAGGAGGGAGGGTTGGGACTGGACATAGATTAGGAGGGAGGGTTGGGACTGGATGTAGAGAGTGGCAGTGGGAGAAGGGATGGTTGGGACTGGATGTACAGTGTGCCGGTGGGTGGAGGGAGGGTTGGGACTGGACATAGCGTGTGGCGGTGGGAGGAGGGAGGGTTGGGACTGGACATAGATTAGGAGGGAGGGTTGGGACTGGATGTAGAGAGTGGCAGTGGGAGAAGGGATGGTTGGGACTAGATGTACAGTGTGGCAGTGGGAGGAGGGAGGGTTGGGACTAGACGTCGCGTGTGGCGGAGGGAGGGTTGGGACTGGACATAGCGTGTGGTGGTGGGAGGAGGGAGGGTTGAGACAGAACGTACAGTGTGGCGGTGTGAGGAGGGAGGGTTGGGACTGGAAGTCGCGTGTGGCGGAGGGAGGGTTGGGACAGGACGTAGAGTGTGGAGGAGAGTTGTAATTGGGCGAATGGTAGGGTTGGAAGAAATGTGAGAACTGGGTGTAGTTTGTGCTGTAAGTTGCACTACACGAGAACATCCATGACATTAGTGTAGACGCATTGCTGTTGGGAAATGCTGGGAGTTGTAGTTAGTGAGTCACAGGGGAGATCATGAGCCAGTTGTTATACTGAACATTTTCCCCGCGTGTCATGTGACACTGACGTGTTGTCGTATGATCCTCTTCACAGATATAATGTGACTCTGCATATCACCCAGATTTTAGCTCTGGTCCCCGT
Organism: Bufotes viridis; assembly: GCA_033119425.1. NCBI lineage: Eukaryota > Metazoa > Chordata > Amphibia > Anura > Bufonidae > Bufotes > Bufotes viridis. Next base: position 5,237,843 of record CM065598.1, on the reverse strand, counting down.
CGGTCCCGTCACCCGGGGGCTGCTGACAGCTCCTCTGCCTCCCGTCTCAGAGTAAAAGCTGAGATAGAATTTCTCTGGAGAATCCGAAAATCTGGAGCAGCAATGACAAGTCTCACAGCGAGATCCAAGACGGAGGGAAACCAAACCCTACAGGGGACATCAAGGCGTTACTGATGTATCCAGGAAAGCCTTGTAACTTCTCTGGTCAGTCACTGATTATAAAGGGCCAACTGTGGGGCCCCTGACATGAGGTGGGCCAGCACAAAGCTGTCCTAGGCACTCTGTTCCAGCGATCAGCGGGAGTCAGAGGAGTCAACAATCAGCCACCAAAATCTTCTTAATTTTCAACTTACTAGTAGATGGTCTTTAAATACTTCAAGAACTGCTTGCTGTCAGTAAATAGAAACCTGACCAGAAGAAATGCTGCTCAAACAGCTGAGCTTTTTTTAATTTTTTAAAGCCAGAGGAGCGCTTTCTGCAGCAAAATCATGCAGCGTGCCACACAAGAACGTGCACAAGGTTACGGTCCATCACAGGCCCTCTCCATAAACCTTTCTCAGTCCCTCCGGGCCAAAAGGCTTCTGCAAGGGACCAGGACAAAACAGACAACCCGGGAAGCCGGGAGTACGCCCAGGCAACGCTCAGCCTAGGCATGGGGTACGCCAAATGTGTGCTCCGCCATCACCTAGGCTGCCACCCAGGGGGTCGGCACGGAGCTTCGACCACTAGGTCTGGGCAGTCCCCGGAGGGAGAGCCCAAGGGGTTTTGCAGGGGGTGCGGAACCAGGATGACCTAGCATAGGGCACTACACTCATACATTGCGACAAACACTCATCAGTGTGGGAACAGGACTACGTTAGGGCACATTTATAGTCTCTGGAAGAGTATCCATTCACTGACAACAAGCAGAGAAAACTGTGAAGGAATAAAACTAAGTATCTATGAATATGTCCAGAATAAAAGTGCAGCACAGGAGGAGTCCCAGAGGCCGCATCGGGACAGATGATAACCCAGTCTGTGCAGATTCAGAAGGGGCGTGCCCAAACAGTGACAACCTCTGGTCTGAGTAATAAACAAGGTCACAGCAGTTGTCAGTCCCTGTATAGGTCTCTCCCTCTATTATGTAGATTATCTTTGACAAAACACCTTACTCAAGGCTGGTCCATTTTGTTCAGCCTCCATTCACTGAGGGGGCCCGATGACATGGCACCCGTTAAAATCATGTAATGCACCAGTAATGGAAAGTGGGTCATCCCGCATTACACACAACAACCTAATAAAGAACGTCCGAGGCATAAAAGCAGCAAGAGACCAAATTACAAGCCTCAAAAAATGGACCTTAAACTGCTTATTTATCTGTGGAATGGATATTGGAAACAGTCAGCAAGTAGTTGTGCCTGATCTTCAACTGCCTTTGGTAAGGAGCATCATAGTACAGGTGCTTTTCATTCACAGGGATAATGCACCAGGGGAACGCCCCTATTCTTTTTCTTTACAGATGTCTTTAGAGGGGTCAGATCTCCGAATGCCCACAGATATTGGGGGAATGGACTAAGACGGGCATTCAGTACAGTCTCAACCGGTAGTGCGCTGGAGTACAATGCGCCAAATTTACCAGAAGGTGTGCGCTAATCCCACTGGGCCTCATTCACTCGCTCACAGTCCGGCCACAGACACCCAGCGCTCCAGCTCCGGGTGACCGACATAGATTTGTGCTAATTTCTGGTGCAAATTATAGTTAACCCATCGGTCTGTTGAGGCCACACCCCCTCCAATCAGCTCCGTCCGCTTTTCCTCATTACTTTTGTAAAGTTGCAAAAGAAGTATAAAACTGCAAAAAGTTGCAAATGTGAAATTCCTCCATACTGTTAGAATTCTGCTGCCTGCAATCCCCACTGGGGGAGCCGAGGGGCAGACTGTCTTACCATCGAGTACCGTGTATAACCGTGAGCTCCCTCTAGTGGCGGTTGCAGGCAGCAGAATTTTAGCAGGTCTCTATGGCTATATGGGAGAATGGAGTGGATGAGGGCTGAGCTGCAATACCAGATACAACCAAGGACAAGAGTGGCGCTGTTTTATATAATCCTGTACAACCTGTTTAAAGCCCCCATGCATACAATCCTAACCATTGCTGATCCGACTCATCACTGGCCCACAACTCCCATCATTATCGTTTGTTTGAGGTGCATTTGCTTTGCCTGTGGCCATCTGTAATGGTCTATAGCCCCTGGAGTACACGGAGGCGTCCGGGGGGAGCGTGACAGACAACAACGTATGTTTTCCCATTTGCAGTAAAGAAGTCGTCTTAACGAGAAATTGGAATCAATACTCATTAACCCGTCCGAGAAGAGCGAGCATCGCATTAACAGGAAAATGGGACATTGATCGCAGCGCTGCAGCCTCCACATAGCGCCAGAGACATCGTGGGCGTCACGTCAGATGGCATTAATGCGCTGCTGTCCAAACGTGTGGCGTTCATGGAGAGCGTCGCGGGGTTACTGAGAAAGGTGAGCGCCCGACTTGATTAGGCCATTAACATCTGGCAGCGACGTCACTTCTCATTCTTCTCCTCATTGATCCCGTGTTTCCAGCGGCAGAGAAGAGCGGCACGCAGGACCGTAGAGCGCTTACCCGTCCCGCAACCTCCTCATCACCTCTGATGCTTCCAAACTAGGAGCCAGAGGGACACGCCCAGATCTTGGCTGCAGCATGTCCCACTATCAACGGCACTTATGTCCTGCAGGAACAGTAAAATGTAGGGGTAGAGCCGTGGGCACTAAGGGGGCATCTCTATAGTGAGGGGGGCACTAAAATGGGCATCTCTATAGTGAGGGGGGACACTAAAAGGGGCATCGCTATAGTGAGGGGGACACTAAAGGGGCATCGCTATAGTGAGGGGGACACTAAAAGGGGCATCTCTATAGTGAGGGGGCACTAAAGGGGCATCTCTATAGTGAGGGGGCACTAAAAGGGGCATCTCTATAGTGATGGGGACACTAAAGGGGCATCTCTATAGTGAGGGGGGACACTAAAAGGGGCATCGCTATAGTGAGGGGGACACTAAAAGGGGCATCTCTATAGTGAGGGGGGACACTAAAAGGGGCATCGCTATAGTGAGGGGGACACTAAAAGGGGCATCTCTATAGTGAGGGGACACTAAAAGGGGCATCTTTATAGTGAGGGGGGCACTAAAAGGGGCATCTCTATAGTGAGGGGGACACTAAAACGGGCATCTCTATAGTGAGGGGGGGCATCTCTATAGTGAGGGGGGCACTAAACTGGGCATCTCTATAGTGAAGGGGGCACTAAAAGGGGCATCTCTATTGTGAGTCGGCACTAAAAGGGGCATCTCTATAGTGAGGGGGACACTAAAGGGGACATCTCTATAGTGAGGGGGACACTAAAAGGGGCATCTCTATAGTGAGGGGGACACTAAAAGGGGCATCTCTATAGTGAGGGGGACACTAAAAGGGACATCTCTATAGTGAGGGGGACACTAAAAGGGGCATCTCTATAGTGAGGGGGACACTAAAAGAGGCATCTCTATAGTGAGGGGGGGACACTAAAAAGGGACATCTCTATAGTGAGGGGGGACACTAAACTGGGCATCTCTATAGTGAGGGGGGACACTAAAGGGGGCATCTCTATAGTGAGGGGGGACACTAAACTGGGCATCTCTATAGTGAGGGGGGACACTAAAAGGGGCATCTCTATAGTGAGGGGGGCACTAAAAGGGGCATCTCTATTGTGAGGGGGGCACTGAAAGGGGCATCTTTATTGTGAGGGGGGCACCGAGGGGAAATTACTACTCTGGGAGTCACTAAGGGGGTATAATTAATCTGTGGGGGCTTAAAAGACGACATTACTGTGCGTTACACAAGAGAGGGCGCTATTACTGCGTGAGGGTGCAGATAAGAATAAGGGGGATCGGGTGGGGTTAGAGGCGTGGCTTAAAAACTTGCACACTGCTTTCCCTCATTGCTTTCTTTGGATGTTGGGTCTGGACTCGTGGATAGGTTTATTACATCGCTCAATGTGAGCTCCCCCTAGTGGTGGCTGCAGGACGCAGAATTTTATTCGGTCATCCCTGTGATTGTCACGGAGTGCGGTACCAGCCTGTAAGTGAAGACCTCAGCACAAGAAGGAACCTGCAGTGTCTGACACAAGTCCATACTGTAAATGTTCTGCGTCAGGTGAACGTAACCGCCGGCCATTCCCATCGCGATCCCTCATCCGCCACCATCAGCCCCTTCTTTTCCCTCCTCCACATAAACCGCTGACAACTTCCACCCAAACAAATCTCATTAGAAGTTTCCTCCCGAAGTGCGGCAGGTTTGCACTTAACACCGCTGCAACTTAATTGAGAAATCAAAATGGAAATTTAATTGACACATTAACGGAATCCTTCTCGCCGTCTTACGGATAATCGCTATGTTTTCCTTTTCGATACAAAGCCGACATTAGCAGCAAAGTGAACCCTTCAGCATTTTTACTTCTTACAATTTGATTTTATTTTGCCTTTTTTGATTATGTATGGCTGCCGGCAAATTAAAAAAAAAATTAAAATTAAAATGGCGTGTGCTGGGGCGTGTGCCAACGTCGGCTCCTGCTGAGTGCGAATCAGCAGTAATTGTGAGGCAGATGTGTTCAGCCTCCCTTGATATATTGTACTTATGCATTTCTAAATGATTCCGTAAATGGCTCTAAGTTCCGGCGTAGCAGCCGCGATCCTTACAGCCGTCAACTTTCCCGGGGTTTCCTTGTAGTGGCTAAATAAATGATAAGACAATCAGTGATGAGAACTTCCCATTCTTCTTCGTTAGAGATGGAGCTGAGGAGCCGGTCGTCGCATTGAGCCAAACAGAACCAAAAGCAACGGAAGACTCCACCAAACAGACGACGCAAGAGGGAAAACCGTGCCGGTGAAAAAATGGTGCAACGAAAAAACACATACGTTTCTATGGTTACAGACTACAAACAAACCCTGTGACACCATGTGACAGTTTTACAAGTCTCATATGGTGCAGGTATAAAGGGGGGGGGGGGGGTCAGGGGATAGATCCCACCTTGCAGCTCCGTCAGCCTGTTATATAGATACAGTCCGAACAATCAGCAAGAACAAGTCCATCCAGTAAATTCCTTCTTGAAGTGACAAGCAAGGAGACACACGATCAGAATCCCAAAAACGGGGCCCTTCCTGAGCGAGGAGATGCAATATCAGCCCAACAGAATAAACCTACAACAAGAAATGAAGAGGAGCCCCCCCGACCGAAAAACTCAAGATGGTACAATTCTCATTGAGCCCATTAAGAATAAATATACGGCTCCCACTAATTCTCAAATAAGGGTTTACATGTTTTTTACTGTTTGTCAAAAACATCCCATAGTTTCCTCAATAACAAAAAGAAATACAATGATAATAATTAAATCTCTGCACTAGGAAAATGCCAAGAAAGGAGGAAATACAATAAAGAATATTTCAATAAATCAATAATAGCAAAAAATCTAAATATATACAGTAAAATACGGCCTTCTATGTACAAGAATATAACTACTATAATACTGCTCCTATGTACAAGAATATAACTACTATAATACTGCTCCTATGTACAAGAATATAACTACTATAATACTGCTCCTATGTACAAGAATATAACTACTATAATACTGCTCCTATGTACAAGAATATAACTACTATAATACTGCTCCTATGTACAAGAATATAACTACTATAATACTGCCTTCTATGTACAAGAATATAACTACTATAATACTGCTCCTATATACAAGAATATAACTACTATAATACTGCTCCTATGTACAAGAATATAACTACTATAATACTGCCTCCTATGTACAAGAATATAACTACTATAATACTGCTCCTATGTACAAGAATATAACTACTATAATACTGCTCCTATGTACAAGAATATAACTACTATAATACTGCTCCTATGTACAAGAATATAACTACTATAATACTGCTCCTATGTACAAGAATATAACTACTATAATACTGCTCCTATGTACAAGGAATATAACTACTATAATACTGCTCCTATGTACAAGGATATAACTACTATAATACTGCTCCTATGTACAAGAATATAACTACTATAATACTGCTCCTATGTACAAGAATATAACTACTATAATACTGCCTTCGATGTACAAGAATATAACTACTATAATACTGCTCCTATATACAAGAATATAACTACTATAATACTGCTCCTATGTACAAGAATATAACTACTATAATACTGCCTCCTATGTACAAGAATATAACTACTATAATACTGCTCCTATGTACAAGAATATAACTACTATAATACTGCTCCTATGTACAATAATATAACTACTATAATACTGCTCCTATGTACAAGAATATAACTACTATAATACTGCTCCTATGTACAAGAATATAACTACTATAATACTGCCTCCTATGTACAAGGATATAACTACTATAATACTGCTCCTATGTACAAGGATATAACTACTATAATACTGCTCCTATGTACAAGAATATAACTACTATAATACTGCTCCTATGTAAAAGAATATATCTACTATAATACTGCTCCTATGTACAGGAATATAACTACTATAATACTGCCTCCTATGTACAGGAATATAACTACTATAATACTGCCTCCTATGTACAGGAATATAACTACTATAATACTGCTCCTATGTACAAGAATATAACTACTATAATACTGCTCCTATGTACAAGAATATAACTACTATAATACTGCTCCTATGTACAAGAATATATCTACTATAATACTGCCTCCTATATACAAGAATATAACTACTATAATACTGCTCTTATGTACAGGAATATAACTACTATAATACTGCCTCCTATGTACAGGAATATAACTACTATAATACTGCTCCTATGTACAAGAATATAACTACTATAATACTACCTCCTATGTACAGGAATATAACTACTATAATACTGCTCCTATGTACAAGAATATAACTACAATAATACTGCTCCTATGTACAAGAATATAACTACTATAATACTGCTCCCATGTACAAGAATATAACTACTATAATACTGTTCCTAGGTACAAGAATATAACTACTATAATACTGCCCCTATGTACAAGAATATAACTACTATAATACTGCTCCTATGTACAAGAATATAACTACTATAATACTGCCTCCTGTGTACAGGAATATAACTACTATAATACTGCTCCTATATACAAGAATATAACTACTATAATACTGCTCCTATGTACAAGAATATAACTACTATAATAAACCTTCAAGTGATTCGGAAATTCCTCCTGATGCAGAGATCCAAATCCTCTACATTAACAGTGCATATTAGCAACAGTATTCCGAACGAGCCCTAGATGGAGCTCACAACATGCAGATTATACAGCCACCACTAGTGGGAGCTCACTACATACAGATTATACAGCCACCACTAGAGGGAGCTCACTACATACAGATTATACAGCCACCACTAGAGGGAGCTCACTACATACAGATTATACAGCCACCACTAGAGGGAGCTCACTGCATACAGATTATACAGCCACCACTAGAGGGAGCTCACTGCATACAGATTATACAGCCACCACTAGAGGGAGCTCACAACATGCAGATTATACAGCCACCACTAGTGGGAGCTCACTGCATACAGATTATACAGCCACCACTAGGGGGAGCTCACCGCATACAGATTATACAGCTACCACTAGAGGGAGCTCACTACATACAGATTATACAGCCACAACTAGGGGAGCTCACTACATACAGATTATACAGCCACCACTAGAGGGAGCTCACTACATACAGATTATACAGCCACCACTAGAGGGAGCCCACTACATACAGATTATACAGCCACCACTAGAGGGAGCTCACTACACACAGATTATACAGCCACCACTAGAGGGAGCTCACTACATACAGATTATACAGCCACTACTAGGACGAGCTCACTACATACAGATTATACAGCCACTACTAGGACGAGCTCACTACATACAGATTATACAGCCACCACTAGAGGGAGCTCACTACATACAGATTATACAGCCACCACTAGAGGGAGCTCACTACATACAGATCATACAGCCACCACTAGAGGGAGCTCACTACATACAGATTATACAGCCACCACTAGAGGGAGCTCACTACATACAGGTTATACAGCCACCACTAGAGGTAGTTCACTACATACAGATTATACAGCCACCACTAGGGGGAGCTCACTACATACAGATTATACAGCCACCACTAGCGGGAGCTCACTACATACAGATTATACAGCCACCACTAGGGGGAGCTCACTACATACAGATTATACAGCCACCACTAGAGGGAGCTCACTACATACAGATTATACAGCCACCACTAGAGGGAGCTCATTACATACAGATCATACAGCCACCACTAGAGGGTGCTCACTACATACAGATTATACAGCCACCACTGGGGGGAGTTCACTACATAGAGATTATACAGTCACCACTAGATGGAGCTCACTACATACAGATTATACAGCCACCAAGAGAACTCCAGAGCTGCACTCACTATTCTGCTGGTGCAGTCACTGTGTACATACATTACTTATCCTGTACTGATCCTGAGTTACATCCTGTATTATACTCCGGAGCAGCACTCAGTATTCTGCATGTGGAGTCACTGTGTACATACATTACTTATCCTGTACTGATCCTGAGTTACATCCTGTATTATACTCCGGAGCAGCACTCACTATTCTGCATGTGGAGTCACTGTGTACATACATTACATTTTAGCATTTTAGAAAATAAATCACTTTCTTGTTATTTCAGTGCGTTAATCCGTTAGTGACTGTCGGTCGCGCACAGTCTGAGGTTGGATTATGTATGTGTTATGGCTTAGTCCGTAATATAAATATCCCCCCCCCCCCCTTGATGTTTTGCAGCGTTTTTCCCTGGTGCCTCCTGCAGACCTCGCTCTTGTTATTTTTCTCTCCCTCCATCTTCTGCCGTAACCGGTGATCGCAGCGACGCAGGAACAAACTTTTCTTCTGATGAGATTTCAAAATTTGTAGGAGAGAGAAAAAAAAAAAAAAAACTTGAAAATTTCTTTGTACTAAATCTCCAGAAACGGAGATTACTTGGAGTTTGGATTTGCAGTTTGGAATCTGCGCGGCCATCGCTATGGTAACTGGCTCTTTCCTTTTCAAGTTGCGCTAATGACAATTCAGGTAGGCCACAAAAGAGCGGGGGAGGGGAAGACGAAATTAAAATATCCGCCTGATGACTGGAGAATAATAGATACATTGTATAGAGTCCAACATGTGGTAATCCAGAAATTCTGATAATCCGGCACTGGTTCTGTCCAGTATATGATAGAGTTCTATAATGGATCCAGACACACGGTCCAGTGCCGGATTATCAGAATTATTGGATTCCGGATTAAAAAAAAAAAAAAAACAGAATAAATGATTAATGATGGATAAATTAAAATCACAGTGTTTTTAATCTGTAATCCTGTATTTGGGATTTTGCAGCACTGGGGGTTTCCAGTACAGAACCACACTGTATCCATTAACAATTAATTCCCATTCTTTTAATCCAGAATGCAATAATTTCAATAATCCAGCACTGGTCGTCTCCAGGGCTGGACCACATGACGGCGCGCTACGCAATCACGCTGCAAGAAGTAGGATGTGATCACTGCTGGATTATCACATATTCGGGATTATTGTCCGGTGCTAGCATGGCGTTCAGGTCAGATGTAATGAACGCACCCATGCAGCGGTGCGCTGCTATCAGGAAGCCGCCTCCAGAATTCCTGCCCAGGGCGATGTTCACACATGAGGTTTTTGTTGCATTTTTTTCTGCTATGATTTCTCCAAAAAAGTTGCAGAAATACTTAATTTCACAATTGGTGGCTGTATAATCTGTATGTAGTAATCTCCTGAGCTCCCTCTAGTGGTGGCTGTATAATCTGTATGTAGTGTATGTATTGAGCTCCCTCTAGTGGTGGCTGTATAATCTGTATGTAGTGAGCCCCCTCTAGTAGTGACTGTATAATCTGTATGTAATGAGTTCCCTCTAGTGGTGGCTGTATAATCTGTATGTAGTGAGCTCCCTCTAGTGGTGGCTGTATAATCTGTATGTAGTGAGCTCCCTCTAGTGGAGCCTGTATAATCTGTACGTAGTGAGTTCCCTCTATTAGTGGCTGTGTAATCTGTATATAATGAGCCCCCTCTAGTGGTGGCTGTATAATCTGTATGTAGTGAGATCCCTCTAGTGGAGGCTGTATAATCTGTATGTAGTGAGCTCCCTCTAGTGGTGGCTGTATGATCTGTATGTAGTGAGCTACCTCTAGTGGTGGCTGTATAATCTGTATGTAGTGAGCTCCCTCTAGTGGTGGCTGTATAATCTGTATGTAGTGAGCTCCCCCTAGTGGTGGCTGTATAATATGTATGTAGTGAGCTCCCTCTAGTGGTGGCTTTATAGTCTGTATGTAGTGAGCTCCCTCTAGTGGTGGCTGTATAATCTGTATGTAGTGAGCTCCCCCTAGTGGTGGCTGTATAATCTATATGTAGTGAGCTTCCTCTAGTGGTGGCTGTATAATCTGTATGTAGTGAGCTCCCTCTAGTGGTGGCTGTATGATCTGTATATAGTGAGCTCCCTCTAGTGGTGGCTGTATAATCTGTATGTAGTGAGCTCCCTCTAGTAGTGGCTGTATAATCTGTATGTAGTGAGCTCCCTCTAGTGGTGGCTGTATAATCTGTATGTAGTGAGCTCCCTCTAGTAGTGGCTGTATAATCTGTATGTAGTGAGCTCCCTCTAGTGGTGGCTGTATAATCTGTATGTAGTGAGCTCCCTCTAGTAGTGGCTGTATAATCTGTATGTAGTGAGCTCCCTCTAGTGGTGGCTGTATAATCTGTATGTAGTGAGCTCCCTCTAGTGGTGACTGTATAATCTGTATGTAGTGAGCTCCCCCTAGTGGTGGCTGTATAATCTGTATGTAGTAAGCTCCCTCTAGTGGTGGATATATAATCTGTATGTAGTGAGCTCCCTCTAGTGGTGGCTGTATGATCTGTATGTAGTGAGCTCCCTCTAGTGGTGGCTGTATAATCTGTATGTAGTGAGCTCCCTCTAGTGGTGGCTGTATTATCTGTATGTAGTGAGCTCCCTCTAGTGGTGGCTATATAATCTGTATGTAGTGAGCTCCCTCTAGTGGTGGCTGTATAATCTGTATGTAGTGAGCTCCCTCTAGTGGTGGCTGTATAATCTGTATGTAGTGAGCTCCCTCTAGTGGTGGCTGTATAATCTGTATGTAGTGAGCTCCCTCTAGTGGTGGCTGTATAACCTGTATGTAGTTAGCTCCCTCTAGTGGTGGCTGTATTCTCTGTATGTAGTGAGCTCCCTCTAGTGGTGGCTGTATAATCTGTATGTAGTGAGCTCCACCGCTACCTAAATGTCCTGCCAAACTCAAAAGGGTGGGCTTATGCCAATGTCTCTGGGACATTTTGTGGGCGTTCCCTGGTGGATTAGACCAGTGTTTCCCAACCAGTGTGCCTCCAGCTGTTGCAAAACTACAACTCCCAGCATGCCCGCACAGCCAAAGGCTGTCCGGGTATGCTGGGAGTTGTAGTTTTGCAACATCTGGAGGCACACTGGTTGGGAAACACTGGATTAGAGACTGGACATTATTGGAATGGGGATTTCAGGGTTGGGAGTGTTGCCCCTACCTGCAGCTCCCTGTATTTCAGCTTCTTGGTTGGATACGCCAGAGACAATACTTCCCACCTCTCCGGAAAGCTTTCTTTTGTCCCGCCTCATACAGTAATGGCCGCTTCGAGGGACATTTTGTCTTTTTTTTTTTTGCGGACATGGGTTTCTGCCAAATACCACATTTGTTAACGGCTTGAAGTCAAAATGTTATTGACGGCTCGAAGCGGCGGAAAAGCAAAACCTCTTCCATGTGTCAGAATATTAAACGCCTCGTCATCTTGCCGCCGTCACAGTATAATTTAAACTTCAGATTTGTAGACGTGAAAGAGTCGGGACACGAGGAACACGGAAGATGGATTTTTAAAGACTCACATTTGTGACATCCTGCGCGGCTAATTGAACGCTCGTGGAGCGCGGCGCGTGGAGTCGGGAACAATCCATTCTAATTAAATGTAACCTTTAAAAACCAAGACGCAGATTCATCCGGGGAAAGCGTCGCGGCCAAGAGGGGAAACAGCCGCAAATGGAGAAATCGGCCCTGACCTTTAGCTCAGATTTGCCAAGTTTTTTTTTTAGTTTAGAGCAAGGAATGACCGCGGCGTCCGGTGATTGATCGTCCTTCTGCTGGACTGAAGGATAAGGATGAGGACTGTTACTGGAGCGTCGCCCTTCTAGGACTTATTATAAGGGGCAAAGAGCACCCCGGGACCAGCTGCTCCCGGGCCCTGAAGTCATGGCGCCCTCCGCCCCCCGGGGTCCAGGCAGACGCCGCACCTCCGCCCTCCGGCTGTATTATCAGGGCTCCTTACAGCACTGTTATTTGGGCTTTCTATGGCTGCATTATTTGAGTGTTGTATGGCAGTATTATTTGAGCACTGTATGACAGCATTGTCTGTACTCTGTATAGCAGTATTAGATTGCTTTATGACAGTGTGGATATGATATGGTGGTATTATTTGTGAACAGTATGCAATTTAGGCAGTGTGTTATGTTGTTCTTGGGCACAGCATGGCTGTATTTTTGCACCATATGGTGGTATCATAGTTCACCTATCACAGCTGTTCACTTCTGCAATCGAGACACTACACTATGGTATTCCCTTTCATGGCATCACGGCATTATTCGATCACAGTATGGTGGTTTTATTTGAGCACTATATTGCAGTATTTTGAGTACTGTCTGGGTGGTATTAGAGATCATCATGAGTTGTTTACTTTTTGCAGGCATTTCTTGGGCACATGACTGTATTTATGAATGGTATTGGTTGGGTATTGTACAGCATGGCAATCCAGGCACTATATGGCGCTATTATATCACCTATATCAGCTGTTTTCTTTTTCTCCTCTCAAGAAAAGAGAAGGTCTCTATTACAGCGCCCTCCAGGGGCCACCAAGGACCTAGACCTGTGACCAGATATTCAAATATAACCAAACATCTTGTGGCTCCTGCCCTCAGGATCAGGGGTACCACGGCCAAGTGCCACGGGTGGGTCAATCATCGGATGCATGTTCCTCCCCCCGGCCCTGTCAGGACGCTCTCAGAACCTCGTCCGCTGTCTGACAACCGCAGAACCTACATCTGGGTTTTCTTAAAAATGACATTTGCAAATATAACCAGTTTCTCTGGCAACTGAGCTGCGAGCTGTCAGCGAACCCGTGTAGCATGAGTCACGAAGAAGTCTCTTTCCACACGCACTAAGCGTGTTACGTGTTCTGTAGGTGAAGGAGAAGCTCAAGAGCAACAGCCCATAATGGAGACTAAAGCACCGAGTGAGGAGCCGGCGCGTGGAGAGCGGTTATGTGCTCGTTACAAGCTAATTACTGCGGCTAATCCTGCGCCAAACCTGCTCCTGGTGCGGTGCACCCGCCTCTACCCCCCTGCAGGTGCGGTGCACCCGCCTCTACCCCCCTGCAGGTGCGGTGCACCCGCCTCTACCCCCCTGCAGGTGCGGTGCACCCGCCTCTACCCCCCTGCAGGTGCGGTGCACCCGCCTCTACCCCCCTGCAGGTGCGGTGCACCCGCCTCTACCCCCCTGCAGGTGCGGTGCACCCGCCTCTACCCCCCTGCAGGTGCGGTGCACCCGCCTCTACCCCCCTGCAGGTGCGGTGCACCCGCCTCTACCCCCCTGCAGGTGCGGTGCACCCGCCTCTACCCCCCTGCAGGTGCGGTGCACCCGCCTCTACCCCTACTTGTAGCAAGGGCTTAAATAACGACTCTGCCCTTCCTATTAGTGTAGCTGGGGGGTGCAGGGGTAGGGGGCACCTGGAGGTAGAGCTTCCACACGGGCCCCGGTGACTTCTGCAGATTCTGTACATGGTGCAATCATCTGCGCCTCTCCTACACGTCCTCAGTGATGAAGTCGCAGCCTCTCGAGCTCCAGGGAATATTAAAGTCCCCAGATTTAGGGCTGAAGATGGAAATGACAAGGAAAGCTTGTGAAAGGCGGATCCGTGACCCGTACAATGAAACCTTCCTCTCCCAGAATCAATCTGTAGTCGCTGCAGGAGCGGAATATACAAATAATCTTCGTGTTGCCTAAGGGCACTTTCACACTAGCGTTATTCTTTTCTGGTATTGAAATCCGTTAAAGGGGCTCAATACCGGAAAAAGACGCTTCAGTCCTAATGCATTCTAAATGGAAAGCAACCCGCTCAGTATGCATCAGGATGTCCTCCGTCCCGTCCCTTGTACGGTATTTGACTGGACAATATACCGCAAATTCCAGCATTAATTTCCATAGAGATGTATTAATGTTGGATCCAGTACCAAGTGTTCCGGAAACTGCCGCATCGCCGGATCCGTATTTCCGGTCTTCGCATACCGCATCCGTTATTCCGGATGACACCAGATGAGGTTATATTGGAAATAAAGGATATCAGTTTGCATACTGCCTGCCGGGTTCTAACAATGCTAGTGTGAAAGTACCTTTAGAAGTCGTCTCCTGCGGCACAGACGCTCAGTCGCACCTCCAGCAGTAATGTGCTGCAGCGCGAGATCCTGCGGATGCAGAGTCTGCGTCCTCCAGATACAAATAACTTTTATATAAAAAAAAAAATGTCACAGCGACCGCTCCGTGGAGGGACAAACAGCGACCCATGGGGCGACACATCCAGAACAGGAAGGAAAACCGTAACCCACAAGTTATAACATGTGAGCTGCAGTTAATACGAGCTGTACAGCCCCCCCCCCCCCCTGCTACCTCTGCACCCCCTAGAGCTACTCCCATGGTTGGGGTCCTAACCTGAACTGGGGACCTCCAAAGAGAGGGCCCCTCATGCATCATCCCAACACCCATGGGAGAGGGGGTTGAGTTGCCCCATGAGTCCCACCAGCCATTTATAATATTGGGGTCTTATGTGCAGGGGGAGCACTGGGCCGGGTGACTGCTACCACTGCATCGTCTATAGCAGTGCCCTTGTCCGGACCCCCATAGCATGGCCCCCCTCTCTGCACGCAGCTCTTCACACCTCCACCATCACTTTGTGGATATTTCCATCTGTGAAGGTCGAGGTGGTCTGCGGAGTGATGGCACTGGGACCGCACTCTCGCCGCCGTGTTAACCCCATGTGATCGCACTTTAGTCATTTAGAGAGATGGCGCAGCTGCTGCTCCCTCCGGAGACTCCGCAGTGACCACTACCTGCCCTTGACACACTCACCAAGGATCAGGGACATACTAGGTCCTGACTTGATCCTGATGCGGTCCTGTTTTTTCGGGGCGGGGGGGGTTACTGTATTGGAGAAGGGAGATCTATTGCACATTATTAATTGGAAGGACGGAGACAATGGAACGAGGCTGAAACCACCTGAAATTTGTATCGCCAACGATTGTGACGAGCGCTGCGGTCAGACAAGGTTCACAGAGGGGGAACCCAAGCAAAAACTGATCGATGGACCAGTTAAATAGAAACAGCCAGAGGAGTAAATCCGGGGCCCCAGTGCAAGTCTATACCAGGGCCCCTCACCCACCGCGTGTTATTCATAATACTGGTATCTTCTTACATGGCTGAGGAGCTTTGGACAGCCGCAGGTAATGTGCTCTGGGTGATGGCTACATGTGCACCTCCTATAGCCACGCCCCTGAGGAGCGGGAATAACCAGAAACAATCCCCTCCCATTTTTATTCTATATTAAAGGGTAGAGAAGACAAAGACCAGGGAGAAAAGAGCTAGACCGCAATGTCAAAATATTTCAATAACAGATCATGTCTTTTTTCCCCATCTGTTTATAATATCTCTGCTTGCTGTCAATGATTAGGAACATTTTTTGTCTACATCCAGAGGCTAAAAACCTGTCCTGATCTAATGCTGCTTACAGCTGAGGGTTTGTTACAAAAGTATCCAGTCTGGCCAATCCTCTTCAACACCAGCAACACAAACCTTCCTCCCAGCCTGATAGTTTGTTACAATGTATCAGTCTGGAGTCCGGGCTGAGAAGTATCAGGTCTGTATGCACTCTGTAACCAATAACTGGAAGCAAGTGGAATCATTTATCGACACTACAGGGTCTAAAGGGTTAAGGATCGGAGATGTTCCTGGCAACAATATTCTGGAATCCTGATTCTCAGCAGAAAATACACAATGTTTGTTAAGTTGTTCTTTTCAGGAATATTTTAAGATGGAAAGGGGGCATGCAAAAGAGGGGAACGCCGTGTGTAATGAAGGGAGAGAACCGGGGAGGGGGGGGGGGGGAGATTGGGGTCGGCTGCAAAGTAAATATGGAGTCTGAAATACAGTAATACTACAGTAATTATTATTATATATGTACACAGTGACTGCACCAGCAGAATAGTGAGTGTAGCTCTGGAGTATAATACAGGATGTAACTCAGGATCAGTACAGGATAAGTAATGTATGTACACAGTGACTCCACCAGCAGAATAGTGAGTGCAGCTCTGGAGTATAATACAGGATGTAACTCAGGATCAGTACTGGATAAGTAATGTATGTACACAGTGACTGCACCAGCAGAATAGTGAGTGCAGCTCTGGAGTATAGTACAGGATGTAACTCAGGATCAGTACAGGATAAGTAATGTATGTACACAGTGACTGCACCAGCAGAATAGTGAGTGCAGCTCTGGAGTATAATACAGGATGTAACTCAGGATCAGTACAGGATAAGTAATGTATGTACACAGTGACTGCACCAGCAGAATAGTGAGTGCAGCTCTGGAGTATAATACAGGATGTAACTCAGGATCAGTACAGGATAAGAAATGTATGTACACAGTGACTGCACCAGCAGAATAGTGAGTGCAGCTCTGGAGTATAATACAGGATGTAACTCAGGATCAGTACAGGATAAGTAATGTATGTACACAGTGACTCCACCAGCAGAATAGTGAGTGCAGCTCTGGAGTATAATACAGGATGTAACTCAGGATCAGTACAGGATAAGTAATGTATGTACACAGTGACTGCACCAGCAGAATAGTGAGTGCAGCTCTGGAGTATAATACAGGATGTAACTCAGGATCAGTACAGGATAAGTAATGTATGTACACAGTGACTGCACCAGCAGAATAGTGAGTGCAGCTCTGGAGTATAATACAGGATGTAACTCAGGATCAGTACAGGATAAGTAATGTATGTACACAGTGACTGCACCAGCAGAATAGTGAGTGCAGCTCTGGAGTATAATACAGGATGTAACTCAGGATCAGTACAGGATAAGTAATGTATGTACACAGTGACTCCACCAGCAGAATAGTGAGTGCAGCTCTGGAGTATAATACAGGATGTAACTCAGGCTCAGTACAGGATAAGTAATGTAAATGTCTATAATATATAAGCATAGAATTCCGTTTTCAGTCCTGACTTCACATTTACATTGCGGATCTGTTGGAGGCAGGTTATATATTTGCTAGCGGCCGGGGCGTTCGCTTCTCCTCAGATGCAGGAATGAGGTCAGGCCATTCCCCTGGAGCTGTGCTTTTCCATTTTTAACATATGCCTTCAGTTTTATTTGTTTTGCCTTTTTTATGTTTCGCGGTTGATCTGATGAATTCATTATATTTCTGGAGCGGCAGAATCGAGGTCATGCACTGGAATGGGCTTTGGTTCTCGCAGAAGCTGAATTAAATTCCGTCCTATTATCTGCATGAACTAAAAAAAAAAAAACACCGCCTGCAGCTCGTCATGCGAATTATATGGAGACGGCGCCGGAGGTCAGTGTCACCTAATGGGACAAGTAGAGGACGGGAGAGGAGGTAAGAGGATGTGCGGGCACACTCCCAGCATCTGCACCAGGTGTCAGCGCGCAGCAGAAGGAGCGGGGATTTCGTTAAGTTATGCCGGATCAGGAACTTATTAACGCCTGGCGCTTTTCATGTTTTCCCACTAAGTGATGGGGAAAATAACGGCTCCACTTTCTCACTGAGGCACAAAGCTCCGGGAATAGATGCAGGAGAGGCCGGCAGGACCCTTGTCCCAGTACTATAGAGGAGGGGTCAGGGAGGTCAGAGGTCAAACCTACTGCTTAGGCCCTCCCCTGAGTTTCCTGCCCATTGGTCACTTCCTGACCCTCCCATCCCACCCAATAAATATACAGAAGTGGTCAGAGACCTCTTACCACCGGGACAGTTTATTTAACGTTTCCAAAAAAGACGCACAAAAACCGCAGCCATTCACTTCCGAGAGTTCACTTTAATCTTCATAGAAATCAATATAATTTAGACTTGGGTCACAAATCCAGGATTAGTCCATAAAGTGCGTAATGTCTATGAAAGCGCTTTAGGGGCCCAAGTGGTTAATTTTAGAGACACTGCACCGGGAGGTCATTAGCACGGAGCAGCACGCATGAAGCTACGCGTCGGGGGACTACGTATAATTCCTCCCATCTTCATAGGAGGCTGCATTGTGTATGGGGCAGTGGCTGGCACTTACTGGGGCACATGGTAGCACGATTTATATATATATAAGATACATATACACGACTCACTAAAATTTTGGGATATTTGTCTTGTGGGTGAAATTTCAGGATGAACCTAAAATGCCCTCTGACCTTTACAGGAGAACTTAATGTGACCTTCTCTAACCTTCTGAATGCACACGTCCAACTGTTCAATGTTTCAGGACTTTTTGCACAACTTGCTGTTCTCTAATCAGGAGCTTAACGGCAAAATTCACAACAGGTGTTTGATCCATAAATCACCCAATAAATGTCCTGGTTCAATTAGAATTGGTATTAAACCATCCTCCTCATCATGCTGCTCACATTCTGACATCATGAGACCAATACGACACCTAACAATTAAGGAACAGTACCTCACCATTGAGGCTTCAAGCAGGATGTTCTCAGACAGAAGTGGCCCCTGAGCTTAGAGTGTCACAGAGCGTTATCAGCAGGTTGTATCAGAGATACAGAGACTGAAGAGTCACAGAAAGGCAGAGAAGTGGCCGTCCTTTGGCCACATCCCACACGGATGACCGCTTCAGTGTGAACAATGCCTTGCGGAAGCGGATGATGAATGCCACACAACTCCAGGCACATGTGAGGGAGGTGAGAGGCACCAGATGTCATGTCAGACCATTGAAAACTGTTTACATCAGCGTGGTGTAAGTGCTAGACAATCTGCAAGGTACCTGACCGCACCACTAGGCACAGGTGTATCTTGTATGGGCCAGGGAGCATCTCCGCTGGACGAGGGACCAGTGGCCTCAGTGCTGATGAAAGCCGATTCACCCTGAGCAGAAATGATGGCCGCAATGATGTGGGAGTACGGGGCAGTTTTTAGGGACAGGCCCTATACCCTGTTGGGAGTTGCAGTTCTATTAGGATGGTAAGTAATGTGATGAGGACGGCATCACCAGAGTGGCAGCAGATGGCGGCTTCGGTTGAATCTCTCTCTCTCGTTTCCTGTAATGGATTTAGCTCCATCCTCCGGAGCATTATCTCTTCCCTCTGCCGCTGTAACAAATCTTCTTGTGACTTTTACTAAAACCTTTTCTGCGGTTCCTGACAGCGCTGTCCCCATAATCCCCTTAATATCTCTCTAGAAATATCATCCCCTCCGACGCTCTTCTCCCGATGTTGGCGCACTTCTATACAGAGGAGAATTCTGGGGACACATCTGTTCTTTCATTTTTCTTTTGTTCAACTTTCTGTTTATTAATCAATTTCCATTTTCAAGTATCTAAATGTGCAACAAAATCAGTCACAGACGTCATGTCTTTGGTAATGTAGCCAAAATACAAGATAACATAATATCGGCTGTTCGAGAAAATGGAATCGATCTATAATCTATTTAGAAAGGGAAAAAGAAAGGGGGAAACCAAAGACGGAGAAGGGGAGCGAAAAGGAAACAAGTATCTAGAAGCTCTCTCCTTCGTCATAAGCGGAGCTCTTCGTGATGGAGATCCCAACCGGACCAAATCTGCAGGAACTTGTCCACAGTCCCCGCGACAGAGCAGTATAATATTCTAGGGAACGAATGTCCTCGATGCTGGAGTAATAATCCACCTTAGACGGGGGAGAGGTTATTTTCCAAAAGAGGGCCATCACCCTAACCCTTCGCTGCAGTGAGAAGATGCAGGAGCAGCCCGGAGGTGGGACATTCAATAAGTATGTAAGGGGGTCCAACCTCACCGAACATCCCAAAACACCCTGCAGCAGAGGCCACCTCCTCCAAAAGGGAACTACCCGTGGGCACGTCCAGAATACATGGTATATGGAAGCACCGTTGGCTGAGCATCTCCAGCAAACATTAGGGATCTTGCTATTGAAGCACCTCGGGGGTGTGGTACCCGTGCACCAGTCATTTTATTTCTTTATAAGTTATGCAAGATGAGCTAGAAAGAGCTGTGGACCATATCACCTGCCAGAGGTTCATCGGACATCCCTATCTAGCCACTTCTCCCATCTTAGCACATATCTGTTCTTTCATTTTAGGGCTTAGAACACAGGGATTAGGGGCTGAGGTGCAAGAGCAGTTATTGTAACTATGTAGCGGTGTAATGACAAAATCCTGCACCGAGATACAGAATATCAATATCGAACAAAACAGCCCAAAACTTGGGATTGGATGATGCAAAATGTAATTTTGTGACTGAAAACCCTTAATGGTGAATGATGCAAAACGTCACATTGCAGGAAAGCGGCGGCTTCTGTGGTAAAAAGGTCTCATTCTGTGAGACAAAACGCAAATCTGAGATACAAAATACTGTGCGAGACTGCAACCGTAGCAAAGGGTCTGACGTGGTTTGATGGTATCTTCTGTGATGCAAAGAGTTGTCACACAATATTACCATGTGAAATGTTACATTGTAGCCAAGCAGCCGATACTTCTGTATCAAGAAATCATTCTGCGGCACAAGATGTTCATTGGCCGCGTTTGTGACACAGAATTAGTTTTATGAAATGTTACATTGTAGCCAAGTCGCTGACACTTTTTAGGGGATCATTCTGTGACTGATGCAGAACGCGATTGTATGATACAATATATACTCCGGTCTCACAGAATATAATCTCGGAGGCCGCATTCAGTCATGATACAGCACTTTAGTGCCATAGTGAATCTAATCCGGACGAATCCTTGGGAAGGTTTCTTGCTTTACCTTACAGGATCAGAATCTGTATGACGTCTCCTATACAGAACTGTATCATGGTCGTCTAAAATCTTGGCTTCCACAGTATTTTAATGACTAGAGTACCAGTTTGTGCTCCAGAGCTGCGCTTCCTGGTTTCTATGGGGAAATCATTCAATGTAATTATTCCTTCAGTCTAGAATACATGATTCTCTGCAGGTCGACCGTGGAGTTATCGTTGCTCTTTGGGGTGCACTTTGGGCCACACGTGTCACCCGCCATTCCTCCCACTGAGGAGACGCTTTCTGTCCAGTCCTTACAATCTAGCTCCATCTTACCTGCCGCGATGTGTCGACCCGATGTAGACTGCAGGACGAGGCGTCCTTCCTCTCGCAGGTGGTTGATTGTTTTTGCAGAGGAGCATTCTCCCCACAGGGTGACGCGTTTCAGTGAAATCCTAGTCCCCGGTATGAGGCAACGGGACGGAAAACAGGAAATACAATCACCTGCAAAATACATCAGGAAAATGACTGGAATCAAAATCTGCATGAAAGCGTTATGTAAATGGCGTCAGAGGAGAATCGCGCCTGCAGAATATTGCCATCGAGTGACATCTGGTGTTTCGTCTATTGTGCACCTTCATGTGGCTGCAAACTCTTTATCCAAATTGCAAACAATGTAAATTAAACATGACATTACAGGGTGTGTAGACTTTTGCAACACTGTTTTATTGCTCAAATGAATCCAAAATAATAGTCTTGATCTCCTCTCGTTTTGTGTGTACAGCTCCAACGCAGCGGTCATATACTGAAGCAACATTGTATACAGTTATGAAAATCTTCTGTTCTGTGTATGCAGACCTATGCGTCTCCATGGCTACAGACTGCAATGAAACTCTATGTAGTCTGACCGTGCAGTCGTGCGTTACTCCCTCATCCAGCAGAATAGGGAAGAGGAGGAATGTACTGCAAGGTTTGTATGTAAAACTGCAACCATGGAGACACATAGATCTGCATAGGAGCTGCAGACACAAAACGGTGGGGCATTTTTAATCAAGATTATTTGCCAAATTGCTTTGTTTCTTGTTTTGGAGGCCCTGCAGAAGTATTGGCACCCTTTAGGTATTGGTACCCTCGGGCTCCAGTTTTTACACGAGACGCTGACATTGTCCGGTCTGGAGGAGCTTGGCTTTCATTCAGCTGCACTGCATTGTGGGAGAGGTCGGCTTGTGCTGGGGTACACCGGGGCTCACCCGCAGGGTGTACAGCATACGAATCACATCTTACATTATATGCTATGCTCTTTCCATTACAGCCGCCAGCAGGGCTAGCCAGTAAATGCAGCTTTGAAGGTGACTAGAGCAGAAGATACCAGACATTCATCCTGATCGTAGAGACGCCGACATTGTCCGCTCTGGAGGAGCCATTAGAAGTCCTTACGTCGATGGCGGCTCCTGCACCGAGAGCTGTTCTAATACCTGGAAAGGTCACATTCTGGGCACCTTCAAGGGGCACGCCGACTCATCAATCAACTTGCAGCGTTGGCCGGGGCGCTGCGCTCGCTCACACGTATTTATCTTACAAGGAAACCGCGCAGGAAATTACAGCCGCCCTGGCTTTTCTTATTGAGATGTCAAAATGACGAAGCGAATTCTCCTGAAAGGGATTTTTCTTTTCTTTTCCTGTCGCAGTTTCTCCAGAGCGTCAGTCGTCGGCCATAATACCCATCCATGGGACGTATAGCGACTGCCTTTCTGGGCATGTTAGGATGATAGAGGGGGTCCAGCTCCGTACCCCCTCCTGTTGTTAAGGGTCCAGAGCCACCCTCCGTACTGGGAGGCTACACGAACATCTGGGGCGTGTGGAGCGTGGCCCCTGCAAAAAGACAGCGCCCCAAACAGCTCATCAGATGGGGATCAGCAGCGCGAAACAGGGAGGCTGAAATACAAGCAAATGGAGGTGTGGAAGTGTGGCCCTAGAAACATAGATCGTAGTCGGGCGTGAAAATATATACTGCTCTTACCTACTACGATGGCAACTTAATTATGAGTAGTGTTAATAATCCCCCATAGCACACCCCAAATGTATACAGACCCCAGACCAGACCCCCTAAACTAATACAGACTCCAGACCCCCTAAACTAATAGAGACCCGACCCCTAAACTAATACAGACCCCAGACCAGACCCCCTAAACTAATACAGACCCCAGACCCGACCCCCTAAACTAATACAGACCCCCAGACCCGACCCCCTAAACTAATACAGACCCCAGACCCGACCCCTAAACTAATACAGACCCCAGACCCGACCCCTAAACTAATACAGACCCCAGACCCGACCCCTAAACTAATACAGACCCCAGACCAGACCCCTAAACTAATACAGACCCCAGACCTGACCCCTAAACTAATACAGACCCCAGACCCGACCCCTAAACTAATACAGACCCCAGACCCGACCGACCCTAAACTAATACAGACCCCAGACCAGACCCCTAAACTAATACAGACCCCAGACCTGACCCCCTAAACTAATACAGACCCCAGACCCGACCCCCTAAACTAATACAGACCGCAGATCAGACCCCTAAACTAATACAGACCCCAGACCAGACCCCTAAACTAACACAGACCCCAGACCCGACTCCTAAACTAATACAGACCCCAGACCCAACCCCCTAAACTAATACAGACCCCAGACCCGACCCCCTAAACTAATACAGACCCCAGACCCGACCCCTAAACTAATACAGACCCCAGACCCAGACCCCTAAACTAATACAGACCCCAGACCCGACCCCTAAACTAATACAGACCCCAGACCCGACCCCTAAACTAATACAGACCCCAGACCCGACCCCTAAACTAATACAGACCCCAGACCCGACCCCCTAAACTAATACAGACCCCAGACCCCCTAAACTAATACAGACCCGACCCCCTAAACTAATACAGACCCCAGACCCGACCCCCTAAACTAATACAGACCCGACTCCCTAAAGTAATACAGACCCCAGACCCCTAAACTAATACAGACCCCAAATCAGACCCCCTAAACTAATACAGACCCTTACACACCTATATTAGACTCCCTAAACTAATAAAGACCAGATGCCCTAAATAAATACAGACCCCAGACCAGACCCCTAAACTAATAGAGACCCGGACCCTCCAAATAAACACAAACCCTGGATCACATGATCCAAACTACTAGAAATGAATGAGATTCTCAGACCAGCTCCACCCAATACAGACCCCCCTTAAATATAAATCTAGACCAGACCTTCTAAATAACACCAGATCCTTGTCCCAACCTGCTAAATGCAGACCCCAAACCAGAACCCCTAAACTAATACAGACCCCAAACCAGAACCCCTAAACTAATACAGACCCCAGAACAACTCCTATACTAACCTGGACCAAAACCCCCAGTACTAATAGCCTTAATACAGACCCCTTAGCCCACACAGACCAGACCCACTACGCTAAACCAGACCCCAGAAAAGACCCCTCTAAAATAATACAATCCCAGACCAGACCCCCTAAGTCTTGCTCATCCCTGCAGCTGGCAGTCCTCCTCTCACAGATTACAGGCCACGTGGTGACCCAGGGTCCAGGAGGTCGCCCCCTTTTGTAGAAGGGTTGGCACATATAAAATATACCCCCCATGGTGACACTGGCACCGAAACCTCCGGTTATAATAATGAAATCTAACTCTTCTTATTGGGGTGTAACTGAAAGTTCTTGGGCCCCTCTGAGGCAAAATCTGTAGAAGAGCCCCTGCCTGTCATTTCTAGTGGCTTCTTATATGGCAGAAGGGACTTTCACCCCTTCTCATGCAGCAGGGCCCGGGGCGTGACCTCCGCACCCCTATAGGTTACACTCCTGACGTCTGTCCGAGTCCAGGCAGCTCCTGCAGTCATACATCACAGGTATCCTTTGGTCACAGAGTCACCAGGGCTCCACAGAACTGCACAGCCCCTGCTCCTCTTCAGACCCAATGTACTGCCTGAACGACGGCAGCTTAGGAGAAAAAAAAACTAAGAGTCATGTAAAGCATCAGATTGTACAACATATGACGGGACGTACAGCAAAAACCAGGGGCCAGGCTACTGATTCACTGCTTGTCGAGATGGCACCATGCTATGGACTTTCCGGGGCCATCTGACACACCAGACATTAAAGAGGTTTTCAGTGTTTGATTGCTGGGGGTCTGACACCCGGGACCCCCGACGATCAGCTGTTTGAGAAGACACCAGTTCTCCTGTGAGCCTGGCAGCCTTCTCGCAGTGACATCACGATCATCAGTCAATTGACCTAGGAGCAGCTCAGTCCCATGGAAGTGAATAGGGCTGAGTGCAATACCAAATATGGCCACTATACAATGTACGGCGCTGTGCTGGGTGAGCGGGGAGAAGGATGCGGCGATACTGCGAGCTTCGGTGCCTTCTCAAACAGCTGATTAGTAGGGGTCCCGGATGTTGGACCTCCACTGATCAGATACTGAAGACCATCCCGAGGACAGTGATCTGCATTAAAGTCTCGGAAAATCTCTTTTTAATATCCAGACAATAAGTGGCCACAATGTAATCGGGCAGAAAACTCTAAAGTTTATTCTACAAGTATTAGCATCTGACGAATGTCCTCATTGCAGCCATTCCTCCGCATTAATGCCTTTTATTTTAATGATCGAACAAATAAGGAGAACATTTTATTTTATTACTTTCCAAAGTAAACGTTTCATCCTCCAAGTGGGAGTCTTCTATACAATATGAGGTTCTTGGAGTTCCATGTAATGTACCAATTACCCAGCGTTATCATCTGCTACTTCAACAGATTATTAATTATCCTGCAGACGAGATCAAAGGGATTGCTGTGAAGAAAGCAGCAAGCTTTTATCTGCGCCCTGTGCCGATAGCGAGAAGAATCAGAGATCTCCTTGGGAAGGGTAATGGGCTAAACATCAAACAAGTCATTTTGGGCTCAGAAATGTCTTAAGAAGCTGCAGACAAACAATGGAGTCCCCCGACTGCTTCCTAATAATCCTCTATATTCTATCACACATATACAGTATAAAGCTCTAAAGGGGAAACTCTACTGATGAGGGGGGAGGAACATTACTACTGTTATACTGCTCCTATGTACAAGAATATTACTACTATAATACTGCTCCTATGTACAAGAATATAACTACTATAATACTGCTCCGATGTACAAGAATATAACTACCATAATACTGCTCCTATGTACAAGAATATAACTACTATAATACCGCTCCTATGTACAGGAATATAACTACTATAATACTGCTCCTGTGTACAAGAATATAACTACTATAATACTGCCTCCTATGTACAAGAATATAACTACTATAATACTGCTCCTATGTACAAGAATATAGCTACTATAATACTGCTCCTATGTACAATAATATAACTACTATAATACTGCTCCTATGTACAAGACTATAACTACTATAATACTGCTTCCTATGTACAAGAATATAACTGCTATAATACTGCTCCTATGTACAGGAATATAACTACTATAATACTGCCTCCTATGTACAAGAATATAACTACTATAATACTGCTCCTATATACAAGAATATAACTACTATAATACTGATCCTATATACAAGAATATAACTACTATAATACTGCTCCTATGTACAAGAATATAACTACTATAATACTGCCTCCTATGTACAGGAATATAACTACTATAATACTGGCTCCTATGTACAGGAATATAACTACTATAATACTGCTCCTATGTACAGGAATATAACTACTATAATACTGCTCCTATGTACAAGAATATAACTACTATAATACTGCTCCTATGTACAAGAATATAACTACTATAATGCTGCTCCTATGTACAAGAATATAACTACTATAATACTGCTCCTATGTACAAGAATATAACTACTATAATACTGCCTCCTATGTACAAGAATATAACTACTATAATACTGCTCCTATGTACAGGAATATAACTACTATAATACTGCTCCTATGTACAGGAATATAACTACTATAATACTGCTCCTATGTACAAGAAGATAACTACTATAATACTGCTCCTATGTACAGGAATATAACTACTATAATACTGCTCCTATGTACAAGAATATAACTACTATAATACTGCTCCTATGTACAAGAATAGAACTACTATAATACTGCCTCCTATGTACAAGAATATAACTACTATAATACTGCCTCCTATGTACAGGAATATAACTACTATAATACTGCTCCTATGTACAAGAATATAACTACTATAATACTGCTCCTATGTACAAGAATATAACTACTATAATACTGCCTCCTATGTACAGGAATATAACTACTATAATACTGCCTCCTATGTACAGGAATATAACTACTATAATACTGCTCCTATGTACCGGAATATATCTACTATAATACTGCTCCTATGTACTAGAATATAACTACTATAATACTGCTCCTATATACAAGAATATAACTACTATAATACTGCTCCTATATACAAGAATATAACTACTATAATACTGCTCCTATGTACAAGAATATAACTACTATAATACTGCTCCTATGTACAAGAATATAACTACTATAATACTGCTCCTATGTACAGGAATATAACTACTATAATACTGCTCCTATATACAAGAATATAACTACTATAATACTGCTCCTATATACAGGAATATAACTACTATAATACTGCTCCTATGTACAGGAATATAACTACTATAATACTGCCTCCTATATACAGGAATATAACTACTATAATACTGCTCCTATGTACAAGAATATAACTACTATAATACTGCCTCCTATGTACAAGAATAATTACTGTATTCTGGAGCGGGTCTTTAAGCACTATATAACTGTATATTGGTCTGAGCACTGTGTAGCGGTACTTACATTACTTTCCCCCACCAGTATAATCCCACCCTTTTCCTATGCTGGTCGGCCCCTCACAGGGAAACATTCCCAGCTTCTTTTCCCTCCGTATATTCTCAGCCGCAGATTCATTATATATAAAGTCTTGCTACAAAACAAGCACACACACAAAAAAAAAAACACATGGAAAATGTGGCGCGACTGGAGGGAGAACCGACAATAAATGCACAACTATTATTTACAGAAGTCGTGGTGCTGAGCCCGGGGGGCGCTGTCACAGTTTGACGGGTTCAGATTAGATTTGTGCGTCTTGCATTTACCTTGTGTACGGTGGCGTTTACACTGCTCTATTAACTGTGTATCACAACGCAATTCATATCTGTCAGGAAGCACAAACACCCCGCGCGGACATGCCCCCACATGGCGACCTCTATTTACAGGGGTTCTAGCGGTGACCTGGGGGTCTGTCATCACAGACAGCGCCCCCCGGAGGAGCACAGACCCTGCCGCTGACTGCTCTGTGCCTCGTCAAGGTCTTGTGAATAAATACAAGCCGGAGGAAGAAAAAGTGAAACAGAAGAAATGTGACTCGAAGGCCTTGTGACAAGGAGCAGGAAACAGGCAACCGAAGAGGAGGATTCAATGTGGCAGCAACGCCGCGGGAAATGCACGCAGATCAGATGTCAAGGGGCACCACAGCAGACTAATACCACCCTTACCAAACCGCTGTAATATGGGGACCCCAGACCCATCCCAGAGGAAAAAACATGGTGCATATCTACTGACCCCTGTTATCAGCCATATCAGGGGAGAGGATGACTGTAGGACAGGAGAATACAGTCTATTGCCCCCTTTTATCAGCCATTTCAGGGGAGAGGATGACTGTAGGACAGGAGAATACAGTCTATTGCCCCCTGTTATCAGCCATTTCAGGGGAGAGGATGACTGTAGGACAGGAGAATACAGTCTATTGCTCCCTGTTATCAGCCATTTCAGTGGAGAGGATGACTGTAGGACAGGAGAATACAGTCTATTGCCCCCTGTTATCAGCCATTTCAGGGGAGAGGATGACTGTAGGACAGGAGAATACAATCTATTGCTCCCTGTTATCAGCCATTTCAGGGGAGAGGATGACTGTAGGACAGGAGAATACAGTCTATTGCTCCCTGTTATCAGCCATTACAGGGGAGAGGATGACTGTAGGACAGGAGAATACAGTCTATTGCCCCTGTTATCAGCCATTTCAGGGGAGAGGATGACTGTAGGACAGGAGAATACAGTCTATTGCCCCCTGTTATCAGCCATTTCAGGGGAGAGGATGACTGTAGGACAGGAGAATACAATCTATTCCCCCCTGTTATCAGCCATTTCAGTGGAGAGGATGACTGTAGGACAGGAGAATACAGGCTATTGCCCCCTGTTATCAGCCATTTCAGGGGAGAGGATGACTGTAGGACAGGAGAATACAATCTATTGCTCCCTGTTATCAGCCATTTCAGGGGAGAGGATGACTGTAGGACAGGAGAATACAGTCTATTGCTCCCTATTATCAGCCATTTCAGGGGAGAGGATGACTGTAGGACAGGAGAATACAGTCTATTGTTTACTGTTATCAGCCATTTCAGGGGAGAGGATGACTGTAGGACAGGAGAATACAGTCTATTGCTCCCTGTTATCAGCCATTTCAGGGGAGAGGATGACTGTAGGACAGGAGAATACAGTCTATTGCCCCCTGGTATCAGCCATTTCAGTGGGAGAGGATGACTGTAGGACAGGAGAATACA
The DNA here is from genome assembly GCA_033119425.1 of Bufotes viridis. Taxonomy (NCBI): domain Eukaryota; kingdom Metazoa; phylum Chordata; class Amphibia; order Anura; family Bufonidae; genus Bufotes; species Bufotes viridis. The sequence continues at coordinate 5,207,916 of CM065598.1, read as the reverse complement.
GTCTATTGCTCCCTGTTATCAGCCATTTCAGTGGGAGAGGATGACTGTAGGACAGGAGAATACAGTCTATTGCTCCTGTTATCAGCCATTTCAGTGGGAGAGGATGACTGTAGGACAGGTGAATACAGTCTATTGCCCCCTGTTATCAGCCATTTCAGGGGAGAGGATGACTGTAGGACAGGAGAATACAATCTATTGCCCCCTGTTATCAGCCATTTCAGGGGAGAGGATGACTGTAGGACTGGAGAATACAGTCTATTGCCCCCTGTTATCAGCCATTTCAGGGGAGAGGATGACTGTAGGACAGGAGAATACAGTCTATTGCCCCTGTTATCAGCCATTTCAGGGGAGAGGATGACTGTAGGACAGGAGAATACAGTCTATTGCCCCCTTTTATCAGTCATTTCAGGGGGAGGATGACTGTAGGACAGGAGAATACAGTCTATTGCCCCCTGTTATCAGCCATTTCAGGGGAGAGGATGACTGTAGGACAGGAGAATACAGTCTATTGCCCCCTGTTATCAGCCATTTCAGGGAGAGGATGACTGTAGGACAGGAGAATACAGTCTATTGCTCCCTGTTATCAGCCATTTCAGGGGAGAGGATGACTGTAGGACAGGAGAATACAGTCTATTGCCCCTGTTATCAGCCATTTCAGTGGGAGAGGATGACTGTAGGACAGGAGAATACAGTCTATTGCTCCTGTTATCAGCCATTTCAGTGGGAGAGGATGACTGTAGGACAGGAGAATACAATCTATTGCCCCTGTTATCAGCCATTTCAGGGGAGAGGATGACTGTAGGACAGGAGAATACAGTCTATTGCCCCCTGTTATCAGCCATTTCAGGGAGAGGATGACTGTAGGACAGGAGAATACAGTCTATTGCCCCTGTTATCAGCCATTTCAGGGGAGAGGATGACTGTAGGACAGGAGAATACAGTCTATTGCCCCCTGTTTTTCAGTTATTTCAGGGGAGGATGACTGTAGGACAGGAGAATACAGTCTATTGCCCCTGTTATCAGCCATTTCAGGGGAGAGGATGACTGAGGACAGGAGAATACAGTCTATTGCCCCCTGTTATCAGCCATTTCAGGGAGAGGATGACTGTAGGACAGGAGAATACAGTCTATTGCTCCCTGTTATCAGCCATTTCAGGGGAGAGGATGACTGTAGGACAGGAGAATACAGTCTATTGCCTCCTGTTATCAGCCATTTCAGGGGAGAGGATGACTGTAGGACAGGAGAATACAGTCTATTGCTCCCTGTTATCAGCCATTTCAGGGGAGAGGATGACTGTAGGACAGGAGAATACAGTCTATTGCCCCCTGGTATCAGCCATTTCAGTGGGAGAGGATGACTGTAGGACAGGAGAATACAGTCTATTGCCCCTGTTATCAGCCATTTCAGTGGGAGAGGATGACTGTAGGACAGGAGAATACAGTCGATTGCTCCTGTTATCAGCCATTTCAGTGGGAGAGGATGACTGTAGGACAGGTGAATACAGTCTATTGCCCCCTGTTATCAGCCATTTCAGGGGAGAGGATGACTGTAGGACAGGAGAATACAATCTATTGCCCCCTGTTATCAGCCATTTCAGGGGAGAGGATGACTGTAGGACTGGAGAATACAGTCTATTGCCCCCTGTTATCAGCCATTTCAGGGGAGAGGATGACTGTAGGACAGGAGAATACAGTCTATTGCCCCCTGTTATCAGCCATTTCAGGGGAGAGGATGACTGTAGGACAGGAGAATACAGTCTATTGCTCCCTGTTATCAGCCATTTCAGGACGGAGGATGACTGTTGGACCGGAGAATACAGTCTATTTCTCCCTGTTATCAGACATTTCAGGGGATAGGATGACTGTAGGACAGGAGAATACAGTCTATTGCCCCCTTTTTTCAGTCATTTCAGGGGGAGGATGACTGTAGGACAGGAGAATACAGTCTATTGCCCCCTGTTATCAGCCATTTCAGGGGAGAGGATGACTAGGACAGGAGAATACAGTCTATTGCCCCCTGTTATCAGCCATTTCAGAGGAGACGATGACTGTAGGACAGGAGAATACAGTCTATTGCTCCCTGTTATCAGCCATTTCAGGGGAGAGGATGACTGTAGGACAGGAGAATACAGTCTATTTCTCCCTGTTATCAGCCATTTCAGAGGAGACGATGACTGTAGGACAGGAGAATACAGTCTATTGCTCCCTGTTATCAGCCATTTCAGGACGGAGGATGACTGTTGGACCGGAGAATACAGTCTATTTCTCCCTGTTATCAGACATTTCAGGGGATAGGATGACTGTAGGACAGGAGAATACAGTCTATTGCCCCCTGTTATCAGCCATTTCAGGGGAGAGGATGACTGTAGGACAGGAGAATACAGTCTATTGCCCCCTGTTATCAGCCATTTCAGGGGAGAGGATGACTGTAGGACGGGAGAATACAGTCTATTGCTCCTGTTATCAGCCATTTCAGGAGAGAGGATGACTGTAGGACAGGAGAATACAGTCTATTGCCCCCTGTTATCAGCCATTTCAGGGGAGAGGATGACTGTAGGACAGAAGAATACAGTCTATTGCCCCCTGTTATCAGCCATTTCAGGGGAGAGGATGACTGTAGGACAGGAGAATACAGTCTATTGCTCCCTGTTATCAGCCATTTCAGGAGAGAGGATGACTGTAGGACAGGAGAATACAGTCTATTGCCCCCTGTTATCAGCCATTTCAGGAGAGAGGATGACTGTAGGATCAGGAGAATACAGTCTATTGCTCCCTGTTATCAGCCATTTCAGGGGAGAGGATGACTGTAGGACAGGAGAATACAATCTATAACCCCCTGCTATCAGCCGGGGAGAGGATGACTGTAGGACAGGAGAATACAATCTATTGCCCCCTGTTATCAGCCATTTCAGGGGAGAGCATGACTGTAGGACAGGAGAATACAGTCTATTGCCCCCTGTTATCAGCCATTTCAGGGGAGAGGATGACTGTAGGAGAGGAGAATACAGTCTAGTGCTCCCTGTTATCAGCCATTTCAGGGGGGAGGATGACTGTAGGACAGGAGAATACAATCTATTGCCCCTGTTATCAGCCATTTAAGGGGAGAAGATGACTGTAGGACAGGAGAATACAGTCTATTGCTCCCTGTTATCAGCCATTTCAGGGGAGAGGATGACTGTAGGACAGGAGAATACAGTCTATTCCTCCCTGTTATCAGCCATTTCAGGGGAGAGGATGACTGTAGGACAGGAGAATACAGTCTATTGCTCCTTGTTATCAGCCATTTCAGAGGAGAGGATGACTGTAGGACAGGAGAATACAGTCTATTGCCCCCTGTTATCAGCCATTTCAGGGGAGAGGATGACTGTAGGACAGGAGAATACAGTCTATTGCCCCCTGTTATCAGCCATTTCAGGGGAGGATGACTGTAGGACAGGAGAATACAGTCTATTGCTCCCTGTTATCAGCCATGTCAGGGGGGAGGATGACTGTAGGACAGGAGAATACAGTCTATTGCTCCCTGTTATCAGCCATTTCAGGGGAGAGGATGACTGTAGGACAGGAGAATACAGTCTATTGCCCCCTGTTATCAGCCATTTCAGGGGAGAGGATGACTGTAGGACAGGAGAATACAGTCTATTACCCCCTGTTATCAGTCATTTCAGGGGAGAGAATGACTGTAGGACAGGAGAATACAGTCTATTGCCCCCTGTTATCAGTCATTTCAGGGGAGAGGATGACTGTAGGACAGGAGAATACAGTCTATTGCCCCCGGTTTTCAGCCATTTCAGGGGAGAGGATGACTGTAGGACAGGAGAATACAGTCTATTGCCCCCTGTTATCAGCAATTTCAGGGTAGAGGATGACTGTAGGACAGGAGAATACAGTCTATTGCTCCCTGTTATCAGCCATTTCAGGGGAGAGGATGACTGTAGGACAGGAGAATACAATCTATTGCCTCCTGTTATCAGCCATTTCAGGGGGGAGGATGACTGTAGGACAGGAGAATACAATCTATTGCCTCCTGTTATCAGCCATTTCAGAGGAGAGGATGACTGTAGGACAGGAGAATACAGTCTATTGCCCCTGTTATCAGCCATTTCAGGGGAGAGGATGACTGTAGGACAGGAGAATACAGTCTATTGCCCCCTGTTATCAGCCATTTCAGGGGAGAGGATGACTGTAGGACAGGAGAATACAGTCTATTGCTCCCTGTTATCAGCCATTTCAGGGGAGAGGATGACTGTAGGACAGGAGAATACAGTCTATTGCCCCCTGTTATCAACCATTTCAGGGGAGAGGATGACTGTAGGACAGGAGAATACAGTCTATTGCCCCTGTTATCAGCCATTTCAGGACGGAGGATGACTGTAGGACAGGAGAATACAGTCTATTGCCTGCCCCTGTTATCAGCCATTTCAGGGGAGAGGATGACTGTAGGACAGGAGAATACAGTCTATTGCCCCTGTTATCAACCATTTCAGGGAGAGGATGACTGTAGGACAGGAGAATACAGTCTATTGCCCCCTGTTATCAGCCATTTCAGGGGAGAGGATGACTGTAGGACAGGAGAATACAGTCTATTGCCCCCTGTTATCAGCCATTTCAGGGAGAGGATGACTGTAGGACAGGAGAATACAGTCTATTGCCCCCTGTTATCAGCCATTTCAGGGGAGAGGATGACTGTAGGATCAGGAGAATACAATCTATTGCCTCCTGTTATCAGCCATTTCAGGGGAGAGGATGACTGTAGGACAGGAGAATACAGTCTATTGCCCCCTGTTATCAGCCATTTCAGGGGAGAGGATGACTGTAGGACAGGAGAATACAGTCTATTGCCCCCTGTTATCCAGCCATTTCAGGGGAGAGGATGACTGTAGGACAGGAGAATACAGTCTATTGCCCCCTGTTATCAGCCATTTCAGGGGAGAGGATGACTGTAGGACAGGAGAATACAGTCTATTGCCCCTGTTATCAGCCATTTCAGGGAGAGGATGACTGTAGGACAGGAGAATACAGTCTATTGCCTCCTGTTATCAGCCATTTCAGGGGAGAGGATGACTGTAGGACAGGAGAATACAGTCTATTGCTCCCTGTTATCAGCCATTTCAGGGGAGAGGATGACTGTAGGACAGGAGAATACAGTCTATTGCTCCCTGTTATCAGCCATTTCAGGGGAGAGGATGACTGTAGGACAGGAGAATACAGTCTATTGCCTCCCTGTTATCAGCCATTTTCAGGGAGAGGATGACTGTAGGACAGGAGAATACAGTCTATTGCCCCTGTTATCAGCCATTTCAGGGGAGAGGATGACTGTAGGACAGGAGAATACAGTCTATTGCCCCTGTTATCAGCCATTTCAGGGAGAGGATGACTGTAGGACAGGAGAATACAGTCTATTGCCCCTGTTATCAGCCATTTCAGGGGAGAGGATGACTGTAGGACAGGAGAATACAGTCTATTGCTCCCTGTTATCAGCCATTTCAGGGGAGAGGATGACTGTAGGACAGGAGAATACAGTCTATTGCCCCCTGTTATCAGCCATTTCAGGGGAGAGGATGACTGTAGGACAGGAGAATACAGTCTATTGCCCCCTGTTATCAGCCATTTCAGGGGAGAGGATGACTGTAGGACAGGAGAATACAGTCTATTGCCCCCTGTTATCAGCCATTTCAGGGGAGAGGATGACTGTAGGACAGGAGAATACAGTCTATTGCCCCCTGTTATCAGCCATTTCAGGAGAGAGGATGACTGTAGGACAGGAGAATACAATCTATTGCTCCCTGTTATCAGCCATTTCAGGGGAGAGGATGACTGTAGGACAGGAGAATACAGTCTATTGCCCCCTGTTATCAGCCATTTCAGGGGAGAGGATGACTGTAGGACAGGAGAATACAGTCTATTGCTCCCTGTTATCAGCCATTTCAGGGGAGAGGATGACTGTAGGACAGGAGAATACAGTCTATTGCCCCTGTTATCAGCCATTTCAGGGGAGGATGACTGTAGGACAGGAGAATACAGTCTATTGCTCCCTGTTATCAGCCATTTCAGGGAGAGGATGACTGTAGGACAGGAGAATACAGTCTATTGCTCCCTGTTATCAGCCATTTCAGGGAGAGGATGACTGTAGGACAGGAGAATACAGTCTATTGCCCCCTGTTATCAGCCATTTCAGGGGAGAGGATGACTGTAGGACAGGAGAATACAGTATATTGCCCCCTGTTATCAGCCATTTCAGGGGAGAGGATGACTGTAGGACAGGAGAATACAGTCTATTGCCCCCTGTTATCAGCCATTTCAGGGGAGAGGATGACTGTAGGACAGGAGAATACAGTCTATTGCCCCCTGTTATCAGCCATTTCAGGGGAGAGGATGACTGTAGGACAGGAGAATACAATCTAGGGGCACTGTAGATCCCTATGATGCCGTTCATTCAGGTCCGGAGACCCTCGTTGGGCGGGTCTTGCAGCTGTAATACGGATGTTAAATTCCGGCTTTCTTCAGGGTGACTCGGACTTGTATAGACTTTTCTGCAGCTGTAACACTTAGCATCATCTGTACGATGAAGGAAGACATTAGCGTGGATGCATCTGCCACACAGTTTGTTCTTTGTGGGCGCAGCAGTGATTTAGTGCGGGTGTACGCGGAGAGATATAGCGCCGCATTTACCGCCTCCACCGCCTTTACTACACAGATAAATACGCTTTAATGCCACCATTGTGAATGTTCTCTGCAGCGTCGCGGTGACGGATTCACTCCGGTTAATGTCATACAAGGAGGGGGTGGAGGGAAGCAGCGACGGCCGCAAGAACGACGAGCAAAATACAAAGTAGCAAAGAAAACAGTAAAAAGTAAGAAAAGCCATTAAAGGGCCAGTCCACGTCACACAAATAAAACATAATGTTTGTGTCATAAACAGTTCTACAACCTTCTGACATACTTTCGGTACATTGCTTTTCATGTTACAGTCACTGAATGGGAACATTCTCGCTGATATACAAGGGTTAAAAACCTGCCCTGACCTAATATTTCTCACAGCTGAGGGTTTGTTATAATTCTATCCACTGTAGACAATTCTCTGGGATCTGAACAGCCTGGACCCCAGATGGATACATTTTACCTGTACTGATACATAGTAACAAACCATCAGGACCGTAGAGAGCTGCTGATGGGTTGATCTCACAGAGGATCGTCTAGACTGACATCAGCTGCTGACACAGCTGATGGGTCGTTACAATGTATCAGTGCAGGAAAGTACAAGGCCAAGGCAGCAGATATACTGTATGTGCTGCACAGAGGATTGTCTACACTGGATACAGTCACATTCAGACGACACGTCGATTAATCACTAATGTCCCATACAGCACACAAAGCTAAAGGACAACTCTACCCATCATTCTTTCCAAGTGTCCTCATTTCTCCAGTGCAGCTCCTTCCATTGTGATGAGAATTTCCCATTCCATCCAAATCAAGACCATTTCCTCTACTCCACTCATCCCCAGAGCTGTACTCACAATTCAGCTGGTTTCCTATTATCTTAGAAAACATGGCTACTTTCTACCAAAAACAGCACCACCCCTGTCCACAGGCTGTGCCTGGTATTGCAGCTTAAGCCTATTCACTTCAAACCAGCAGAACTGCATTTCCAGAAACAACCTGTGGGCAGGGGTGGCGCTGCTGCTGAAAGAAAACTTCTTCATAGTGCAATATACCAGGGCAGTGCCAAGGCTTCAGAGATGTGATTGTCAGCACTCAATATTTTAAATGCAGCTCTGGTTGTAACTAGAGCTTAATACCCAGCCAGACTCTTGCAGAGCACCATATTGTAATTGCAGCTCTGGTTGTAACTAGAGCCTAATATCCGGTCAGACTCTTGCAGAGCACCATATTGTAATTGCAGCTCTTGATGTGACTAGAGCAGAATACCCGGCCAGACTCTTGCAGAGCACCATATTGTAATTGCAGCTCTTGATGTGACTAGAGCAGAATACCCGGTCAGACTCTTGCAGAGCACCATATTGTAATTGCAGCTCTGGTTGTAACTAGAGCAGAATACCCGGCCAGACTCTTGCAGCATCCGCTGATATCTGGAGCTAATCAGCCGTGTACGATGCCAGGCGCAGGAATCCTTCCATCTCGCGGTCGTTTTCTTGATTATATTTGCAGATTGAGTCACTTCTTGGAAACTTTGAGGCATAAATAAAAAACATAAAGGGGCGCAGGACAAGAAATATCTGCATTTTACGCGAAGAAGCGGAGTCAGCTCTTCTGCGCTGATTGATGCCGCTGTATAATAAACTCCTACAGCGTCCATAGATTGCGGCGTCTCCGGCTTCTCGTATTTTAATATATTATTGAATGTCTGGTTAAGGTGCCTGTCAGGACGAGCGCTGAACCAGAAGTAATTGAGCTGTGGGCGCACGGAATAGTAAGTGCGGTAATATTTACACAGGGCAGTAAATCCAATAACTTAGGAAAAAGGAGAAGCTGGATCCAGATAGAAGGTGCCAGAATCCATCGCGCCGGGCGCACAATCAGACGCCGCAGACCTGGACACCACTTTTGGTTTTTTTTTTTTTATCTTCATACATTTTTTAAAGGACTGAATCAAGGTCACTGGAGGCTTCTGGGCTAAAAAGAACTGCTCACAGCTCTAGTGTCTGAATAACACCGCTATACCGTGCCTAATTAATACCACCATAGCGTGCCTAACTAATGCCAACATACATCAACTCAATAAAACTGTTAAAGTCCAAATCATGCCACCATGAAACCCAAAAAATATCAAATGATATCATACAGTGATTAAATACTGCCGTAATTACTCCAATACCTCCAAATATTGCTAAACTAATATAGCTATACTGTGCCCAAATAATACCTCCATACAGTGTCCAAACACCATTGTACAGCGTTCAATTAATACCACCATGCAGAACCAAAATATATTGCCAGGGCTCGAATAGTACCGCCATACTATTTTCAAATAATATTATACATCATACAGCTTAATTACTGTAATACTGTCAAACAGTGCCCAATTAATACAACTATACTATGCCAGATGCAGAGCCCAAATACTATAATGCAGTGCTCAAATAATACAGTCAGTGCCCTAATGATAGTTCCATACCGTGCTCCATTACCGTCATACAGTACCCAATATCTACATACACATCCCAAGAAATACTGCCAAATAGTGCCCAAATAAAGCCAGAAGTCCCCAAATAATACCACCATACAATGCCCAAATAATACATCCATGCTGTAACTAAATAGTATTTTGCAGCGCCCAAATAATCCCTCCAGACAACATAAATTAATACTGCCATATAGGTCTCTAGTAATAAAACTATATTGTGCCCAAATGGAACTGAGCCTATGGTATTTCTCACTACAGTGTCCAAATAACATTGCCAGTACATAATACAGTACCCAACTAATACTGCCATAACATGTCCAAATAATTCAGCCATAACATGTCCAAATAAGCTCGAAAGTGTCCAAATAATACACCTATACAGAACCCCAATAAAATCGTCAGTACGTAATACAGAGCCCAATTAATACTGCCATAAAATGCCCAAGTAATAACAATAATGCACAAATAAAAGAATTTACAGATAAAACAAGCAGTATCCAAATACTACCACATGGACCCCAATTAATACCGCCAATTCTGAATTAGTAACTCTGCCCAAAGGCTGTTATGCAGTGCACAAATAATACCATCATACAGTGTCCAATACCGCTATACAGATCCAATTTTACTACAGTCATAAAGTGTCCAGCTAATTAAACGTGTCCAATTAATACCCCTCTACAGATCCCAACCAGCGGTACTGTTATACAGTGCCCAAGAATACCGCAGAGGAGATATATCATTATACAGCATCTAAATAAAACCTCCATATAGTTCTACAATAATGCTGCCCAAGTAATACGAGAATCACCCTGTATATACCGCGCTCACTATGTTGATCCAGGGGCAAAGCCTCGCTTTACTGCTGCTGTAAATCCCCACGTGCTTGATACATTGGTATTTACGGTTGATGATTGTGTTATAGTGTTGTGTGATACATTGTTACTTTTCTCTTCTGTACGTTGTATATGGACAACATGGAGCCTGGTAGATTGTAAAAAGTAACCAAAGAACAAAAAAAAAATCAAAATTACAGTATTTTGTATTTTTTTTTATTCTTAAAGAGACATTACATGCTTTTAAATTCAAAAGGGACCACGTCCTAAATGGCATAGGACTGCACCCCCCACACCCATTCTGCCTGATCTGTGCGCAGAAGTTTCACCCCAACCCATTTTTTAATAGAGTAGGAGCCCTTTAAGAATTAAAGTGAAAGGGCCCCTTTAATGTCTATAGAACAATCTTCACGTAGAATTATGATTCTGTTACCAAGTTCCATTTTTTATGTGATGAGACGGGTCATTACCCACAATGCCTGGCGGTAGCGAAGACCATGTGACTCCAGACGGGGAGAATTGAATTTGGCATTTGAAGCTTAATAAGCTGCGATCAATCTGTTGGGTTTGTTCCTATATTTGTACAGAGCAGAATGACAAATCTCTGCACTTCCGCCGCCGAAAATAGTCATCCGCTCAGCGCACTTAAATAAACCATTACTTTATGATTGTCATAATTCCACACAACGGCTTCTCCTCTAATAGAAAGTGACACAAACAGGAACAACGCGGCGAATGGCAGCATCCGTAAACCCGCTCTATAGAGGGCGCAGCCATGGGATGCGGAGAAAGACGCCAGTTATATCCCAGTAATCAGCAGATCCAACGGCGTGCAAGACGGAAAATAATAGCGCCAATGGTGGGGGTCACCAAGGGGAGACGCCGCGCGTCAGATCCAAAACACCATAAAAGACGATTGTAATGTAAATCCTGCGCTCAGAGTTTTATTATTTTAATAAATTTGTAATGTGAGGAGAACGGGATGTGACTGGGGAGATTTCTCACGTCCTCGGGCGGCAAAAGATTGAAAACAACGCGGAGATTTTATTAATCTGGAGAAGCTGAAGGCGCGATATTGCGGCATCAATCCCTCCAGAAACTTTCTTTTTCATCGTGTTCTTTGTAATAGTTTTTGTGTCCTGAATCTATTCAGAAAATGAATCTACAAATCAGAGCCCGGTCCCAATCATTCAGGATGTGCGCAGAAAGTGGCGCCGGCGCATTTCAGGCCAAGCAAGTCCATGACTGATGTGTCTGTTACATTGCTGCCCATGCGGCTATGACCTGAACAGTAATATATACACACTCACAGTATACATCTACAGCATGCACTAATATATGTATACTGCACAAGCGCTATATACACAGTGGAGCCTCATTATTCCAACCACCAGCCAATCTCCGCTGTGTGCAGCCCGGGCAGCAGCTAGACGGAGTGACTCCATAAGGTCCTGCTAGGATGTCACAGGTATGTGGGGCCATGCGGAGTGCAGTGCATCCCACCGCTGCTGGAGGGGGCACCGGGGGAGGGTCATAGAGGGAACACGACCATTGAGGTGGTCCCACAGATAACGGAGGGGGTACCGGGGGGCAGATCCATAGAGAGAACACGACCATCAAGGTGGTCCCACAGATAATGGAGGGGGTGGGGGGCAAATCCATAGAGAGAACACGACCATCAAGGTGGTCCCACAGATAATGGAGGGGGGGGGGCAAATCCATAGAGAGAACACGACCATCCAGGTGGTCCCACAGATAATGGAGGGGGTGGGGGGCAAATCCATAGAGAGAACACGACCATCCAGGTGGTCCCACAGATAATGAAGGGGGCACCGGGGGGCAGATCCATAGAGAGAACACGACCATCCAGGTGGTCCCACAGATAATGAAGGGGGCACCGGGGGGCAGATCCATAGAGAGAACACGACCATCCAGGTGGTCCCACAGATAATGGAGGGGACTGGGGGCAGATCCATAGAGAGAACACGACCATCCAGGTGGTCCCACAGATAATGAAGGGGGCACCGGGGGCAGATCCATAGAGAGAACACGACCATCCAGGTGGTCCCACAGATAATGGAGGGGTGGGGGCAAATCCATAGAGAGAACACGACCATCCAGGTGGTCCCACAGATAATGGAGGGGGCACCGGGGGGCAGATCCATAGAGGGAACACGACCATCCAGGTGGTCCCACAGATAATGGAGGGGGTGGGGGGCAAATCCATAGAGAGAACACGACCATCCAGGTGGTCCCACAGATAACGGAGGGGGTACCGGGGGGCAAATCCATAGAGGGAACACGACCATCCAGGTGGTCCCACAGATAATGAAGGGGGCACCGGGGGCAGATCCATAGAGAGAACATGACCATCCAGGTGGTCCCACAGATAATGAAGGGGGTGGGGGCAGATCCATAGAGAGAACACGACCATCCAGGTGGTCCCACAGATAACGGAGGGGGTACCGGGGGGCAGATCCATAGAGAGAACACGACCATCCAGGTGGTCCCACAGATAATGGAGGGGGCACCGGGGGGCAGATCCATAGAGAGAACATGACCATCCAGGTGGTCCCACAGATAATGGAGGGGGTGGGGGGCAGATCCATAGAGAGAACACGACCATCCAGGTGGTCCCACAGATAACGGAGGGGGTACCGGGGGGCAGATCCATAGAGGGAACACGACCATCCAGGTGGTCCCACAGATGCTCCATTGGGTTGGACTTGTACTTGGAAGTCTGGGTCATGTTCTTCCAACCAATGTTGCACTTTTTTAGCCGTGACAACTGACAAGTCATATTTTCTTGCTGGAAAATCCCATCTGCCCCGAAGGAGACAATCAGCATGTAGGGGTGTAGGTGATCTGCCACGGATTCATACCCAAATTGGCTGAGAGTGCCCTCCACATGGATGAGGGGCCCAGAGAATGCTCCTTAAACCTCCCCAGACCATAACGCTGCCCCCCAACAGCTTGTGTTCTTCCAGCAATGGCTGCAGGGTGTTACCTCTCTGATGCTTCTTGCCTGACACACCAATGTCCATCCGTTCCATGAAGCAGAAAATTGGAGAAGACAATAAGCAGAGGTACAATTCCGATACTGCCGAAAACTGAAGCCTTTCCTGCAGATGCAGCTTTATTATCAGAGGTGCAGTGACCGTCCGTCTTCTCCGGGGCCCCAGTCACCCCCCTGGTTAATTTTGGGGGTGAGCTGTTCCCCTGTAGCGTCAGTCGGCCCTCGCTCACCTTCATAGGGGACGTTCACCTCTCACATCAATGGGACCTGGTGCTCCGCAGTTTACACGTTACTTATTCCTAATGGCGCCATTTGTCCACTCACCATACACTTTCACCACAGCAGCATGAGAACAGTTCACACTGTGCAGGTTCAGAAATACCGCCACCCAGGACTCAAAAGCCAATCATCCCCAACTCTGATAGATCGCCCCTTTGTGCCCACGATAGCAATGAGGGATATGTGTGCAGACAGCCTATTTAACCCCTGACATATACTCACCGAGCCTTCTCAGCACACAATATATACCCACCGAGGCCGCTCAGCACACAATATATACCCACCGCGGCCGCTCAGCACACCTTATATACCCACCGAGGCCGCTCAGCACACAATATATACCCACCGAGGCCGCTCAGCACACCTTATATACCCACCGAGACCGCTCAGCACACCTTATATACCCACCGAGGCCGCTCAGCACACAATATATACCCACCGAGGCCGCTCAGCACACCTTATATACCCACCGAGACCGCTCAGCACACCTTATATACCCACCGAGGCCGCCAGCACACCTTATATACCCACCGAGACCGCTCAGCACACCTTATATACCCACCGAGACCGCTCAGCACACCTTATATACCCACCGAGGCCGCTCAGCACACCTTATATACCCACCGAGGCCGCTCAGCACACCTTATATACCCACCGAGGCCGCTCAGCACACCTTATATACCCACCGAGGCCGCTCAGCACACCTTATATACCCACCGAGGCCGCTCAGCACACCTTATATACCCACCGAGGCCGCTCAGCACACCTTATATACCCACCGAGGCCGCTCAGCACACCTTATATACCCACCGAGGCCGCTCAGCACACCTTATATACCCACCGAGGCCGCTCAGCACACCTTATATACCCACCGAGACTGCTCAGCACACCTTATATACCCACCGAGGCCGCTCAGCACACCTTATATACCCACCGAGGCCGCTCAGCACACCTTATATACCCACGAGGCTGCTCAGCACACCTTATATACCCACGAGGCTGCTCAGCACACCTTATATACCCACCGAGGCCGCTCAGCACACCTTATATACCCACCGAGGCCGCTCAGCACACCTTATATACCCACCGAGGCCGCTCAGCACACCTTATATACCCACCGAGGCCGCTCAGCACACCTTATATACCCACCAAGGCCGCTCAGCACACCTTATATACCCACCGAGGCCGCTCAGCACACCTTATATACCCACCGAGGCCGCTCAGCACACCTTTGCTAAGCATACCTTATATACCCACCGAGCCTGCTCAGCACATGGGACTTCCTTCATGAGCTACACGCTGCCGACGCCACAAGTAGGAAGTGGTCAGACTAATGCGACTCGACTGTGTATATAGCACACGGCACATGAAATCTAACTATATGAAAACTTGATGAAATGTACCCGTACAACACAATGGGCCACGTGTATTATATATACTGTGTGTGTAGATTGCAGGCATTATATTAATATTTTCCAGCTCTCTAACAGTGAAAACAATGTCGGAGCTTTTGATTTTTATTCTAAATGGGGCCAAAATTCTGCGCTGGATAATTTCATAACACATTTTATAGGCTTTGGAACTCATTTTTCTGACACACTGCTCCAAATCCGCTGCAGAGTTCCAGGATTACATCCTAGCTATGTGCAGCCACCACTAGGGGGAGCTCATTACATGCAGATTTCACAGTTTGCACAGAGCTCCCCCTAGTGGTGGCTGCGGGCAGCTTTATCATGGATTTATGTCTTTTCAAGGGATTCTGAATTCTGTGGCAGTCAAAATGGAGAGCTCGCCCCCGTAAAGAGACATTAAGAAATGACAGCCGACATGACAGTCATCTTTAAGCTCTAAAGAGGTTCTACAGGATTAGAAAAACAGCGCCACACCTGTCCGCGGGTTGTGCCTGGTACTGACGCTCGGCAGCATTATAGTGACTAGCTGCTATACCACATACAAATAAAAGTTTTATGCTCAAGAGAGAGGTGTCCCCCCCCCCCCCCCGTATACTAATGCAGAAGGGGGGGGGGCAAGTTTACATTACGCTGCCCATATACAACACCTCAGCTTGTCTCCCGTGGGTGCCACATACCTATATGGAAGCTATGCCACCACACTGCGCCCATAGAGAATATCACCCAGCTATGCACATAGAGTCTATAGAGTGTCAGTGTCCACTGTAGCTTTAGCATGCTATTCATGAACACAGAAGCTGAGGATAAACATGGCACCTATCATCCCTAATGCTTCTCTGTGAACTACGGGGCTCCTGTAATGTTTCCAGGACTTGGACATTGTTACTCCGTGTGTACGGACACGTTACGGGCAGCGTGGCCGCCGGCCTCCCACACAAGATTTATAGCCACTTTCCATTTCTAGAATATTAATTATCACATCCTGAGAAAAATGATATCTTCTATAATCTAATATGCCGGGGGAGCAAATGTGAAATTGCCATTTTAAGTGTTGCAAACCATTCATTTCAATGATAAATTAACGTTTGCCGCATCTGTATTTGGTTATCACTCTCCTCCTGACATTGGATACTTCTGGGGATCATTCATTCACCTCTCAGCGCCATTTATTGCTGCCACTTGCAGTACCGCTTTTCACCACAGCTGGTAGAAAATAGTTTCCATAGAATTCAATGCAACAGCGCCCCCAGTGTTTAAAGGGTCAAAGCAAACACCGTGGGGGAATAAAGCGCATCAAAAATTATGTAAGAGAAAGGAGTAGTTGCCCATAGCAACCAATCAGTTCACTGCTCCCATCATCCAATGGGTGTCTCAAAATGTGTCAGAGGTGGAATTTGATTGGCTGTCATGCTACAACTGTGGGGGGGGGGGGGGGGGATCACTTACTTAAAGGGATTGTCCCATCTGCACCTTTATAGCATTGCAAGATTATAGCTGAAAAGTCCAGATGTGTTATAAACTGCTGTCCGTGGTGCTGAAATGCTGGAGCCAGCCAAACATAGGTCACTGACAGCAATCAGTGTTCTAAAAGGGGGTATAAAGAAAGTCTAGGTAACCTGTGATGTTGTAGCCAACTCGAGAATACATATGCCATAGTACTGCTGATGAATAGAATGTGAGAACTACAGTGAAGACTGACACCTGCTCACAGCAGTAGGCGTGACGATTTATGAACCTTCAGGGTCCACGGGTGACAACATTAGTCCTGCAGCGGTGGCCGTTAGGGTTGTCACCAATTCCTTTTAACCATGTCAGCCTGTGAGAGCATGCTGGGAGTTGTAGTTATGTCAATTTGTAATTACTGATAATCAATGTTTACCGTAAATAAACTTAAATGACACTTGCTACATTACGCATATCATTTGCATCTATTTATAAATAATTACTTTTTTATATAGAACTTTTGGAAAGAATTTACCTGAATTCTCAGCCCCGGAGTCGCCGTCCTGTGACCCAGCTTTCCATGGACCCTGAAATGCAGAATGTACAGAGTTACACCACCACTTCCTCTCTTTGTTTTTCTGCCTGTGTGTGTCAGTGTGCACTGTAGGTTTGGCATTTTATTCATGAACCAGGGAGCTCTGGATGAATAGTGCTATGCTCAGAGATGAGCAGGCTGCAGCTTATGACATTACATTTTTCTAAGTATAGTTTTTTCACTTTTTATTTTGGTGTATCCATTCCCTACCATTTTTAAGATTTTATCTTGCTGTCAGTGAATGGGAACCTTCATGGTTTACTTACTGAGACTATCCTGATCACATAACTGCACAAGACCACAAGATTCTTTAAGGGGTACTCCGGGTGCTATCCACAGGACAGATTGGTCGGAGTCCAACCTCTGGGACCCCCACTGATCACGGAACGGGTTCCCCGAACCCCTCAGAGCCACCGGAAATGAATGGAGCAGCAGGTTGGACACGATAACTACCACTCCAGTCATCTGTATGGGAGTCCCAAAAATTACCAAGTGCTGTACTCGGGGGGGCTCCAAGGGACGATTGATGGGGGTCCAAGCAACAGGAACACTACCAATCAAACAACCGGAATGAAACCAGGACAGTTTCCATTCACTGACATCAAGCACAGATTGTGAAGTATAAGTAGACACAGCACAAAGTATTAGATGAATTGTAAAAGTTTCCATTATACAATTGTCTTATTTGCAGGATAGGCCAGTAGTGTCCGACAGGTGAGGGGCCCGCCCTGGTGCCCGTTCCGGTGCCCGCTCCTGCAGTGAATGGAGGGGCAGAATTCCATATGGCAAGTGTAAAAAAATCTGCATATTTTCGGGCACACGAAAGATTTTGAACCATTTATGGTCGATTTCTGTATCCTCTTGTAAGGCAAAGGGTGAAATCCGCAGTAAATCTCATGGCGACAGCTGCGTGTAAAGCCTCAGTCACACGTCAGTGTTCGGTCAGTGATTTCCATCAGGGATTTTGAGCCAAAACCAGGTGCTGCTCTAAACACAGATCAGGAGCAGATCTTTCCGCTCTTCCTTATGTCTGGAGTCTCCAGTCCTGGTTTTGGCTCACAATCCCTGATAGAAATCACTGACCGAACACTGACGTGTGAATGAGGCTTAACACAAGTGGGCGCTATGCCCGTTCAATGCAGGCTGGCGCCACCTAGTGGGGAGGATTTGGACATTCACCTCTTCTTGGAATTCCCTTGGTTTCTGTAGATCAGCAATCTCTAACCTTTAGTAAAACTGCAGCCCCTGACGTTCCCTGACTGCCCGCTGGGAGTTGTAGTTCTGCAACGTCTGGCTAGCCTCGCTGGACAGCAGATTTGGATACGCTCAGCCTGTGTCTCGGGGATCCTTACTCCGTTATAATGATCCCATATATTATCCCGCTGACACGGTGGCTCTGGGCGAGTCATTATCCACAAGCGTGAGGTGTCAGCCTCCATATTGGAGGCCGGGGGGGGGGAGAAGGAGCTCAAGTCATGGTTTACTGGAAATCACTAAAGACCTGGAGGAAACAAACCCCCGACACAGGACAGCCGCGGCCACTTACCGAGAAGAGACACCCCCTCAAGGTTCAGCAGGGAAAGGACTGGCAATGACTGCGGGAAATCATTATATCCAATTACTGGGTGACTGGGGGGCGCAAGACATGATGGGTTCAGTTGTACTGCCTTAATATCCCCCTAATAAATGTGCCTCACACTGCCCAAATAATACCCAAGGAAGAGTGTCCACATAATAGTGCCACACCATGCCCAAAAAAACAGTGCCCATATAATGGCTCCATACAGTCCCATGTAACAGTGCCCATATAATAGCTTCATACAGTCCCATGTAACAGTGCCCATATAATAGCTTCATACAGTCCCATGTAACAGTGCCCATATAATAGCTCCATACAGTCCCATGTAGCAGTGCCCATATAATAGCTCCATACAGTCCCATGTAGCAGTGCCCATATAATAGCTCCATACAGTCCCATGTAACAGTGCCCATATAATGGCTCCATACAGTCCCATGTAACAGTGCCCATATAATAGCTCCATGCAGTCCCATGTAACAGTGCCCATATAATAGCTTCATACAGTCCCATGTAACAGTGCCCACATAATAGCTTCATACAGTCCCATGTAACAGTGCCCACATAATAGCTTCATACAGTCCCATGTAACAGTGCCCATAAAATAGCTCCATACAGTCCCATGTAACAGTGCCCATATAATAGCTTCATACAGTCCCATGTAACAGTGCCCATATAATAGCTTCATACAGTCCCATGTAACAGTGCCCATATAATGGCTCCATACAGTGCCCATATAATAGCTCCATGCAGTCCCATGTAGCAGTGCCCATATAATAGCTCCATGCAGTCCCATGTAGCAGTGCCCATATAATAGCTCCATGCAGTCCCATGTAGCAGTGCCCATATAATGGCTCCATACAGTCCCATGTAGCAGTGCCCATATAATGGCTCCATACAGTCCCATGTAGCAGTGCCCATATAATAGCTCCATACAGTCCCATGTAACAGTGCCCATATAATAGCTCCATACAGTCCCATGTAGCAGTGCCCATATAATAGCTCCATACAGTCCCATGTAACAGTGCCCATATAATAGCTCCATGCAGTCCCATGTAACAGTGCCCATATAATGGCTCCATACAGTCCCATGTAGCAGTGCCCATATAATAGCTCCATGCAGTCCCATGTAGCAGTGCCCATATAATAGCTCCATGCAGTCCCATGTAACAGTGCCCATATAATAGCTCCATGCAGTCCCATGTAGCAGTGCCCATATAATAGCTCCATACAGTCCCATGTAACAGTGCCCATATAATAGCTCCATGCAGTCCCATGTAGCAGTGCCCATATAATAGCTCCATGCAGTCCCATGTAACAGTGCCCATATAATAGCTCCATGCAGTCCCATGTAGCAGTGCCCATATGATACCACAGCTGGCCCGGTGACCATCTGTACGATTGCTGGGGGTCCGCCCTCTGTTCTAGCGGCACCCTCACTGCATTTCCCTGCAGAGCAGAGACCCCAGCCTCCGGCAGTGAAGGGGTGCGGCACGGGCCCCACAGGGGAATTGATGCCGGGCCCGCTCCCTATGCCGCAGTCACATCAGCTCCGACCGTCTGGCAGTGAACGGAAATCCAGCAAAGATTTAATGCAGCTTTGGATGTGATTGGAGCAGAACATGAATATAAAATTGAAGGCAAGCTGGCGCGGGGCTCGAATCCCGCAGCGTGTGATCTCACCAGTGTGAATTATTCTGAAATGTCTATTAATTAGAGAGTAATTAGCTGAAAGGTAAGGGAACCGGAATAGGAGCCATCTGCCTCTGCATGAAGCGGAATTGTGGCTCCTTCTCCGCTGAGCCCCACAGCGATCATTCCTGCCCGCATACAACATTCATAGGAACATTTGTAGCTCATTAGAAGGGCCCCAAAGTGCGTTAAACATGACACGCGGGGCCCCCAGACCCATTTCTGCAGCAGATACCGAGAAAACAGAGAAAGCGCCACCAGAAGACGATGGCACTAAACATTTGGCACAAACATATGTTTGTTAGATCGGCCATTGTGCTGATAA
The DNA here is from genome assembly GCA_033119425.1 of Bufotes viridis. Classification (NCBI taxonomy): domain Eukaryota; kingdom Metazoa; phylum Chordata; class Amphibia; order Anura; family Bufonidae; genus Bufotes; species Bufotes viridis. The sequence continues at coordinate 5,187,600 of CM065598.1, read as the reverse complement.
ACTGTGATTCATTACCGCAAATGAGCCGAAAAAAACCTCACATATAAATCACAGAAGAGTCTGCAAATGGACGACCCACAAGCTGCTCATATGTACAAAGCTCGGCGACACCGCCTCCGGGGAGCGGACATCAATGAGCAGAGGGTGGGGGCGGGGAGAAGACCGAAAGTCATCTGCTTTATCTATATCCAACCCATCATCATCTGTGGGCTGCAAATATATCCTGTATTATACTCCAGAGCTGCACTCACTATTCTGCTGGTGCAGTCACTGTGTACATACATTACTTATCCTGTACTGATCCTGAGTTACATCCTGTATTATACTCCAGAGCTGCACTCACTATTCTGCTGGTGCAGTCACTGTGTACATACATTACTTATCCTGTACTGATCCTGAGTTACATCCTGTATTATACTCCAGAGCTGCACTCACTATTCTGCTGGTGCAGTCACTGTGTACATACATTACTTATCCTGTACTGATCCTGAGTTACATCCTGTATTATACTCCAGAGCTGCACTCACTATTCTGCTGGTGCAGTCACTGTGTACATACATTGCTTATCCTGTACTGATCCTGAGTTACATCCTGTATTATACTCCAGAGCTGCACTCACTATTCTGCTGGTGGAGTCACTGTGTACATACATTACTTATCCTGTACTGATCCCGAGTTACATCCTGTATTATACTCCAGAGCTGCACTCACTATTCTGCTGGTGCAGTCACTGTGTACATACATTACTTATCCTGTACTGATCCTGAGTTACATCCTGTATTATACTCCAGAGCTGCACTCACTATTCTGCTGGTGCAGTCACTGTGTACATACATTACTTATCCTGTACTGATCCTGAGTTACATCCTGTATTATACTCCAGAGCTGCACTCACTATTCTGCTGGTGCAGTCACTGTGTACATACATTACTTATCCTGTACTGATCCTGAGTTACATCCTGTATTATACTCCAGAGCTGCACTCACTATTCTGCTGGTGCAGTCACTGTGTACATACATTACTTATCCTGTACTGATCCTGAGTTACATCCTGTATTATACTCCAGAGCTGCACTCACTATTCTGCTGGTGCAGTCACTGTGTACATACATTACTTATCCTGTACTGATCCTGAGTTACATCCTGTATTATACTCCAGAGCTGCACTCACTATTCTGCTGGTGCAGTCACTGTGTACATACATTACTTATCCTGTACTGATCCTGAGTTACATCCTGTATTATACTCCAGAGCTGCACTCACTATTCTGCTGGTGCAGTCACTGTGTACATACATTACTTATCCTGTACTGATCCTGAGTTACATCCTGTATTATACTCCAGAGCTGCACTCACTATTCTGCTGAGTGCAGTCACTGTGTACATACATTACTTATCCTGTACTGATCCTGAGTTACATCCTGTATTATACTCCAGAGCTGCACTCACTATTCTGCTGAGTGCAGTCACTGTGTACATACATTACTTATCCTGTACTGATCCTGAGTTACATCCTGTATTATACTCCAGAGCTGCACTCACTATTCTGCTGGTGCAGTCACTGTGTACATACATTACTTATCCTGTACTGATCCTGGAGTTACATCCTGTATTATACTCCAGAGCTGCACTCACTATTCTGCTGAGTGCAGTCACTGTGTACATACATTACTTATCCTGTACTGATCCTGAGTTACATCCTGTATTATACTCCAGAGCTGCACTCACTATTCTGCTGAGGCAGTCACTGTGTACATACATTACTTATCCTGTACTGATCCTGAGTTACATCCTGTATTATACTCCAGAGCTGCACTCACTATTCTGCTGGTGCAGTCACTGTGTACATACATTACTTATCCTGTACTGATCCTGAGTTACATCCTGTATTATACTCCAGAGCTGCACTCACTATTCTGCTGGTGCAGTCACTGTGTACATACATTACTTATCCTGTACTGATCCTGAGTTACATCCTGTATTATACTCCAGAGCTGCACTCACTATTCTGCTGGTGCAGTCACTGTGTACATACATTACTTATCCTGTACTGATCCTGAGTTACATCCTGTATTATACTCCAGAGCTGCACTCACTATTCTGCTGGTGCAGTCACTGTGTACATACATTACTTATCCTGTACTGATCCTGAGTTACATCCTGTATTATACTCCAGAGCTGCACTCACTATTCTGCTGGTGCAGTCACTGTGTACATACATTACTTATCCTGTACTGATCCTGAGTTACATCCTGTATTATACTCCAGAGCTGCACTCACTATTCTGCTGGTGCAGTCACTGTGTACATACATTACTTATCCTGTACTGATCCTGAGTTACATCCTGTATTATACTCCAGAGCTGCACTCACTATTCTGCTGGTGCAGTCACTGTGTACATACATTACTTATCCTGTACTGATCCTGAGTTACATCCTGTATTATACTCCAGAGCTGCACTCACTATTCTGCTGGTGCAGTCACTGTGTACATACATTACTTATCCTGTACTGATCCTGAGTTACATCCTGTATTATACTCCAGAGCTGCACTCACTATTCTGCTGGTGCAGTCACTGTGTACATACATTACTTATCCTGTACTGATCCTGAGTTACATCCTGTATTATACTCCAGAGCTGCACTCACTATTCTGCTGGTGCAGTCACTGTGTACATACATTACTTATCCTGTACTGATCCTGAGTTACATCCTGTATTATACTCCAGAGCTGCACTCACTATTCTGCTGGTGCAGTCACTGTGTACATACATTACTTATCCTGTACTGATCCTGAGTTACATCCTGTATTATACTCCAGAGCTGCACTCACTATTCTGCTGGTGCAGTCACTGTGTACATACATTACTTATCCTGTACTGATCCTGAGTTACATCCTGTATTATACTCCAGAGCTGCACTCACTATTCTGCTGGTGCAGTCACTGTGTACATACATTACTTATCCTGTACTGATCCTGAGTTACATCCTGTATTATACTCCAGAGCTGCACTCACTATTCTGCTGGTGCAGTCACTGTGTACATACATTACTTATCCTGTACTGATCCTGAGTTACATCCTGTATTATACTCCAGAGCTGCACTCACTATTCTGCTGGTGCAGTCACTGTGTACATACATTACTTATCCTGTACTGATCCTGAGTTACATCCTGTATTATACTCCAGAGCTGCACTCACTATTCTGCTGGTGCAGTCACTGTGTACATACATTACTTATCCTGTACTGATCCTGAGTTACATCCTGTATTATACTCCAGAGCTGCACTCACTATTCTGCTGGTGCAGTCACTGTGTACATACATTACTTATCCTGTACTGATCCTGAGTTACATCCTGTATTATACTCCAGAGCTGCACTCACTATTCTGCTGGTGCAGTCACTGTGTACATACATTACTTATCCTGTACTGATCCTGAGTTACATCCTGTATTATACTCCAGAGCTGCACTCACTATTCTGCTGGTGCAGTCACTGTGTACATACATTACTTATCCTGTACTGATCCTGAGTTACATCCTGTATTATACTCCAGAGCTGCACTCACTATTCTGCTGGTGCAGTCACTGTGTACATACATTACTTATCCTGTACTGATCCTGAGTTACATCCTGTATTATACTCCAGAGCTGCACTCACTATTCTGCTGGTGCAGTCACTGTGTACATACATTACTTATCCTGTACTGATCCTGAGTTACATCCTGTATTATACTCCAGAGCTGCACTCACTATTCTGCTGGTGCAGTCACTGTGTACATACATTACTTATCCTGTACTGATCCTGAGTTACAGCCTGTATTATACTCCAGAGCTGCACTCACTATTCTGCTGGTGCAGTCACTGTGTACATACATTACTTATCCTGTACTGATCCTGAGTTACATCCTGTATTATACTCCAGAGCTGCACTCACTATTCTGCTGGTGCAGTCACTGTGTACATACATTACTTATCCTGTACTGATCCTGAGTTACATCCTGTATTATACTCCAGAGCTGCACTCACTATTCTGCTGGTGCAGTCACTGTGTACATACATTACTTATCCTGTACTGATCCTGAGTTACATCCTGTATTATACTCCAGAGCTGCACTCACTATTCTGCTGGTGGAGTCACTGTGTACATACATTACTTATCCTGTACTGATCCTGAGTTACATCCTGTATTATACTCCAGAGCTGCACTCACTATTCTGCTGGTGCAGTCACTGTGTACATACATTACTTATCCTGTACTGATCCTGAGTTACATCCTGTATTATACTCCAGAGCTGCACTCACTATTCTGCTGGTGCAGTCACTGTGTACATACATTACTTATCCTGTACTGATCCTGAGTTACATCCTGTATTATACTCCAGAGCTGCACTCACTATTCTGCTGGTGCAGTCACTGTGTACATACATTACTTATCCTGTACTGATCCTGAGTTACATCCTGTATTATACTCCAGAGCTGCACTCACTATTCTGCTGGTGCAGTCACTGTGTACATACATTACTTATCCTGTACTGATCCTGAGTTACATCCTGTATTATACTCCAGAGCTGCACTCACTATTCTGCTGGTGCAGTCACTGTGTACATATATTACTTATCCTGTACTGATCCTGAGTTACATCCTGTATTATACCCCAGAGCTGCACTCACTATTCTGCTGGTGCAGTCACTGTGGACATACATTACTTATCCTGTACTGATCCTGAGTTACATCCTGTATTATACTCCAGAGCTGCACTCACTATTCTGCTGGTGCAGTCACTGTGTACATACATTACTTATCCTGTACTGATCCTGAGTTACATCCTGTATTATACTCCAGAGCTGCACTCACTATTCTGCTGGTGCAGTCACTATGTACATACATTACTTATCCTGTACTGATCCTGAGTTACATCCTGTATTATACTCCAGAGCTGCACTCACTATTCTGCTGGTGCAGTCACGGGGAGGGGTTGAGACTAAGATATAAGAAATATTTACGAATCCCCTTCTTGACCGGCGGATATTACGTTGCACAGCCAGTGTTAAAACGTTTCGACATTAGGTTAATCCTCCGGCAGAACGAGTGAAAACCACGTCTGGAGAGTAAACCTCGGTCTTTGTGAATAAGCCCCAATCCGATCAATGAGCCAGAACCAGGTGTTGGTCAGGAACTCAGGAGCCGCTCTTTCCCGCACACCTGGTCTCTGTGGAGCCGTCACTACTGGAAATAACGGACCAAATAATAAAGTGTGAACTTGGCCTACGAGCTTGTTCACACGACCGTGCCGTGTTTTGCGGATCCGCAAAACACGGATGCCGCCCGTGTGCCTTCCGCAATTTGCAGAACGGAACAGACTGCCCTTTATAGAAATGCCTATTCTTGTCCGCAAAACGGTTAAGAATGACTCCATTTTTGTGGGGCCACGGAACGGAGCAACGGATGCAGACAGCCCATGGAGTGCTGTCCGCATCTTTTGCTGCCCCATTAAAGTGAATGGGTCCGCATTTTTTGCGGCTCGGATGCGGACCAAAACCACGGTCGTGTGCATGAGGCCTTACGAAGCACTGAATTCTGCCCGATTCATCACAGGTTTTCATGCAGATTTTCTGTGAAGGTTTATAGGCCCATTGAAGGCTGTGGTGAAACCACGTCACACGAGCTGCGGCGCTGCTGAAACCACGGACATGCTGTGGACGAACGCACCACGGGTCCAGAGGTTCAAAATACGTACCGTGTACATGAGATTGGGAAAACCTCTACTGTGCTGGGACGGTATGAGGCGACCTGCTAGCGGGGGGCGGCGAATGCACAGAGGATCTGCACAAGATTTCGGTGCTTTTCTCTAAAACTGCGGTTTTTGGCGCGGATTTGATGCGGTTTTGCTGCAGATCTCTCCTTCAATAGAAAAGGAGCTAAAACCACAAACAATTGACAGGCTGCGAATTTAAAATTCCGTGCGGCAGGTCAAACATCCACAAAGTGGACACGAGATCTGTGTAACCGCGTTCGCACTGTACTGCGGATCGTGCTGCATAAGTCTCTGCGAATGTAAATCAGTTCCACTTATCTTAATGGGGTGGAAAGCACGTGGGGGTCATTTACTAAGCGCGTGACAATAATGGTGTCAGTGTAACGCAGCAGATTCCAGGACTCTCAGGGTCGCACAGCATTATAAGTCCGTGTATAAGGCGGTAGAATCCCCGGAGCGGCGGTCAGGACCTCGCATTGAATTCACTCGTGTCTCTGGCCTTGGGAGTTGGTCCATAACTTGCTGATTGTTTCCAGTAGCAGAGAGCTGAACACAGCTCCGGAGCACCTGACGTGTTAGCAGAAGTGCTGTGCACAGGAGAGGTTCACATCTATCTACAATCTGCACAACCTCCAGCTTCACCTACCTGTTCCTGAGCTGCTCTTAGCCAAAATCAGAGTGATCAGGACCCGCCCCCTAATTCTGGGTGAGGGCCACACCCTGCAGAGCAGGACTCCGGGGGCATTTACTAAAGTGTCTGCACCTGTTTCCAACTGTCTCATTTAACAACTATTTTTGCACCTATTTTGAGTTTTAAGATGTAATTCAGAAGTTTTCGAACTTTTGCGCCTGTTTTCTGTCCTGTTTATGTAGGTGAACCTTATTTTGCGCCTGATTGAGTGCTAAAAACAGTCTAATTTCCACTCCACCCCAGGACTGGCGGACCTCTCTGCCTCTGTTTTGAGTGGTGAGCTGCGTCACATTTTGCCTACTTTCATGGAGACGTGCGCCAATTTCAACTCACTTGCGCCACATTTTTATGTGCATACTAAATAGACCAGTCTTAGTGAATATGAACCTGTCTTACAAGAAAAGCACCACTAGAGGGCAGACTGAAACCGAAAAAGAAAAACCCGTACTGCGGTTCGGGCGCGGACCAATTCACTTCACTGGGGCCGCAAAAGATGCGGACAGCAGTCAGTGTGCTGTCCGCATCCGTTGCTCTGTTTCGTGGCCCCGCAAAAAAAAATAGAGCGTGTCCTAGTCTTAAAACCGGCCCAAGTTGTCGCACGAACCACGTGTGTTGTTTTTTTTCTGCAGCCAAAGCGCAGCACAGCAGCGACATGTGGCAGCACCGCAGGAGGGAATAAAACACGTTACCATGAAAAGTGGGGTTCAGGCTGGAGCACCCCCTTATGGCGCCTCCTACACAATACTCAAACTGTGGGGTTATATTGGGATTTCAGTGTTTGCATTCACTGACAGCAATCAAAGGTATTGCAAATGATGATGAATAAAGACAAAGGGGGTCATTCACTAACACCCGTTTGGCATAAGGTCTCCTTTTACAACCATTTAACATCCGTACCACAACATTGGGGCGGGGCCATCAGCTCCGGAAAATTCGCTATAATTGACGCCAGAAAACTGGTGTAAACGACACTTGGGATCCATTCAGGCGCCGGCGTAGATTTCACTCCAGGTGCACGGACTGACGAGATTGGCGCCTCCTTATGAATCAGGCGCTGCCCCTTTAAGTCCACGGCTTTCCCTCAGCCCGTCATCTGGAGAAGTTCTACAAGACCAACTGTTCAGCCGCAAGAACACCGCAAGGACTCGCCGCCACCTCCACGTCTCGTCTCCATCTGCTCCCGTCCCAGAATAGACGCCGCGCGCCGAGGCAATCCAAGCAGAGAGCAGACGTCCGGTAATGAGAGCGGCACCGGGTGTACAGGCATAGCCGCTGCACTGCAACTACTACTCCCAGACTGTATCACAATGATGGGATTAGATCCACCGCTCAGCAGACTGTATCACACAGGATAAGATTAGATACACAGCTCAGCAGGCAGTATCACACAGGATTGGATTAGATACACAGCTCAGCAGGCAGAATCACACAGGATAGGATTAGATACTCAGCTCAGCAGACAGTATCACACAGATGATGGGCTTAGATACACAGCTCAGCCGACAGTATCACACAGGATAGGATTAGATACACAGCTCAGCAGACAGTATCACACAGATGATAGGATTAGATACACAGCTCAGCAGGCAGTATCACCCAGGATAGGATTAGATACACAGCTCAGCAGACAGTATCACACAGGATAGGGTTAGATACACAGCTCAGCAGACAGTATCACACAGATGATAGGATTAGATACACAGCTCAGCAGGCAGAATCACACAGGATAGGATTAGATACTCAGCTCAGCAGACAGTATCACACAGGATAGGATTAGATACACAGCTCAGCAGACAGTATCACACAGATGATAGGATTAGATACACAGCTCAGCAGGCAGTATCACCCAGGATAGGATTAGATACACAGCTCAGCAGACAGTATCACACAGGATAGGGTTAGATACACAGCTCAGCAGACAGTATCACACAGGATAGGATTAGATACACAGCTCAGCAGACAGTATCACACAGGATAGGGTTAGATACACAGCTCAACAGAAAGTATCAAACAGGATAGGATTAGATACACAGCTCAGCAGACAGTATCACACAGGATAGGATTAGATACACAGCTCGGCAGACAGTATCACACAGATGATAGGATTAGATACACAGCTCAGCAGGCAGTATCACACAGGATAGGATTAGATACACAGCTCAGCAGACAGTATCACACAGGATAGGATTAGATACACAGCTCGGCAGACAGTATCACACAGGACAGGATTAGATACACAGCTCAGCAGACAGTATCACACAGGATAGGATTAGATACACAGCTCAGCAGACAGTATCACACAGGAGAGGATTAGATACACAGCTCAGCAGGCAGTATCACACGGGATATGATTAGATACACAGCTCAGCAGACAGTATCACACAGGAGAGGATTAGATACACAGCTCAGCAGACAGTATCACACAGGAGAGGATTAGATACACAGCTCAGCAGACAGTATCACACAGGATAGGATTAGATACACAGCTCAGCAGACAGTATCACACAAGATAGGATTAGATACACAGCTCAGCAGACAGTATCACACAGGAGAGGATTAGATACACAGCTCAGCAGACAGTATCACACAGGATAGGATTAGATACACAGCTCAGCAGACATTATCACACAGGATAGGGTTAGATACACAGCTCAACAGATAGTATCACACAGGATAGGATTAGATACACAGCTCAGCAGACAGTATCACACAGGATAGGATTAGATACACAGCTCGGCAGACAGTATCACACAGGACAGGATTAGATACACAGCTCAGCAGACAGTATCACACAGGATAGGATTAGATACACAGCTCAGCAGACAGTATCACACAGGATAGGGTTAGATACACAGCTCAACAGACAGTATCACCCAGGATAGGATTAGATACACAGCTCAGCAGACAGTATCACACAGGATAGGGTTAGATACACAGCTCAACAGACAGTATCACACAGGATAGGATTAGATACACAGCTCAGCAGACAGTATCACACAGGATAGGATTAGATACACAGCTCGGCAGACAGTATCACACAGGATAGGATTAGATACACAGCTCAACAGACAGTATCACACAGGATAGGATTAGATACACAGCTCAGCAGACAGTATCACACAGGATAGGATTAGATACACAGCTCAGCAGGCAGTATCACACAGATGATAGGATTAGATACACAGCTCAGCAGGCAGTATCACCCAGGATAGGATTAGATACACAGCTCAGCAGGCAGTATCACACAGGATTGGATTAGATACACAGGTCAGCAGGCAGAATCACACAGGATAGGATTAGATACACCGCTCAGCAGACAGTATCACACAGAATAGGATTAGATATACAGCTCAGCAGACAGTATCACACAGGATAGGATTAGATACACAGCTCAGCAGACAGTATCACACAGGATAAGATTAGATACACAGCTCAGCAGACAGTATCACACAGGATAGGATTAGATACACAGCTCGGCAGACAGTGTCACACAGATGATAGGCTTAGATACACAGCCCAGCAGACAGTATCACACAGGATAGGATTAGATACACAGCTCAGCAGACAGTATCACACAGGATAGGATTAGATACACAGCTCAGCAGACAGTATCACACAGATGATGGGCTTAGATACACAGCTCGGCAGACAGTGTCACACAGATGATAGGCTTAGATACACAGCTCAGCAGACAGTATCACACATATGATAGGATTAGATACACAGCTCAGCAGACAGTATCACACAGGATAGGATTAGATACACAGCTCAGCAGGCAGTATCACACAGATGATAGGCTTAGATACACAGCTCAGCAGGCAGTATCACACAGATGATAGGATTAGATACACAGCTCGGCAGACAGTATCACACATATGATAGGCTTAGATACACAGCTCAGCAGACAGTATCACACAGATGAAAGGCTTAGATACACTATATGACTGTATCCCATGTAGATAGATCTCTTCCTCTCTGGTCCCACGTCCCCCGGGCGCGGACTCTCTTGATTACACTCTTTATTAGTCCCTGATGAGAACAGTTGGCGGTTATTACGTTTGCGCGGCTGCGGCAGGACGATACCGCGCAGATTTAGAGTGGTGTCAGGGTCTCGTATTTGCAGGATGTAATGTAGGTCAGGGAAAAATTAAAATTTTAAGTAGAATTGATGAAAAAGTTGATCTGAGAGCCGTGAAGAGATGGGAGATTGTGAAGAACTGACAGCGAGCTCCCCGGCAGACCGCGAGAAATCCCTCCCGGCGCCCGCGCTCCGCACACCGGCGTAATAAGGAGTTTAGCTCATTTAAATAAGAAATGAAATCCAATCAGATATGCAAATCTGGAGGAGCAGCCAGAATAGAGGAGAACAGGTCCGGATCTGCGGGGCTTAGCCGCACGCCTCCTGCATATATTATATACACCGCGCGCGATCTGCACCTCCCCGGCTGCTGCGCATCCGCAGAAACTCACTGGCAAAAAACTGTGAATTTCAAGTGTTTATTTACAAATGTCTTTTTTGACTTTTTCATGTTTTGTTACATTGTATCTTCTAAATCCATCTTGTCATAAATTTGGCGCATCCTCTCTCAGTACATCCGCCTGGAGTAGTTTTCGACAACTTTTACTCCTGGAAATGGTGTAAATGTTTGTGAATGTGCCCGAGCCACCTGTCCGGCCCCAACACTCGCCGGTGGCAAGGACGCCATAAAAACGCTTGTGTGACAAGTAATGACCCCCATAGTGTCTTCCTGGTGTGTTTTGTCTATGAGACGACTAAAGCTTCGTATGTGGAGCATTAAAAGCAAAAACCAAACATGCTGAAAGCCGCGCTTTTCTGAAAACTCTCTGTATTAAGACCGCTTTCACCTCTGCGCTACAGCTTTCTGGCTCCGGGATAGCCGGATGTTACCAGATGGTGTCGCATGCCCGCCGGCCCCCATTTACTATAATGGGATGCAGTGGATCCGGCCGCTACCTGGCAAATATGCCGGGATTCAGCCAGACAAAGACTCTGATACATTGTAGCAAACACTGGGTGTAAGGGTCCATTCACACGTCCGTAGTCTATTGCGGATTCGCAATACACTGGACCGATACCCCCATAGAACTGCTTATTCTTGTCCGCAATTGCGGACAAGAATAGAGTATCTTCTACTTTTTTCCAGAGCCGCGGACCGGAAGTTCGAGGGCGTGCTCCAGAAATGCGGATACGGACAGCACACTATGTGGTGTCCGCATCCATTCCTGCCCCATAGAGAATGAATGGGTCCGGATCTGTTCTGCTATGTTGCGGAACAGATCCGGACACATTCACTAAAGTGTGAATAGACCCTTTTTTTTCCATTTACATTCGGTTTTTTGTGTTCCGTATATGTACCGTATATGGAACCATTGATTTCAATGGATCCGCAAAAAAAACCGAAGGTACTCCATATGCTTTCCGTTTCCGTATTTCCATTCAAAGATAGAACTTGTCCTATTATTGTCCGCATAACAGACAAGGTTAGGACTGTTCTATTAGGGGCCAGCTGTTCCGTTCCGCAAAAAGGAATGCAAACAGACGTTATCCGTATTTTTTGCAGACCGCAAAATACTAAAAAATCCATACGGTCGTGTGCAAGAGGCCTTAATCTGTTACAAAGGAGGGCTCTGATACATTGTAGCAAACACTGGGTGTAAATCTATTACAAGGGAGGGCTCTGATACATTGTAGCAAACACTGGGCGTAAGTCTATTACAAGGGAGGGCTCTGATACATTGTAGCAAACACTGGGTGTGAGTCTATTACAAGGGAGGGCTCTGATACCACTGTGTAGATGGAAAGGTTCTATTCACTGACAGCATGCAGTGATTTTAATAGAGACCTAATATTCACATTGCAGAACATTTCTTCGTCCTCTATGGGTGTAGCGGCATCTTACAGCTTTTCCGCTATTTCACGCCCGGGTCATGGGTATCTGCTGGTTGTATGTGGTACTGCAGGCAGCGCCGTCGGGTCGGGTTGGTTCACGTTGTTTCCCCGTTAGATCTTATGCCTCCATGTCGCCATCCTTGAGAGGACGCTGTAAAGCGCTGTCATGGCGGCTGACCCCGGCTCACATTCATTATCACATTGTGGATGAGGATTGGGGCACGCCCCGCAGTGACATCACACCCCAAACCCATTCCCATATTTGGCCGGGACTGTGCCTAACCTTCAGAGATAATCCCATCAAATTCAGGCTTCCGGAAATCGTAAGCGGTGCCCAGAAGAGGGCGGCCTGGAGGGGGCTAATATGTGCGAGTTTACCAATAGGAACGCTGTCCTGCCGCCTGTGCGCCATTATCTCACCTTCTGTTCCTGCCCTGGCAATAGGAGGAGAAGTTAGCTACTTCCTGCCTCCCCGATGATACCATTGAACTACTACTCCCAACATTTCTTTTTCTCCTGATGAATCTTGTATAATAGAGGCTGGGGGCTCAGGTCTGATGGACACGCCCCTGTGGGGTTTCGGACATAAGTGGCCGGTGAAGGGAGGGAGATGGTTCTCAGCCTGTGATTGGCTGCCAGGGAGAACAGAGAGAGGGTTGAAGTACCGCCCGGTGACAGTGAGCGCCAATATGGCCGACAGTGGTGGCGGTCAGATAGATCCTTCCTGTGCTACATACTGGAGACCGCATAGTGGGGTCGTGAGTGGGCGTCCTGAGCGGGGGCGCTCCCTATGACATTTGTATGGACCATGGGAGTCATCCTGACAATGGGGGCGCCTGTTGGAGTAGTTTTAGACTCATTTTTCGATGTGGTTGAATTTTATGGGCGTGACCAGCTGTGTTTTTTTCGGCCTATTTATGTCGGTGCGCCTTTTTTAAAGGAGTTATCCTGAAATTGATATCGATGAACCATCCTCAGGATAGGTAATCAAAATCAGATCTATGGGGGTCCAACATCCGGGCCCCCTGCCAACCAGTTTTTAGAAGAGGCTGGCGCTCCGTGAGTGGCGTGGCCTCTTCCTAGGCCATGTGATGTCATCGTACACCGGTCACATGGTCTAGATGTAGCTCCGCCCCCTGCCAGTGTACGGGGGTTAGGCTGCAATACCAAGCATAGCCGCGGTGCAGGGAAAGCTGCCGGAGCCTGCAGCGCTCACTGCACCCGTAACTGCTGATCGGCGGGATGCCGGGACTTTAACCCCCGACGGTGTGATAACGATGACCCATCCTGAGGAGGAGCGTCTTTAGCAATTCCTGGACAACCCTTTGACTATGAACTCGTCAAAAATGAGTCTTATTTTCAGTCCAGGGTGTCGTAGTTCTGTCCACCGGCCATGTGTGTGTTCTATGAATGTGACGCGGTAGGCGGGCCCCTGATTTAGGGCCATGCCTTGGTGCCAGACGTTGACACCCCTCTATCTATGGGCTCTATAAGTGTCACACGTAAGGCGGGGTCTGACCACGTGACGTGGACCCCCGGTCTCTACATGAAGTGGTCAGAATTATCCAGATAAAACAGAAATAATTTGGGGGATGGGAAGTATTTGGCTGACAGCTGTGCGGACCCCCAGAGGCGACTCCCGCTCCGCGTCCTTGTGAACGGCCGGATGAACAATCAGAATAACAGGCGAAGTTAATTTCTTCCATTTTTTCTGCCTTACCGACTCTCCAGACAGAGGTCGCCCCTCTGAGGTCGTCTGTGGCACCGGAGGAGGAGGACGCCGCCACCGCTGCCGCCGGAGATGTTTCCATAAATCATATTTAGATTCGGATTTGTGCGATCACCACAAATAATCATAAAACGTCATAATTACCTTCCCCGGAGGAGGATTCTGTGTCACCGGCTGGATCTTAATTACACATGAATTATCCGGGACTCTCATAAAAGCTAATTGTCAGGCTGCCTCGTTAACACTTTCATGGCCGCTACGGTAACTGGACTATCTGGTGTCTTTGTGACTACGGTTTTAGTGAATCTGCCCCACGGCGTCCTCTTAAAGAGACCTTAAAGCAATGAGGGCTAGCAGCTTTGGGTGTGACTAGAGTATAAAACAATGTAAACCGTGACGAGTCTCTTCTCAGCATCTTGTCTCTCGGTCACGGTCTGTGGCTGCAGCGCGATGGCCGAGGTAGGGACGTAATAAAGCAAGCCTGTCCCAGCGACCCCCCTGTCCAGCGGTCTGCATAGACACGTCGCCGTGCTGCACCTGATTCATACCCTGTTTTTCTCCTGTTGATTCAAGGCTCCATTCCCGAGTTATGACACTTTTTCCTGATATGCAGGTTAGGCCTTTGGTGCAATGAGGGCTTCACCATTGCTCTTGTTGCACACACGCTCCGCTCCTTCCTGTGGCCAGCCCCTCTCTCATTGCTTTGATTGACAGGTCCAGGCAGTGCCAAAGCAGCAAGGGAGAGGCTGGCCAGAGAAAGGAGGGGAGCTTGTGTGCAACAAGAGCAATGGTGATGCCCTCATTGCACCCAAGGCCTAATTTGCATATTAAGAAAAAGCCTCATAAGGCCTCATGCACACGGCCATTGCTCAGCCGTTCCGTGCATTGGGGACTGCAAGGTATTAACCAGGTGAACCGCGCCTATGCAGACAGTGAGGTCCCGATGCCCAGTAAAATAGCACCAGACCTGGAAGCTGACACAAAAATGAAAGAATCGGAGAAAAACTGGGGCTCAATCGGCTGCATTTTCTGTATGATTCTGAAATAATCTGAAGAAATCCTACAGAAAACACAGGAGGAACTTTCCTCCTGACTGATAAAAGGGTGGGGCTTAGCTGAGGGTGGGGCTTAGCTGAGGGGGTGGGGCTAGCCCTTCATGCAGCAGAGGGCAGGGCTCCTGCACCAGTCAGTTGCCTTACAGCCAGAAATCGAGTTTGTGAGCCGGAGGATCTCATAAGGAACATGGAAGAATTATTTCATGAATTGAATGGGACTGAGCTGCAATACCATGTTCAGCTAAAAACGTAAAAATGGCGCTGTCCCTGGAAAAAAGCAGCCATTTTTTTTACAGGATTTTCCCTATAAGGGGCCAGAATTCCTCTGTGGACCCCGGTTTTCAGTAGTGCAGCCCATTCTCAGGAATGCTCCCGGGTGACATTTGCAGAGGGCAGGTTTCGCAGATGCTAATATCTGGTGTCTGGTGAATATTTGCTATCGATGGGCGACTCTTTGGCTGTGCCGAGCAGATGGGGATTTATTTTGGGCGATTTACATTTATCATTAGGAATCTGTCAGCCTGAAATGTCAGGATGCTAATTTTAAGGGGAGAGATGAATCCCGCTGCCTCCCAAGCAGACGAGAGGATCGAGGAGTTCGGCTGCTTAATGAACGGGGCGCAGATTCTTTATACATAAATTCATGGGTATGGCGGCAATAGCAGGACAGTTAACCCATGGCTGACCCCCGCATGTACAGGCGGACATTCTCCGAATATGAGCTGACCCTGTGTGGAGAGCCGGTGGGACGTGTTTGCCGCCGGCATCGGCTTACTGTAATTTCTGCAGTTTTGATGCACAGGTAGTGCGTTAGTATGGCATGTAAGGACAATGACAGCTGGAAGACAAAGGGCGAGCACAGGTACAGCTAAGGAGTGCGCAGAGGGAGCAGTGCCACCGCGGCCCTGGCGCCTGAGGGGCCACCAGTATGATACAGGGCACACAGCAGATTTTGCATTGAGGCCAGCAGTGATGGATTCATCATCCAGGTCAATGTTCAAGGGATTGTGTAGAGTTTTTTGCACATCTAAGGAAAATTGCAAACAAACTGCAGCAAAACATGTATGAACGAGACCTTATGTCCTGGTGGAGCGCGGGTAAATGTCGGCAGCTGCAGCGTCTACTGTAGGTACCTCCCGGTAAAATCACAGACACAAGGGGATAACTGATTCTACATATTCCTCTGATCTGCTGGAATCACGTTCTGACGCTTCATCCTCTAATGTTTCTTCCGCACAAAGCGATTGGGAAAACAATAGTTATAAAGCAGGAGAGTTATCAGAGCTCAGTAAAAGTATTCACCCCCTTGGGAGACAGGGAGGCAGTACTATCTGTACCTACATCATTTACAGGGAGAGACAGGGAGGCAGTACTATCTGTACCTACATCATTTACAGGGAGAGACAGGGAGGCAGTACTATCTGTACCTACATCATTTACAGGGAGAGACAGGGAGGCAGTACTATCTGTACTTACATCATTTACAGGAGGAGAAAGGGAGGCAGTACTGTCTGTACCTACATCATTTACAGGGAGGCAGTACTATCTGTACCTACATCATTTACAGGCAGAGACAGGGAGGCAGTACTATCTGTACCTACATCATTTACAGGGAGAGACAGGGAGGCAGTACTATCTGTACCTACATCATTTACAGGGAGAGACAGGAAGGCAGTACTATCTGCACCTACATCATTTACAGGAGGAGAAAGGGAGGCAGTACTGTCTGTACCTACATCATTTACAGGAGAGACAGGGAGGCAGTACTATCTGCACCTACATCATTTACAGGGAGAGACAGGAAGGCAGTACTATCTGTACCTACATCATTTACAGGAGGAGACAGGGAGGTAGTACTATCTGTACCTACATCATTTACAGGAGGAGAAAGGGAGGCAGTACTATCTGTACCTACATCATTTACAGGGAGAGACAGGGAGGCAGTACTATCTGTACCTACATCATTTACAGGAGGAGACAGGGAGGCAGTACTATCTGTACCTACATCATTTACAGGAGGAGACAGGGAGGCAGTACTATCTGTACCTACATCATTTACAGGGAGAGACAGGGAGGCAGTACTATCTGTACCTATATCATTTACAGGAGTAGAAAGGGAGGCAGTACTATCTGTACCTACATCATTTACAGGGAGAGACAGGGAGGCAGTACTATCTGTACCTACATCATTTACAGGGAGAGACAGGGAGGCAGTACTATCTGTACCTACATCATTTACAGGGAGAGACAGGGAGGCAGTACTATCTGTACCTACATCATTTACAGGGAGAGACAGGGAGGCAGTACTATCTGTACCTACATCATTTACAGGGAGAGACAGGGAGGCAGTACTATCTGTACCTACATCATTTACAGGAGGAGACAGGGAGGCAGTACTATCTGTACCTACATCATTTACATGGATAGACAGGGAGGCAGTACTACCTGTACCTACATAATTTACAGGGAGACACAGGGAGGCAGTACTATCTGTACTGTGGCAATGTGAACACTGGGGTGTGCAGTGAAACCCCAGGAAGGCCGTCAGAGAGAGCGTGTCACCAAGGTGCCTGGCCTTGGGGGAGTGAAAGCCCAAGTACTAGTGTTAGTATAGCTGGCTCAGCCAGTTCCAGGACGGGCTTTTACTGGGAACAGGCAATGTGCTGGGTGGGTGCCTGTTCCCCATGCTCCAGTCCAGGATTTTGGACAATGCCCATGTCCAGGGAGGATATTTAATCCTCTTGTTGGACATGGGTGGGGCCCCACTCTGGAGAGAGCTTTGGAGACAGAGGCTCTGTGTGAGTGGTCTCGGCTGAGTTGGCTGAGGGGCCACGGGGCTAAGCGACAGCCCGGAATTGGGGGACACAGCGACGCCTGGAAGGGTCGCAGGACATTGGGCTGGAGAAAGCCGCAGCAGTTCACAGGGTGTGAACTGTACCCACTAGGTGAGTGAGGGACCCAACTAATATGTTTAGTTAGAGCCTAGCCGGGCCAGTGTTTATTGTTTTGCACCTGTTGTGTTGTTTCTGCTATAATAAACGCACTGTTTGGACGTGAAATCCGTTGTCCGGAAGGAAGTTTTTGTGAACGATCCTCGAGACCAGAGCTAACTCCCCACAGTACCTACATCATTTACAGGAAGGCAGTACTATCTGTACATACATCATTTACAGGGAGAGACAGGAAGGCAGTACTATCTGTACCTACATAATTTACAGGGAGACACAGGGAGGCAGTACTATCTGTACCTACATAATTTACAGGGAGACACAGGGAGGCAGTACTATCTGTACCTACATAATTTACAGGGAGACACAGGGAGGCAGTACTATCTGTACCTACATCATTTACAGGAGGAGACAGGGAGGCAGTACTATCTGTACCTACATCATTTACAGGAGGAGACAGGGAGGCAGTACTATCTGTACCTACATCATTTACAGGGAGAGACAGGGAGGCAGTACTATCTGTACCTACATCATTTAAAGGATAGACAGGGAGGCAGTACTATCTGCACTGACATCATTTACAGGGAGAGACGGGGAAGCAGTACTATCTGTACCTACATCATTTACAGGAGGACACAGGGAGGCAGTACTATCTGTACCTACATCATTTACAGGGAGAGACAGGGAGGCAGTACTATCTGTACCTACATCATTTACAGGGAGAGACAGAGAGGCAGTACTATCTGTACCTACATCATTTACAGGGAGAGACAGGGAGGCAGTACTATCTGTACCTACATCATATACAAGGAGGCATTACTATCTGTACCTACATCATATACAAGGAGGCATTACTATCTGTACCTACATCATATACAAGGAGGCATTACTATCTGTACCTACATCATATACAGGGAGGCAGTACTATCTGTACTCACATCCCTTCAGTGCGCTGCCTCTCCGATGTCGGACGGTTATAGAAGAATGATCCAGCAGCAGTGCTCGTGCGTGTTCACTATAGTCGTGCTTTTATCTATAGTGTGCAAGCACGACCACCACTGCTGGATTGTAGGGTGGTCGTAACCATGGAAACAAGCAGTGTATAATGGGATGGAAAAATAAATGAAGCCAGCAAAGGTGGCAGTATGGAGAATCTCAATACATTAGGAAGGGCCTTGGATTAAAGGGGTTTTCCAGGAATTTGATACTGATGACCTACTGTATCTTCAGGATAGGTCATCAGTATCTGATCAGTGGCGGTCCGACATCAGGGACCCCTGCGATCAGACACTGATGAGAATAGGTCATCAGTATCAAAATCCTGGAAAACCCCTTTGACTTTGTCTACATGATAAATGCTATTTGCTGAAGTGAGAGGACCCCTTTAAGTTCTGTCAGTGCGTCCAGGTTTTGCGGGGTAAATGCTGCTTATGTTTCATTTCCTGACCTCAGAGCGCGATGCTCTGCCGCACAACACGTGGCTGGGCTCCGCCGCACGGAGAGTAAACTGTGGCAGTGAGGGCGAGGTAGACTATTTCAAGGAAAAGTGTGAAAGACTTGGATTTATTTAAAAAGGGCAAAAAGACTCGGCCGATCACAGGAGGAAATAGAATGATTATCAAAATGTGATATCATGGAGTTCATTCCGCCGCGATGTTATGCCGCCAATTGATGGCGAATAACTTTCCATTTCAGAATCTGGAATTTCATTTCTGACTCAGCGGAAAGTGATAAAATGAAATGGGATTCGGACACGGCCGATGCCTCGTGTAAGGTCCAATTTTCAGAGACATTTTTAGCCCTTTCACTGGAGATTAGAACCAAACAAAGCTTCTCTGTGGTCGGTGTCACTGAGCGAAGGGGCCCGGAGGGGGGAGGACGTGGAGCGATGAAATGAGATGGGCTCTTCTCTGCGCCATCATGGTGTGAGGTTGGACACAATCATCAGGAATGTCCAGGGGACTCCAGGAAAAAAGGGGAGACCCCCCAGATGGGCAGGCAAGTCCCCAAGGTGCTCCCATCTTCTCTACTCACCTCTCCTGGCTCCTCTCCGCTCCCTGCACCACAAGATCATCCTGACACCAGGGCTAATGACTCATGTTGTCTGTGACAGTAGGAGAGGTAAAAACCGCTGAGTCTGGTCTGGGGTCTGTATATAGGGAGCTGGTCTGGGGTCTGTATATAGGGAGCTGGTCTGGGGTCTGTATATAGGGAGCCGGTCTGGGGTCTGTATATAGGGAGCCGGTCTGGGGTCTGTATATGGGGAGCTGGTCTGGGGTCTGTATATAGTGAACTGGTCTGGGGTCTGTATATAGGGAGCCGGTCTGGGGTCTGTATATAGAGAGCTGGTCTGGGGTCTGTATATAGAGAGCCGGTCTGGGGTCTGTATATAGAGAGCTGGTCTGGGGTCTGTATATAGGGAGCTGGTCTGGGGTCTGTATATAGGGAGCTGGTCTGGGGTCTGTATATAGGGAGCTGGTCTGGGGTCTGTATATAGGGAGCTGGTCTGGGGTCTGTATATAGGGAGCTGGTCTGGGGTCTGTATATAGGGAGCTGGTCTGGGGTCTGTATATAGGGAGCTGGTCTGGGGTCTGTATATAGGGAGCTGGTCTGGGGTCTGTATATAGGGAGCTGATCTGGGGTCTATATATAGGAAGCTGGCCTGGGGCCTGTATATAGGGAGCTGGTCTGGGGTCTGTATATAGGGAGCTGGTCTGGGGTCTGTATATAGGGAGCTGATCTGGGATCTGTATATAGTGAACTGGTCTGGGATCTGTATATAGGGAGCTGGTCTGGGGTCTGTATATAGGGAGCTGGTCTGGGGTCTGTATATAGGAAGCTGGTCTGGGGTCTGTATATAGGAAGCTGGTCTGGGGACTGTATATAGGGAGCTGGTCTGGGGACTGTATATAGTGAACTGGTCTGGGATCTGTATATAGGGAGCTGGTCTGGGATCTGTATATAGGGAGCTGGTCTGGGGTCTGTATATAGGGAGCTGGTCTGGGGTCTGTATATAGGGAGCTGGTCTGGGGACTGTATATAGGGAGCTGGTCTGGGGTCTGTATATAGGGAGCTGGTCTGGGGTCTGTATATAGGGAGCTGATCTGGGGTCTGTATATAGGGAGCTGGTCTGGGGTCTGTATATAGGGAGCTGGTCTGGGGTCTGTATATAGGGAGCTGGTCTGGGGTCTGTATATAGGGAGCTGGTCTGGGATCTGTATTACTTTTGGGGGGGTGTTGTGGGGTCTGTATTTAGGAAGTCTTGGTTCTGAATTAATTTGGTGTAGTATTATTACTTTAGGGGATTTGTTTGGCGGTCTGCATTTGTTAGGCAGTCAGAGGATCAGCAGAGTCAGCAGCAGAATCAGGTCAGTACATAGAGTATTTGGCGGTGGACTCCATTGCCAATTGTGCTCTGCCCTCTCTAACCTTTGGTATGTAATTGGGGCGAGTCAGGCCTTATGCTCCCGTAATCCGCCCACTGGCCCCTGGTATTGCCCGAACAGCACAGGTAGGTGAGTGGTAGGGCCTCGGGCTACTTGAGAGACCTTGGCGCGGTGCCTGAGCTTAAGACATGTTCTCCTAGTAGGATATGTCGAACTAACTCTCAATTTTACATCCGTGTGAGGGTTTAGTATTACCGCAGAGTGCACCTGCCTTTGCTTTTGTTTAGTCTTTGATTGTTCTTCACATCCACATAATTGTTACCCTATGTAGGATGGTTGTTGTGGTACTTGTAGTCCGTTGCTGGCATCTTCCATTGTATGCATTTTTTTGCTGTTGATTGCCATCAGCAACGGACTACAAGTGCAGGATGTGCTCCCCTATATATATATGCACAACCGCATGTGGGTTTGAGCATATCCTGCCTGTTTAACACCACGTTTTCTAATGGTTTGCACGAGCAACCCTTTTACCCCACCAATCTGACTCCTGACGTTGGTTGCTGTTTATAGATTTGCTCGTTTTAAGCATAAACTCAGTATAAGGCTACATGCACATGACCGTATGTGTTTTGCAGTAGGCAAATTGCGGATCCGCAAAAAAAAAAGGATGACATCCGTATGCCATTAGTTTTTTTTTTTTTTTGCGGATCCATTGTAACAATGGCTAAAACGGACAAGAATAGGACATGTTTTTTTTTGTTTTGTGGGGGCTACGGAACGGACATACGGATGCGGATAGCACATGGTCTGCTGTCTGCATTTTTTGCGGACCCATTGAAATGGATGGGTCTGAATACTATCCGCAAAAAAACGGAACGGACACGGAAACAAAATATGTTCATGTGCATGAGGCCTAAATTAAAAGTTCAACAAGTTTCCAAAGGTCTTTGCTGTCAGTGAATGAGGACACGCTTACATTCATTAAACCTGTACACAGCGAGTCCTGTGCTCATCTTGTATCCAGTCTGGCCAATACTCTGTGAGCTTTTGCTACAATGTATCAGTCTGCAGTCCAGGCTCACAGAGCAGGACTGGCTGAGTACACTGCCTCTGAATGTGACCAAGAGTGTTTTCATTCACTGAAAGGTAGCAAAAATTTTGAAAACAGTAGTAGAAAACGACTTAATTTTGCTGTTCTATTCTTCTGCTTTACATCTAGCTCCATTCCTATGAGTTCCAGTGTCTCCCATCAACTAACTTTTCAGCTGCCACCTTCGGGGGAGAACACCATGTAGGCTGCAGCTCGGGAACGCCTGTGCATGAGAGTCCTGTGGGCGCCTCTGCTGTCTAATGGCTACCGGTAGACTTCACCCCGGTAAGATATTTCTTCTCTGTGTCCTTTTTTCCTCCCCCTCAATTTCCACATGGTTTCCACAATGCTCCATGTACCTTCCACAATCACCCATCTAAATACATCCATTTATTTGCACCATAAGACCAAGATGTTCCTAACTCCATAGAATCGCTGCACACATAGTATGTTTTATTGGTGACGGATTCCCACATATTGTACACCAGAGGAAGATATCATATATTCTTTCAGCAAAACATCCAAGAAATGTTCCATTACCCGAAATCAGATGACAGTCTGGAGAAGTGTTGTGATCTGTTAGAGAACATTTAGCAGATATATCTGGACATTCCAATAATTTACCAAGAACATCACAGAGGTCAATGGAAGTATTAACTTTATGTATCAGTCACATAACGTGAGAACCAGAGACCACAAATAACGAATCATCTGCAGTAAATGTAAATCTCCAAAGAATAAATGAATAACTACAAGAATATAGAGAGGTCAAAACTTCTTAGCATAGAAGTATCTACATAACAAATACTATAATACTGTACACCATGTAGCAGAATATATCTACTATAATACTGCCTCCTATGTACAAGAATATAGCTACTATAATACTGCTCCTATGTACAAGAATATAACTACTATAATACTACTCCTATGTACAAGAATATAACTACTATAATACTGCTCCTATGTACAAGAATATAACTGCTATAATACTGCCTCCTATGTACAAGAATATAACTACTATAATACTGCTCCTATGTACAAGAATATAACTACTATAATACTGCTCCTATGTACAAGAATATAACTGCTATAATACTGCCTCCTATGTACAAGAATATAACTACTATAATACTGCTCCTATGTACAAGAATATAACTACTATAATACTGCTCCTATGTACAAGAATATAACTATTATTATACTGCTCCTATGTACAAGAATATAACTACTATAATACTGCTCCTATGTACAGGAATATAACTACTATAATACTGCTCCTATGTACAAGAATATAACTACTATAATACTGCTCCTATGTACAGGAATATAACTACTATAATACTGCCCCATATGTACAAGAATATAACTACTATAATACTGCTCCTATGTACAAGAATATAACTACTATAATACTGCCTCCTATGTACAAGAATATAACTACTATAATACTGCTCCTATGTACAATAATATAACTACTATAATACTGCTCCTATGTACAGTAATATAACTACTATAATACTGCCTCCTATGTACAGGAATATAACTACTATAATACTGCTCCTATGTACAAGAATATAACTACTATAATACTGCTCCTATGTACAAGAATATAACTACTATAATACTGCCCCTATGTACAAGAATATAACTACTATAATACTGCTCCTATATACAAGAATATAACTACTATAATACTGCTCCTATGTACAAGAATATAACACTATAATACTGCTCCTATGTACAAGAATATAACTACTATAATACTGCTCCTATGTACAGGAATATAACTACTATAATACTGCTCCTATGTACATGAATATAACTACTATAATACTGCTCCTATGTACAGGAATATATCTACTATAATACTGCCTCCTATGTACAGGAATATATCTACTATAATACTGCTCCTATGTACAAGAATATAACTACTATAATACTGCCCCTATGTACAAGAATATAACTACTATAATACTGCTCCTATGTACAGGAATATAACTACTATAATACTGCTCCTATGTACAGGAATATAACTACCATAATACTGCTCCTATGTACAGGAATACATCTACTATAATACTGCCCCCTATGTACAAGAATATAACTACTATAATACTGCTCCTATGTACAAGAATACATCTACTATAATACTGCCCCTATGTACAGGAATATAACTACTATAATACTGCTTCCTATGTACACGAATATAACTACTATAATACTGCTTCTATGTACAAGAATATAACTACTATAATACTGCTCCTATGTACAAAGAATATAACTACTATAATACTGCTCCTATGTACAAGAATATAACTACTATAATACTGCTCCTATGTACAAGAATATAACTACTATAATACTGCTCCTATGTAGAAGACTATAACTACTATAATACTGCTGCTATGTACAAGAATATAACTACTATAATACCGCTCCTATGTACAGGAATATAACTACTATAATACTGCCTCCTATGTACAAGAATATAACTACTATAATACTGCTCCTATGTACAGGAATATAACTGCTATAATACTGCTCCTATGTACAAGAATATAACTACTATAATACTGCTCCTCTGTACAAGAATATAACTACTATAATACTGCCTCCTATATACAGGAATATAACTACTATAATACTGCTCCTATGTACAAGAATATAACTGCTATAATACTGCCTCCTATGTACAAGAATATAACTACTATAATACTGCTCCTATGTACAAGAATATAACTACTATAATACTGCTCCTATGTACAGGAATATAACTACTATAATACTGCTCCTATGTACAAGAATATAACTACTATAATACTGCCTCCTATGTACAGGAATATAACTGCTATAATACTGCTCCTATGTACTAGAATATAACTACTATAATACTGCTCCTATGTACAAGAATATAACTACTATAATACTGCTCCTATGTACAAGAATATAACTACTATAATACTGCTCCTATGTACAAGAATATAACTACTATAATACTGCTCCTATGTACAAGAATATAACTACTATAATACTGCTCCTATGTACAGGAATATAACTACTATAATACTGCCTCCTATATACAAGAATATAACTGCTATAATACTGCCTCCTATATACAAGAATATAACTGCTATAATACTGCTCCTATGTACAGGAATATAACTACTATAATACTGCTCCTATATACAAGAATATAACTGCTATAATACTGCCTCCTATGTACAAGAATATAACTGCTATAATACTGCTCCTATGTACAAGAATATAACTACTATAATACTGCTCCATATGTACAAGAATATAACTACTATAATACTGCTCCTATGTACAAGAATATAACTACTATAATACTGCTCCTCTGTACAAGAATATAACTACTATAATACTGCTCCTATGTACAGGAATATAACTACTATAATACTGCCTCCTATATACAAGAATATAACTGCTATAATACTGCCTCCTATATACAAGAATATAACTGCTATAATACTGCCTCCTATGTACAAGCATATAACTACTATAATACTGCTCCTATGCAGATGACTATAAGTACCGCTCCTATGATGAGGCTGCTCGCGCTGAGTATTCTGAGACGTGTGTTTTGTGTTCGGGGCGTTGTAATTAAACGTGTGCCTTTCCTCCGTCGTTCGGTGGAGGTTGTTATGACAGGTAACTTCAGGGATGACGATGACAACAGCTTCGTTAATGATGATATGAGGCGCAGCCTGGAATTGGGTGGAATAATGAACGCAATAGACTGTTAATAATGAAAACTGAAGACGCCGGAGACGACATTATGGAGAAATACGGTTTATATGGTTACTACCAGTAGCCACAAGTTTCATGGCAATTAAATGGCAAATTTAATTTCCCTTATTTTTGCCGCCATATGGCCGGACACCTTCAGGTAGGACAACACAATGACATTTCCTGAAGGGGAAAAAGCAGAGTTGTTCTGTCCCACCAGAGGATTCAAGTGAATGAGTCCGCATCCGTGATGCATGCTGCACATGGCCGTGTATTGTGGACCCGCTGTATGCGGCCCGCTATACGACCACGGCCGGGTGCATGAGCCCAAAGGGCGAGGTTCATGGTAAGATTAAGTTCATGGAAAGGGGGAGGCTCATGGAAAGGGGGAGGCTCATGGTAAGGGGGAGGCTCCTGATAAGAGGAAGTTCATGGAAAGAGGGAGGCTCATGGTAAGAGGAAGTTCATGGAAAGGGGGAGGCTCATAGTAAGGGGGAGGTTTATAGTAAGGGGGAAGCTCATGGTAAGAGGAAGTTCATGGAAAGAGGGAGGCTCATGGTAAGAGGAAGTTCATGGAAAGGGGGAGGCTCATGGTAAGGGGGGGGGCTCATGGTAAGAGGAAGTTCATGGTAAGAGGAAGTTCATGGAAAGGGGGAGGCTCATGGTAAGGGGGAAGCTCATGGTAAGAGGAAGTTCATGGAAAGGGGGAGGCTCATGGTAAGGGGAAGGCTCATGGTAAGGGGAAGGCTCATGGTAAGGGGAAGGCTCATGGTAAGGGGAAGGCTCATGGTAAGGGGGAGGCTCATGGTAAGAGGAAGTTCATGGAAAGAGGGAGGCTCATGGTAAGAGGAAGTTCATGGAAAGAGGGAGGCTCATGGTAAGAGGAAGTTCATGGAAAGGGGGAGGCTCATGGTAAGGGGGGGGCTCATGGTAAGGGGGAAGCTCATGGTAAGAGGAAGTTCATGGTAAGGGGGAGGTTCATTATAAAGGGGAGGTTTATAGTAAGGGAGGCTCATGGTAAGGGGGGGGTTCATGGTAAGGGCAAGGTTCATGGTAAGGGGGGGCTCATGGTAAGGGGGAGGCTCATGGTAAGGGGGCTCATGGTAAGGGGGGGGGTCTCATGGTAAGGGGGGGTCTCATGGTAAGGGGGGGTCATGGTAAGGAGGAGGCTCATGGTAAGGGGGAGGCTCATGGTAAAGGAGGGGCTCATGGAAAGGGGGGCTAATGGTAAGGCGGAGGCTTATGGTAAGGGGGCTCATGGTAAGGAGGAGGCTCATGGTAAGGGGGGGCTCATGATAAGGGGGGCTCATGGTAAGGGGGGGCTCATGGTAAGGGGGGGCTCATGGTAAGGGGGAGGCTCATGGTAAGGGGGAGGCTCATGGTTAAGGAGGAGCTCATGGTAGGGGGAGGCTCATGGTAGGGGAGGCTCATGGTAGGGGGAGGCTCATGGTAAGGGGAGGCTCAGGGTAAGGAGGAGGCTCATGGTAAGGGGGAGGCTCATGGTAAGGAGGAGGCTCATGGTAAGGGGGAGGCTCATGGTAAGGGGGAGGCTCAGGGTAAGGAGGAGGCTCATGGTAAGGGGGAGGCTCATGGTAAGGGGGAGGCTCAGGGTAAGGAGGGGCTCATGGTAAGGGGGGGCTCATGGTAAGGGGGGGCTCATGGTAAGTGGGGAGGCTCATGGAAAGGAGGGGGTTCATGGTAAGGGGGGGGGGTTCATGGTAAGGGGGGGGGGTTCATGGTAAGGGGGAGGCTCGTGGAAAGGGTCACTATTACTGTTTTGGCCTCATTAAAGCTCTGAACCCGGACATGCCCCCATTTTACCCAGGCAGGTCCCCTGATATTGGCATCAGAACATGAACTGCTCCGTTAAAATCACTGCCTGATTGAACATATTAAACAAAAATAACAAAAACTTTTAAATAGTTTAGATAAATACCTTTCCTTACGGGGTTCCCCCCGCTGATGCTGCCACCCTGCCTGTTTTTTTTTTTTTTTTTACTATCGCTCCTACGCCCGCTGTGCCCCCTGCAGTTTTCCCGCTCAGTATGTTGGTACTCAGCATCGGTACAGGTAGGAGGAGGCACCGGGCTTCTCAATGGGCGTCTCCTTCTCCCCGGCTGTAGCGCGGTCCAATCACAGCGAAGAGCGTCACAGCCGGGGAGAAGGAGACGCCCATTGAGAAGCCCTGGCGCTCCTCCTCCCTGTACCGATGCTGAGTACTAACATACTGAGCGGGAAAACTGCAGCGATACCCCGCAAGGAAAGGTATTCATCTAGAATAAAAAAAAGTGAAAGGTCTTTTTTAATAAACATTCAAATATAAAATCTGGGCAGGCAGGAGAGGTGCTCTGAATGTGCAGAGGGGCATCGCCACATAAACCTTACACACCCAGCCCCGGCGCACACTGTCATTGTAGTTCTGCTCCTGATGAAGCCTGGGGTCACACCCACGTGGAAACGCGTGGAGTAGGCAATTTCTCTACCACTGGTTAGCACACCATATACCTTTACCAGTGTGGGAGGCAGAGATTAGGGTCCGTTAGCTTAGGCAGCGGCAGCTTATAAAGGCCCCACTAGTGTGGGCTCTGCGATTGTACACCTGGCGGATTAACTACATTCTATTCACGGACGGACCCTATCCCTCCGTGGCTTATCATACTCGTGGTACCTAGGGCACTGATCACATACGCTGCACTGGTTGTGTAAGGTTTATGTGGTGCTACCACCTCTCTTGTCTGCCCAGATTTTATATTTGAATATTTATAAAAGTTATTTTTGTTTAATCCGGTCTATCAGACGGTGCGTTTGATACTTCAATGAGAACGCATTACTGCCGTTATAACCCCTTTTTGGTATGAAATGCTCCATTGCCAATATCAGGGGGCCTGCCTGGGTTAAGAAGGGGATATGTCCAGGTTCAGCTCTGAATCCGGACAACCCCTTTAAGAATGCTCTATATGCCGTGCATTATGTCCGCACACCCCGTCCTGACAGTTGTTTTTCGTGCTTCCTATTATGTTAATGGTAATTCATAATTAACGTCAGCTGCTCCTTTGATCTCGGTGACATATATTTTCCATTTTCTTATCAGGCGTTTTTGCACAGCCGGTAATTACGGCGCTCAGTGTGACAGGCGCTGTGAATAAGCGGAAGAATTAATATATACTTCACCGTATGTCAGCCAAGCCAAAGAAAGCTCTAACCAGCGGGTACGACATGAATGAAAGCATGAATTATTTAAAGCTAATATTATAAAGCCAGTGGGAGAGCCCATAGAGCGATGGAACGCCGCCGCTCTCCGGGCCGCAGTCAGCGCAACGCACTTGCTATAATGGAGGCTTTCACGCACTGGAGCGCTGACAAAGTTGCTGAACAATTCCGTGTTCTCTGTTTATTTTCCATAACCCGTCATCAGCGGATCAGCCGACTCTGACACCCGGGCGGGAAAGGACGCTTATGTCTACTAGGCGGTCTGATGGGGGAGGGGGCTCCATCAGAGACATAAGCAGATGAGATGGCCTGCAGATGAGATGGCCTGCAGATGAGATGGCCTGCAGATGAGACGGCCGCTGACCAGGCCAAAGGGTCAGCTGCAGATGAGACGGCCGCTGACCAGGCCAGAGGGTCGCCTGCAGATGAGACGGCCGCTGATGAGATGACCTGCAGATGAGACGGCCGCTGACCAGGCCAAAGGGTCGCCTGCAGATGAGACGGCCACTGACCAGGCCAGAGAGTCGCCTGCAGATGAGACGGCCACTGACCAGGCCAGAGAGTCGCCTGCAGATGAGATGGTTACAGTAATTATTAGAGAATGACCTGCCAATGAGGAGGAGAGGGGGTCTTCCTTTGCAGCAAAATGCCAGGTTAGAAGGGACCTCATGAGAACAGAGTTTGTGCCACTGGGCCTGAAGAGGACCGTACGCCCTGAGCCACAAATCAGGCCCTTCCAGCTGGAGCCTGAGCCATACAGTGGGACGAGCCCAAGAGCGAGACTCTGAGCCAAGGCGCTGGATCAGGGAGGTCCGCCGTCTACATGATGCCCTCCTATGGCAGAATAACATGGAGATTTGTGCAGTAAAGGCTGTTGCTGGCGCCATTATTTAATTGTCTCTCCCACCCTCCTTTCTGGTCACATGACAATCCTTTGTGTTCGCCGTGGTAACAGTTTGTAGACATTGTTACAATCCTTTATACACAATGTAACAACTTGCATCTATTCTTCGAGATTATTCAGATGCCCCCACAGGAATGACCCCCTTCATCAGGTTAGCTCCTCCCCCTTTAACAATCTTCTTCATTCAGATCACGTGACAGTCAAGCTCCGCCCAGGATTGGGAAGATGCATCATGGGACAAAATTAATGTAAGAAAATCAGGCATTTATAAAGTTGTCTCCCACGATACTTCTTGCGGTTGCGTACAGGAGATGTCGTACTAATCTCAGATGAAAACCGGAGAATTCCTTCAAGGTTCATACGAGACAAATCTGTTGAATCTGGATGTAAAGAACATCGGTGACTATAAACCTGAGGTGAAGCAGCAGTGCAAGAGTTAAATTAGTCTGAACCCCCCCTAAAAAAAAGGTGTAAAATTCTGGCATCATGAATAACTAGCTGAGGAGATAGAAGAGCGATTTACAGCCGTGCGGTGAATATTGGGAGGGGAGCAGCCATTGTGCTGGGCGTGGATGAGATACGAGATGGCCGAATTAACAGGCGAAGGAGTGCGCACAGCCGATAAAGAGGGGGAAGCAAAAAACTGGGGGGCATGACAACTGTCAGAAATAGATGGCACCATCCCCACATGACGGGAAAGAAGGCCCCACAGTCCAGCGGGAAGATCTGAGAGGACCAAGGTAGGAGGTGACTGGAACAGAAAGGTAACTTCTCTGGGGGCCGCTCAGATATCTCAGCCGGGGTCATTACACTTTCCGGTGGAACGTAGAGCTCCATTACTGAAACTCTGACCAACACTAAAGGAACAGACCACCGTGAAGGCCTACAGTCTCCAGGTCTTCCAGAAGTTGGCCGTAATGGAGCTGGACCTTCAGGATGTGGCCTACTTGGTTTTCATAGTGGAGCCCTCTCTTCCTATTGTGCGTCCCCTCATTGCCACCCATTGTACGTGGTTCCCGGACGACCCCCAGTCTGTCTTCTGTGACTCCAGTATGGCAATGGCAACAAGAGAGACCGATCTGGTCAAGGATCTGCTCCAAATCCTCCATTTACACAGAAGACGGAACGAGCAGCGGCATCCAAAAATGAATCGTGCCAAGAGATCAGCACTGAGCCAAAACATTCCCAGTACAAAGGCGCCAGTGTTATCTCTTTTACATTTATAGATGCTGTTATTACTGGCGGTTATCAGGAACCAGAGGAAACAAGACAACATGGGCCCCGTGGCAGAAGTGGGGATTGGGCCCATCCCACCATCACTGGCATCAGCAGGAAGGGGGGCTAGAATTTCTATGGCCTCATGTGTCTTCTCCACGTGGTCTTTATATCACATTATCCAATGAAGATGTGATGCATCAGACCAGGCCGTCTTTAACCCATAGTGCACCTGGTGCTTTTTCTTCCTAGGTAAGTGATGCACATGCCCCCAGGCATCCACAAGAAGTAATGTGATTCCTCAGACCAGGCTGTCTTCTTCCCATAGTGCATCTGGGGTCATCTCTTCTTCAGGTAAGTGACACACACTGCCGTCCACATGATGTAATGTGATTAATCAGACAAGGCCATCTTCTTCCCAGAAAGAACCTGGTGCCATCTCTTCCAAGGTAAGTGGTGTACACACACCCAGCCGTGCGCATGCTGTAACGTGATTCCTCAGACAAGGCCATCTTCTTCACCGAGAGAACCTGGTGCCATCTTCTTCCCAGAGAGAACCTGGTGCCATCTCTTCCAAGGTAAGTGGTGTACACACACCCAGCTGTACGCATGCTGTAATGTGATTCCTCAGACCAGGAAATCTTCTTCCCACAGAGCACCTGGAGCCAGCTCTACCCAGGTAAGTGACACACCGGTCCATTTACATGATGTAACCTGATTCATCAGACCAGGACACCTTTTTCCATTGCTCCATGCTCCACTCCTGATGCTCAAGTGCCCATTGTAGGCACTATGAACAGTGGGCAGGGGTCAGCATGGGCTCTCTGTCCACTCTGTGGATACACAGCAAGCTGTGATGCCCTGTGTGTCCTGACACCTTTTTATCATTGCCAACAGGACTGTTGTCAGCTATTTTCTCTACAGTAGCTCCTCTGTGAGATTGGCCCCGAGGGGCTCGCCTTGAACTCCCACACATTATTGAGCCTCTCATGGTTGTCCTTCCTTGGACCAATTTTGGCAGGTACTAACCACTACATGCCAGGAACACCCCACGAGACACATGGTCCTCTAATCTGGCCCTTGTCAGAGTCGATCCTTACACTTGATCATTTTATTTTGATTCCAACATCTCTGAAAAAGACTTTATTACGAGGCCGCTAAAAAAGCTATGAACCCTGTACAGGGAAAATCAGCGGAAGATGCCGGCGGTGGCTTCATGGCGGACGAGATGAGCGGTGACAGCCGCGACCCACTAATAAATGATGAAGACAGGAACTTTATAAATGTTTCACTCGACTCTTTTACCTTCAAAAGCTCTCAGGATCCGTCAGACAACAAAAACTCCATTGTCAGAGGCGAGTGCGGCGATTAAATATGGAGCAGATGACATCTCGGAGAGAAGGCGACATTAATAAATCTGTGCCGGAGGCGCAACGAGACCAAGGGCAGGTGCGGGGAGGACACATGCTCTGCATGGGGCTCACATGTTACCTGGGAGCCAGCAATTATCTGTCATTCATCAGCCCTAGAGATAGGCGGCAGCACATAGGCGCCGCTCGTCTCCCCAGAAAGCACAAGAAGAGACGAAAAGAGGGAGGAAAAAGTGGGAAGGAGCGGGAAGTGGTCTGCACTGGGGGGGTTAATGTGGGAAATACTGGGGGGATTCATATGGAACTATAAGACTATAGGAGAAGTGCGGCTGATACTAGAGGGGCAATGGTAGCTGCCTGGCACTCCATGGGGGGCACATATGAACTATTCATTTTATTCAATTATTCCTCTTCAAAAAAGAGGTTCTGCAGCACCTGAGGACTATAGTAAAAGGAACTCTGTATCCTGTTATGGGACTGGATATTTTCTGAGCACTGACAGCCCCATCACCTGCCGATTACGAGGGTTTTGCCGCTTATGCCCAACATGGTGGACACTGGAACCAATGGGCGTCCATTCCATGCACTGACTGGATGCGGCCCTCGGATTTAGCACGCGCCCGTACAATGCGTATAGTAACTAATGTATGAAAAAGATAGAACCCCTTTAAAGAGCCCGAAATGGGTGATAACCAAGAGCAACAGAAAATGATGGGACATAGATTTTAGCTGTCCTGTCTCTTTAAAAAGATGAGACATTTGTTTTCAGCATCTGTAGAAAATTACATCAAAGCGACGAGCGGCTCAGGAATATCTGCAAAAAATACAGCGGCTTTTATTTCTAGATTTTGGGTTTCATGTGAAGTAATTTCCGACTTTGAGCGTCTCACCTGATAAACAAGCGCGGCGCGATCTGAGGAAAGTTTCCAGTCTCCAGATAAATCAACCTTCCTTCCAGTGGAATAAAGCGGCGCGATAACGAGGAGTGTGTTTGCCAAAATAGAATCTTTAATTTAGGGGGCTGGAGGCGGCGCGGTGCGTCCTTGGACGACTCGTTACCATAACAATGTGCGCCACGTAATTAATCATACTAATTCCAAGGTGCAAAACACAAAGAGCGACTCCTACAAGGACAACGGAGACTCCGGAACAAACGACTGAAACTATGTATCATCTGCCGAGTCACAAAATCATACCGACGACAATTACATTCCGGGCGCGTCCTCCGCCAGAAGAGCCGCCTCTGCTCTGTTCTAGAAAGTACAAATCTAATTAAAAGAAAAAAGAAACTGAAGGAAAAATACTCAACGTCCTTCACTAAGAGCGAAGGGAAAAAAATCTCCAACTTCAAGGAAACTTCAAATCAGATCAGAAGATTCTCCGAGCAAAAAATATCAAGAAAAAAGAAATTAAAAGTCGAGAAAGCAAAACATCTCAGGACATGAGAAACATCTACAACCTGTTCAGATCTACATTATTGACTATAAAAGGCGGCATTATAGCAGTTATATTCCTGTACATAGGAGCAGTATTATAGTAGTTATATTCTTGTACATAGGAGCAGTATTATAGTAGTTATATTCCTGTACATAGGAGGCAGTATTATAGTAGATGTATAGGAGCAGTATTATAGTAGTTATATTCTTGTACATAGGAGCAGTATTATAGCAGTTATATTCTTATACATAGGAACAGTATTATAGTAGTTATATTCCTGTACATAGGAGGTAGTATTATAGTAGTTATATTCTTGTACATAGGAGCAGTATTATAGTAGTTATATTCTTGTACATAGGAGCAGTATTATAGTAGTTATATTCCTGTACATAGGAGGTAGTATTATAGTAGTTATATTCTTGTACATAGGAGCAGTATTATAGTAGTTATATTCCTGTACATAGGAGGCAGTATTAAAGTAGTTATATTCCTGTACATAGGAGGCAGTATTATAGTAGTTATATTCTTGTACATAGGAGGCAGTATTATAGTAGTTATATTCTTGTACATAGGAGCAGTATTATAGTAGTTATATTCCTGTACATAGGAGGCAGTATTATAGTAGTTATATTCTTGTACATAGGAGCAGTATTATAGTAGTTATATTCTTGTACATAGGAGCAGTATTATAGTAGTTATATTCTTGTACATAGGAGCAGTATTATAGTAGTTATATTCTTGTACATAGGAGGCAGTATTATAGTAGTTATATTCTTGTACATAGGAGCAGTATTATAGTAGTTATATTCTTGTACATAGGAGCAGTATTATAGTAGTTATATTCCTGTACATAGGAGGCAGTATTATAGTAGTTATATTCTTGTACATAGGAGCAGTATTATAGTAGTTATATTCCTGTACATAGGAGCAGTATTATAGTAGTTATATTCTTGTACATAGGAGCAGTATTATAGTAGTTATATTCTTGTACATAGGAGGCAGTATTATAGTAGTTATATTCTTGTACATAGGAGCAGTATTATAGTAGTTATATTCCTGTACATAGGAGCAGTATTATAGTAGTTATATTCTTGTACATAGGAGGCAGTATTATAGTAGTTATATTCTTGTACATAGGAGCAGTATTATAGTAGTTATATTCTTGTACATAGGAGCAGTATTATAGTAGTTATATTCCTGTACATAGGAGGCAGTATTATAGTAGTTATATTCTTGTACATAGGAGCAGTATTATAGTAGTTATATTCCTGTACATAGGAGCAGTATTATAGTAGTTATATTCTTGTACATAGGAGCAGTATTATAGTAGTTATATTCTTGTACATAGGAGGCAGTATTATAGTAGTTATATTCTTAACCAAAACTCTTTTATTGAGAGTGCAGAAAGTCTGGTCAAAGATACATGTCAACATAGAGCCATGTGCAAATGGCAATGATTGGAGTAGGTACATATATTCTTACAGACCTTATCGTATTCTATTAACATAGTGAGTATGAACATATTTAGTTAACAAAAATGAAAGAAAAGACAAAGACACAGGTGGGGAACAAGGGGGTGAGGAGTAGGGTGAGAGAGGCGAGGGGGTACTTCCAAATCACTCGGGTTGCGGTACGTCTCCCAAGAGCTATAATTTGAGGAATTTGGGGCGTGTGCGAGTTTCCCAGTGGGCCAATTCCTCAAATCTAAACAGTTGGTCTGTTTTCTCAGTCCACATCAACATAGAAGGCGGTGAGTCATTCTTCCAGAGGAGGGGTATAGTAGTTATATTCTTGTACATAGGAGCAGTATTATAGTAGTTATATTCTTGTACATAGGAGGCAGTATTATAGTAGTTATATTCCTGTACATAAGAGCAGTATTATAGTAGTTATATTCCTGTACATAGGAGGCAGTATTATAGCAGTTATATTCTTGTACATAGGAGCAGTATTATAGTAGTTATATTCTTATACATAGGAGCAGTATTATAGTAGTTATAATCTTGTACATAGGAGCAGTATTATAGCAGTTATATTCTTGTATATAGGAGGCAGTATTATAGTAGTTATATTCTTGTACATAGGAGGCAGTATTATAGTAGGTATATTCTTGTACATAGGAGCAGTATTATAGTAGTTATATTCTTGTACATAGGAGCAGTATTATAGTAGTTATATTCTTGTACATAGGAGCAGTATTATAGTAGTTATATTCTTGTACATAGGAGCAGTATTATAGTAGTTATATTCTAATACATAGGAGGCAGTATTATAGTAGTTATATTCTTGTACATAGGAGCAGGATTATAGTAGTTATATTCCTGTACAATAGGAGGCAGTATTAATTCTCCAAGAAAAAGATAACGGAGTGGCACTACAATCCCCACTTCTTAGCAACCTTCACGGGTTGATCCCTCCACCATAGGGTTAACAAACATCGGTGTTGCTCAGCCTCTTCAAACGGACGACCTAATTTCCATCCACAATCAAAGAAAGGTAAAGGCGGCACTCACCACTTGATGTCAAATCTTAATTTATTTCAGTGCAGGTCACTTACAAAATCATCGGGGGCAGAGTAGTGTTACCCATGCGTCCGTGTCAGCGGCGACGGCCGTTTCGCGTGTTACCGCTTCCTGAGGCCTGAGGAAGCAGTAACACGTGAAACGGCCGTTGCCGCTGACATGGACGCATGGGTAACGCTACGCTATTCTGCCCCCGATGATTTTGTAAGTGACCTGCACTGAAATAAATGAAGATTTGACATCAAGTGGTGAGTGCCGCCTTTACCTTTCTTCGATTGTGCATGACAATACGGGACAGTATTGTAGCGGTAATATTTTGTTGCACTTTTTTATTAAGAATTCCACATCGTTTGATTTTACATTTTTTAGTGACAGCTTTTTAAATAGCAAGAAACTGAGATTAGATGAAGGGGCTGGCTAATTCCGTGCACTGACTGTGGCTTCTTCTGGAGATCAGCAGTAATGCGGCCTCTTCTGTTATTTTTGTGATGTTTCTCTTTCGTCCTGATACTTTACAATCCTCCTTAAATGCAGCTTCATCCTGATGTAGTGCGACTTTCTTGTACTTGAGTCTCTACATTTTCATATGACATTAATCTACAAGGTTTCTCATTCTCTTCTCAGTGAGAGATCGGATCCCTGGACCGGAGCATTAGTGCTCCATCG
The DNA here is from genome assembly GCA_033119425.1 of Bufotes viridis. Taxonomy (NCBI): domain Eukaryota; kingdom Metazoa; phylum Chordata; class Amphibia; order Anura; family Bufonidae; genus Bufotes; species Bufotes viridis. Next base: position 5,149,957 of record CM065598.1, on the reverse strand, counting down.
ATGGGAAACATATATAACCAGCGGCCTCTCATCCCTGATAAGAGCCTTAAATAAAATGACCTCAGAATATCACAATCAGACCGGTCGGAGAGCCCATGCTGTACATGATCATCAGAACTGGAGCAGGAAGCAATGGATGAGGTCAGCCTGGTTTGATGACATGTTACATTACGTGGACGGCCAGGTGCGTTTGCCTCACTTTCCTTTGGTCAGAGATGGCTCCAGTAACTCAGACAGGTCCTGGGGACAGAGGTGGAGGGATATCTGACTTTAGCTTCTTCCTGATGCACATGGACCTACACAATGGTCCCAGGGTGAGGTTAAGCTCAGTGGTTGCACTGGCCCATTCTCCTCCAAAGTAAGAGGAACACAAAGGCATCCAAGTACGATCTGTGTTGTGATGACAATTACCATAAACCAGGAGGTTGGGGGTCTCCTGAGTGGTGCTGTGAAGCCCCTCACCTCAGAGCCTCTGCCCTCTACAGTCAGGAGTTGTCTCAGCGCGGATCAGCTACACAACTTTTTAGGAAAGTTTAAAAGTTTTAAATTAGAAGAAGCAGATCTCCCATAGAACAACTCTACAAAGTCTTGTCAAACCGTCCGGGAGACTGACGGCACAAAGCAATCACTAATGAGAAAAGTCGTAAACTATCCGGACTCGCGCGGGGCCCGGGGAGAAGATTATTTTGTAACCCCTTAATAGAAAAATAAATTACAGCCGGGAAAAGGAAGGTTTTATTAAACAGTCAAATGTAAAGCTGCCCATAAATATTTATAAAGAGTCGGCGAGCAGATTGTAGGATTAGCATCCAGAACAGCCCTGATGGCCGCCGACAAACATGGAATACATTACGGTGCACAGGTGGGGGCCCCAAATCAGAATGTATTCCTCCTCACCCCGATACATCATCTACACTCCATTTGTGTTCGCTGGTAAATAAAGGGTGGAAATTTAAGAAGGGGTAAATTGTCCTAGGCGACACCTCATCTAGTGCTGTTCTGCCCCCCTCCATGGACCTTGATAGGAGAATGTGTAGCACTTCACTACAATGATAAAATAATGTGACAACCTAAGCAGAATGGTTTGCTGAACAATCCCTTTAATACCAACATCCTTAGTGGGCTAGTTTTCTAAATGGATAGCGCAGCATCCCTGGTGGTCAAAAGCGATAAAGGGGTTAGCATTAGCATCCTTGTTGGTCCAGGGCAGTAAAGGGTTAATGTTAGTATTCCTAATGTAGGGGTCTAGTGCAGTAAGGCGTTAGTTTCAAAAGCCCTGGTAGTCTATTGCAGTATTGTTAGTGTTCCTAGTGGTTTAGGCCAGTAAGAAGTTTGTGTCACCACCATCCCTGGAAGTCTTAAGAGTAAGCTCCTGAGCTCCCTCTAGTGGTGGCTGTATATATCTGTATGTAGTAATCTCCTGAGCTCCCTCTAGTGGTGGCTGTATATATCTGTATGTAGTAATCTCCTGAGCTCCCTCTAGTGGTCGCTGTATATATCTGTATGCAGTAATCTCCTGAGCTCCCTCTAGTGGTCGCTGTATATATCTGTATGTAGTAATCTCCTGAGCTCCCTCTAGTGGTGGCTGTATATATCTGTATGTACTAAGCTCCTGAGCTCCCTCTAGTGGTGGCTGTATCTATCTGTATGCAGTAATCTCCTGAGCTCCCTCTAGTGGTCGCTGTATATATCTGTATGTAGTAATCTCCTGAGCTCCCTCTAGTGGTGGCTGTATATATCTGTATGTAGTAATCTCCTGAGCTCCCTCTAGTGGTGGCTGTATCTATCTGTATGTAGTAATCTCCTGAGCTCCCTCTAGTGGTGGCTGTATATATCTGTATGTAGTAATCTCCTGAGCTCCCTCTAGTGGTGGCTGTATATATCTGTATGTAGTAATCTCCTGAGCTCCCTCTAGTGGTGGCTGTATATATCTGTATGTAGTAATCTCCTGAGCTCCCTCTAGTGGTGGCTGTATATATCTGTATGCAGTAATCTCCTGAGCTCCCTCTAGTGGTGGCTGTATATATCTGTATATAGTAATCTCCTGAGCTCCCTCTAGTGGTGGCTGTATATATCTGTATGTAGTAATCTCCTGAGCTCCCTCTAGTGGTGGCTGTATATATCTGTATGTAGTAATCTCCTGAGCTCCCTCTAGTGGTGGCTGTATATCTCTGTATGCAGTAATCTCCTGAGCTCCCTCTAGTGGTGGCTGTATATATCTGTATGCAGTAATCTCCTGAGCTCCCTCTAGTGGTGGCTGTATATATCTGTATGTAGTAATCTCCTGAGCTCCCTCTAGTGGTGGCTGTATATATCTGTATGTAGTAATCTCCTGAGCTCCCTCTAGTGGTGGCTGTATATATCTGTATGTAGTAATCTCCTGAGCTCCCTCTAGTGGTGGCTGTATATATCTGTATGTAGTAATCTCCTGAGCTCCCTCTAGTGGTGGCTGTATATATCTGTATGTAGTAATCTCCTGAGCTCCCTCTAGTGGTGGCTGTATATATCTGTATGTAGTAATCTCCTGAGCTCCCTCTAGTGGTGGCTGTATATATCTGTATGCAGTAATCTCCTGAGCTCCCTCTAGTGGTGGCTGTATATATCTGTATGTAGTAATCTCCTGAGCTCCCTCTAGTGGTGGCTGTATATATCTGTATGCAGTAATCTCCTGAGCTCCCTCTAGTGGTGGCTGTATATATCTGTATGTAGTAATCTCCTGAGCTCCCTCTAGTGGTGGCTGTATATATCTGTATGCAGTAATCTCCTGAGCTCCCTCTAGTGGTGGCTGTATATATCTGTATGCAGTAATCTCCTGAGCTCCCTCTAGTGGTGGCTGTGTATATCTGTATGTAGTAATCTCCTGAGCTCCCTCTAGTGGTGGCTGTATATATCTGTATGTAGTAATCTCCTGAGCTCCCTCTAGTGGTGGCTGTATATATCTGTATGTAGTAATCTCCTGAGCTCCCTCTAGTGGTGGCTGTATATATCTGTATGTAGTAATCTCCTGAGCTCCCTCTAGTGGTGGCTGTATATATCTGTATGTAGTAATCTCCTGAGCTCCCTCTAGTGGTGGCTGTATATATCTGTATGTAGTAATCTCCTGAGCTCCCTCTAGTGGTGGCTGTATATATCTGTATGTAGTAATCTCCTGAGCTCCCTCTAGTGGTGGCTGTATATATCTGTATGTAGTAATCTCCTGAGCTCCCTCTAGTGGTGGCTGTATATATCTGTATGTAGTAATCTCCTGAGCTCCCTCTAGTGGTGGCTGTATATATCTGTATGTAGTAATCTCCTGAGCTCCCTCTAGTGGTGGCTGTATATATCTGTATGCAGTAATCTCCTGAGCTCCCTCTAGTGGTGGCTGTATATATCTGTATGTAGTAATCTCCTGAGCTTCCTCTAGTGGTGGCTGTATATATCTGTATGCAGTAATCTCCTGAGCTCCCTCTAGTGGTGGCTGTATATATCTGTATGTAGTAATCTCCTGAGCTCCCTCTAGTGGTGGCTGTATATATCTGTATGTAGTAATCTCCTGAGCTCCCTCTAGTGGTGGCTGTATATATCTGTATGCAGTAATCTCCTGAGCTCCCTCTAGTGGTGGCTGTATATATCTGTATGCAGTAATCTCCTGAGCTCCCTCTAGTGGTGGCTGTATATATCTGTATGTAGTAATCTCCTGAGCTCCCTCTAGTGGTGGCTGTATATATCTGTATGTAGTAATCTCCTGAGCTCCCTCTAGTGGTGGCTGTATATATCTGTATGTAGTAATCTCCTGAGCTCCCTCTAGTGGTGGCTGTATATATCTGTATGTAGTAATCTCCTGAGCTCCCTCTAGTGGTGGCTGTATATATCTGTATGTAGTAATCTCCTGAGCTCCCTCTAGTGGTGGCTGTATATATCTGTATGTAGTAATCTCCTGAGCTCCCTCTAGTGGTGGCTGTATATATCTGTATGTAGTAATCTCCTGAGCTCCCTCTAGTGGTGGCTGTATATATCTGTATGTAGTAATCTCCTGAGCTCCCTCTAGTGGTGGCTGTATATATCTGTATGTAGTAATCTCCTGAGCTCCCTCTAGTGGTGGCTGTATATATCTGTATGCAGTAATCTCCTGAGCTCCCTCTAGTGGTGGCTGTATATATCTGTATGTAGTAATCTCCTGAGCTCCTCTAGTGGTGGCTGTATATATCTGTATGTAGTAATCTCCTGAGCTCCCTCTAGTGGTGGCTGTATATATCTGTATGTAGTAATCTCCTGAGCTCCCCCTAGTGGTGGCTGTATATATCTGTATGTAGTAATCTCCTGAGCTCCCTCTAGTGGTGGCTGTATATATCTGTATGTAGTAATCTCCTGAGCTCCCTCTAGTGGTGGCTGTATATATCTGTATGTAGTAATCTCCTGAGCTCCCTCTAGTGGTGGCTGTATATATCTGTATGTAGTAATCTCCTGAGCTCCCTCTAGTGGTGGTTGTATATATCTGTATGTAGTAATCTCATGAGCTCCCCCTAGTGGTGGCTGTATATATCTGTATGTAGTAATCTCCTGAGCTCCCTCTAGTGGTGGTTGTATATATCTGTATGTAGTAATCTCCTGAGCTCCCTCTAGTGGTGGCTGTATATATCTGTATGCAGTAATCTCCTGAGCTCCCTCTAGTGGTGGTTGTATATATCTGTATGTAGTAATCTCATGAGCTTCCCCTAGTAGCAGCAGCAGCAAACAGAATTTTTTTTATGTACCTCTATGTCTATGCAGAGGATTTGGAGCTCTCTATAAAACAACACTCCAGCTCCTTTAAAGATATATTAAGAAATTACTCAGCACAGAATGTTGGCTCTGAAATGACATGATCCTAAAAGGTGAGCAATCCATAAGGGCAAAAATAGCAATGGTTTCCGGAACAGCCGTGTTGTAGTGACTGCGCCTCAGCCCATATCTAACAGATATTTCTATTGGTTTTCCTGACATATATAATGATATAACATGTTTTTCTGTTCTGCCGAGAGATATAATTAGTATTTGTCTTTGTTCCCTCCGCTTCCCCGTCTCTCGGGCTATGATGACTGTTCCCGCTTCTTCTTGGATGCAGGTACAGATCTCATTTCGGTTCCAGCATCATCTGGATAGAATTAATGGCGCAAGTCACTTCTGATAAACGGCTTCTGGTGACAAAGTGTTTTGTATCTGCAACTTTCCTGGAGCAAAGTCAAAAAGTTGAAGAACTTGAAAAGCAATGAAATGTATCAGAGAAATGTGGCTCCGGCCCCGATGTCAGCTTCACGGAAGTAAAGGAACCACCTGAACACGTGACAAACAGTCGTGAAGAACATTTTGTAACAGATTATCCAAAGACGGAGGATTTATCGCCACCTCCCACAGAGACATCTGATGGAAACGCAAGATGCTAAGTTTAGATCTGGAAACCGAAGAAAATACTGAAGAACACCTGTTTGTGTCTGAATTCTGCCGAGCCGGAAATAGTCACCAATCACAAATCAGGTTTTTTGCAAAACTTCTTGCTCGTGAGAAGAAATGTAAAAGTTTTTCTCCTTAAAGGGTGTGTACACTTTTTGCAACCATTGTTTTATTGCTTCAGTTTGTCTAAAATACAACAATGAGGCCATTTCATTGCCTGGAAATCCCAGTTGTTTTGTGCATACAGCTCCTATGCAGAGTTATGTGCATCCATGGTTACCGAGCCTGTATAGTCTGATATTGCAGCCGTGTCTTGCTACTGCACTAGTTTGGCCACCTCTGCAGATTATCAAGAAGACGGAGCAGTGCGAGGGGAGGAACACATGACTGACGGATCAGACTACATAGGGTTTAGTTGTAGTCTGTAGCCATGGAGATGTACTCACAAAACAGGACAACATTTTATTTAAAGTGGTATCCGTATAATGACCCCCAGAATGCCCGGGCCCCTCCTCTAGAGCATACTTACCTGCTCCCCATCACACAGATCAAAACATTCGGTGATGAGGGGGACGGGGGGGAGGGGAGCAGCCAATAGCAGGCCACAGCGGGGACCAGCCCCCCTAGCATCGCGGGGGCCCCATCGCCAGATGTTTTGATCTGTATGTAGGGAACCAACATCTATGGAGATAACCTATATTATTACTTTAGGGCCCAGGAGAAGTAGGGCCCCGAATAATGCTAAGGAGCGAGGATAAACCGTCCTGGTATGGCTGTCCGTGGAAGAGGGTAAAGGGGCAACAAGCTCTGGGTCCCCTCCCCCTACCTAGATGTCAGGGTGTAGTAGCATGCAGCACAACCAGCAGAGGGGCCCATTTGGGGATTTTGTTATGGGGCCCCCTCTGATTGTCAGGTATAGTGTCAGACAATGGAAACCCAGGGCACAATCACCATGTAGCCTGCACCATGATGCAACAGCGCCCCTAGTGGAAAACCCTCTGTACAGTGGAATATTTCACTTCCATTATATTTTGTGTGTTTTACATCCCAGAGATTTGTGTGGAGAGGATTGTGTTCCTGGATGTCAGTGAATGGCAGCAGCAGGTGCGGCGTCTACCGGCTGATCCCCCCTTCCCCCGTCCCCTGGCAGCAAAGGGCCTCGGAGGCCACTGTCTGCCCAGAACCTGTCAGCGCTGCCGGAGGCCTCTGCACCTGAGGAGGAGATTTCCCTGCTGACTGCCATCTAACTCTGCGACCTGCATTCAGATCGATGTGCCTACAGGGGGCCACAGGTGCACCCCAACGTCTCACGGCTGCCGAGCAACACTGCTCCCCGAGTCCTAAGACAAACTGATTACAATGCAGCCAGGAAAGAAGAATTACAAATATAAAGGATGTAACTGAGAATTCCACCAGCAGAATAGTGAGTGCAGCTCTGGAGTATAATACAGGGTGTAACTCAGGATCAGTACAGGATAAGTAATGTATGTACACAGTGACTGCACCAGCAGAATAGTGAGTGCAGCTCTGGAGTATAATACAGGATGTAACTCAGGATCATACAGGATAAGTAATGTATGTACACAGTGACTGCACCAGCAGAATAGTGAGTGCAGCTCTGGAGTATAATACAGGATGTAACTCCGGATCAGTACAGGATCAGTAATGTATGTTCACAGTGACTGCACCAGCAGAATAGTGAGTGCAGCTCTGGAGTATAATACAGGATGTAACTCAGGACCAGTACAGGATAAGTAATGTATGTACACAGTGACTGCAGCAGAATAGTGAGTGCAGCTCTGGGGTATAATACAGGATGTAACTCAGGATCAATACAGGATAAGTAATGTATGTACACACAGTGACTGCACCAGCAGAATAGTGAGTGCAGCTCTGGAGTATAATACAGGATGTAACTCAGGATCAGTACAGGATAAGTAATGTATGTACACAGTGACTCCACCAGCAGAATAGTGAGTGCAGCTCAGGAGTATAATACAGGATGTAACTCAGGACCAGTACAGGATAAGTAATGTATGTACACAGTGACTGCACCAGCAGAATAGTGAGTGCAGCTCTGGAGTATAATACAGGATGTAACTCAGGATCAGTACAGGATAAGTAATGTATGTACACAGTGACTGCAGCAGAATAGTGAGTGCAGCTCTGGGGTATAATACAGGATGTAACTCAGGATCAATACAGGATAAGTAATGTATGTACACAGTGACTCCACCAGCAGAATAGTGAGTGCAGCTCTGGAGTATAATACAGGATGTAACTAAGGATCAGTACAGGATAAGTAATGTATGTACACAGTGACTGCACCAGCAGAATAGTGAGTGCAGCTCTGGGGTATAATACAGGATGTAATTGAGGATCAGTACAGGATCAGTAATGTATGTTCACAGTGACTGCACCAGCAGAATAGTGAGTGCAGCTCTGGGGTATAATACAGGATATAACTCAGGATCAGTACAGGATAAGTAATGTATGTACACAGTGACTGGACCAGCAGAATAGTGAGTGCAGCTCTGGAGTATAATACAGGATGTAACTCAGGACCAGTACAGGATAAGTAATGTATGTACACAGTGACTGCAGCAGAATAGTGAGTGCAGCTCTGGGGTATAATACAGGATGTAACTCAGGATCAATACAGGATAAGTAATGTATGTACACAGTGACTCCACCAGCAGAATAGTGAGTACAGCTCTGGAGTATAATACAGGATGTAACTAAGGATCAGTACAGGATAAGTAATGTATGTACACAGTGACTGCACCAGCAGAATAGTGAGTGCGGCTCTGGATTGTTGTACAGCACGTTTCAGTTTTGTGATGTAACCGTTGCAGGATCTTCTAATTGTATAGTTTTTCTCTCCCTCCCAGATTCAATGATTCTTTGGTAAATCTCTTTACTTCCTCATTGACGGCTGTCGCTTGTGTGATCAGTGCGATGAAGCCAAGCAGCAGCAAATTGTCTTGTGCTTCGGTAACTTCTCGCTCGTTTAGCGTCTCAGTACAATGCGGGATTAGTGCCGACCGAGCGTTCTGGCTCCATTATACCAGCAATATGGCCGCTCTGGCGTATTATTATCTAGTAATGGAAACTGCACAGTTCATGTATTTCCAGCTCCCACCAGGTTCATTGCTAATTCACATTTCTCTCCGTAGAGTATTCCAAGGCTTTGCCAATCACACAATACGATTGCTGAGGGGCGATCCGAGCACAGGCGTTTACGAAATTTTATTGTGTCTTATCTGGGGACTGGCCGCCATTGATGGGAACGCACGGTATTTCTCCATCTGTGACGCAGCTCTGCAGATACCGCGGCCAGAAGGGTCTTATCTTGAAACTAACAATGGAGGGAAGTTTCTGTTCTGGTTGGAGCAGATATGAAATATAATCTATCACGTGGTAACGATATAATAAACTGCGCATGACGATCTCGAGAGATGCGCAAATCTGCTGTAAATTAACCAGCAATTAAACTCTATGAGGTCGTAGATCACACGCAGAACAATAGATCACGCAGCGCTGCGCATGGCGAATGTCACAAGGAAGCGTGCAGCATGTCCGCTCTTAATTAGCAGACGGCCGGATTATATTGTCCTGTAAGAACGCTCCTCCGACTGCAAGATGGATGAACTTCCGGAAAACAATGAACCGCAGGGTCCTTCTGCGGAGGAAAGTACAATTTAACCCCTTCAGGATGCAGCCGCTTCAGCGAAACTCCACCTTCAATCATCATTATCCTGTGTCACAAAGGCTGGGGCTTCATTTTGCTGATTCAGGGGCCCAAATCCCCTTCACAGCCCTATAGGCACACGGACTCCGGCTTTACAATCGTTCTCCTTCATAGAAAAATTGCAAACATTTATTGCAACTTTATGAGGTGGCACTTTTAGAAAAAGTGGGCAGGGCTTGGAATAAGGGGCCGGGCTTGGAATAAAGGGCAGGGCTTGGAATAAGGGGCAGGGCTGGGAATAAAGGGCAGGGCTTGGAATAAGGGGCAGGGCTGGGAATAAGGGGCCGTGCTTGGAATAAGGGGCAGGGCTTGGAATAGGGGGCCGGGCTTGGAATAAGGGGCAGGGCTTGGAATAAGGGGCAGGGCTGGGAATAAGGGGCAGGGCTTGGAATAAGGGGCCGGGCTTGGAATAAGGGGCCGTGCTTGGAATAAGGGGCCGGGCTTGGAATAAGGGGCCAGGCTTGGAATAAGGGGCAGGGTTTGGAATAAGGGGCAGGGCTTGAAATAAGGGGCAGGGCTTGGAATAAGGGGCAGGGCATGGAATAAGGGGCAGGGCTTGAAATAAGGGGCAGGGCTTGGAATAAGGGGCGGGGCCTCCCCACCTGACAGATTTTCCCCATTTTGCACTGGTATAACTTAGACCGCAGCCTGTTTCCGGTGCAGATTTCCATCTCTGGGGCTCAAACAGCACAAGGAAACTTGGCGCATCTTATTCCAATGGAATTTTGTGAATGTGCCATTTTCAGGAGCTCTGCTTGCTGTCAGTGAATAAGAACACTCACGGTTACATTCAGAGGCAGCAAACCTGCCCATAGCTAGTAATGCCCTCATCTGAACAGTGGATACAATTGTATCCAGTCCAGACAATAGTAAACACCCAGGACTCTACTGATAAATTGTAGCAAAGAGGTTTGTGCTGCTGAAGGTATAGAGCTCATGGAGCACCATCCAGACCGGATACAACTGTATCCACTGAGTGCTATGTACTGGTTCTCATTCACTGACAGCAAACAGCTATCTTGTAAATGGTGAGTGACTGAGAGGCAGTGTCTGGTAGAAAGTTGTAGGCCTTGATTAGGGCTCATTCACATGATCTCTGGCAGCCGCACCGGTATCCTCTCTGATTCATACCCCTCACTCAGGGGGGCACATATTTTACCGTGGCACGCAGCTTCCTCTTATTGTGTCAGGTATCTCTCCATTAGGGCTCATTCACACGGCCGTAGGTGGGCCGTTCCGTGTATTGGGGACCACAATTTGCGGTCCCCAATGCACGGGCAACCTCCGTACGGCCGCCGGGATGAATCCACAACTTGAATGGTTTTGCATTCGTCCGTTCCGCAAAAAGATAGAGCAAGTTTTATCTTTTTGTGGAACGGAAGTACGGAACAGAACCCCACGGAAGCACTCTGTAGTGCTTCCGTAGTGTTTTGTTCCATTATTCTGTACCGGACCATTACGCATCTCCGGATTTGCGGACCCATTGGAGTGAAAGGGTCCGCATCCGTGATGCGGAATGCACACGGAATGGTGCCCGTGTATTGCGGATCCGCAATACAGCAATGTGTGCATGAGCCCTTATTTTGCAGATTTACTGTTTCGCCTCCATTACCAGCTGACACGACTGTGATCCGGCACCTGATCCCCCCAGGATGTCCCCCAGGGGCCCCTCGTGAGCATATTTAATTTTGGATACTTTGAGCGAACGTTCGCTGTGCGTGCCGGTGGGGACGCAGCCAATCAGCTTGTCAATTAAGTTCTATTGACTGAACATTTTTTCCTTTTTTCACTGCTTGCTGCACAATTCTGAGGCAACAAATTTGGCCACGAGGGGAGAAGAAAGCGGCGGAACATCAATTATTCAGAGATTGTGCTTAAGAAATGGATTCAAACAAATATTAATTTAACCAGTGGGAAACACAGCGATTCATTATCCTGCGCAAACCCATCGCTGACAGCAGAGGCAGCCCAGCGCACACTACACCCCCAGTGTATCTCTGTCCAGCAGGAAAGACATAGTGCAGTCACTGTGTGCAGTCTCTTCACCTGTGCAGTCACTATATGCAGTCTCTTCACCTGTGCAGTCACTGTGTGCAGTTTCTTCACCTGTGCAGTCACTGTATGCAGTCTCTTCTTCCTGTGCAGTCACTGCCTGCAGTCTCTTCTTCCTGTGCAGTCTCTGTGTGCAGTCTCTTCTGCCTGTGCAATCACTGTGTGCAGTCTCTTCTTCCTGTGCAGTCTCTGTGCAGTCTCTTCTTCCTGTGCAGTCTCTTCACCTGTGCAGTCACTATATGCAGTCTCTTCTTCCTGTGCAGTCACTGTGTGCAATCTCTTCCTCCTATGCAGTCATTGTGAGCAGTCTCTTCCTTTTGTGCAGTCTTATTCCTTTCATTGCTCAAGACCACCAAAGATTCTAACATTATCTCCGTCACTGTACTAGAACACCAAGAATGTTAACTTAACCCTTTCACTGCCATAGATGACCAGAGAAGCTGACACTAACAGCATAACAATATTAACCCCTTCATTGCCATAGACCACAGGAGTGCAAACCTTAACCCCTTTATTTCCACAGACCACCCGGCACGCAGACATTAATCCTTTTACTGCTCTAGACCATCAATGATACATGCATTCACCCCTTACTGCCATAGATCACCTGGCATATGGACATTGACCAAATTACTGCTATAGACCACCAGGCACTTTCCATTAACCATTTCACTGCTATAGATCACCAGGGATAAATACATCAACCCCTCTACTGTCCTAGACCATCAGGAATGTAGACAACATACAAAAACTTTCCCTGTACTGGATCTCGAGGCTGCGTAACACTTGCCTGGATGCTTTACGGCAAATTAATAGGGTGCTGTATGTTAACATCTATATGTTGCTGTTCTGTGTTGCTCAGCTAGGAGGCGCAGCACCCAGGTCCATGGCTGCCCCGCTCACTAGCTACAAAGGCTTGGAGGTAACATTCCCAGCCAGTTGCCATATGGTCGATGTGCCACCCTAATAAAATCAATAGCCCCTCTGAGCCCCCTCCTGCTCCATGCCTCCCCCTGCTGGTTGACACTTCCAGCTGCCTGTAAGAATGTTTTCTTTTGGTCTGCAATCAGGATTTTTGCAATTCAACCTAAATCTTATCGCGGAGAACAAGCACATCCAGAACTTTGTTTCCAGAGCCTCCTGACGATGATTGATGATCCGCAGGAACCAGGTCCGTGTCCTCATTTTAGAAGCTTCTTTGGCAGAACACTGGCTGTTAGAGATCGGTTTTCATTCCCGGCCGGGCCGGGGACACGTTTAGAATTGGAGATGGGGAAGGAGGCGATCAGGAGGTAGCGGCGGCAGTCGGGCTAGAAGATGTTTTATTTATCTTCCATTATTCGCAGTCTCAGGCCCAGATTGGTTGCAGACTTTCTTCCGCTCATGAAAAAAACAATATGTGCACGGGCGCGATGAGTAAAGGTCGTTATGATTTATAGTCTCACAGCACTCAGCGAGAAATATGGCGCCGTGAACACCGGCAATAAGGTTTTTCATTATCACTTACGCTCACTCCATATATCTGAACCTGCAACAACAATATAAATTCCTTGGGTAAAGTTACTTCTCACCTAAGGCTTAATTCCTGAACCAATGTTAACCGGGAAATCAGCAAAGTTCCTCACGCGGATTCCTATAAATCTCATCATGTGGAAAATACAATGCAACGAAAGTCAGATGATGGAGGATCCCTTACAAAACATTTAACACTTCCTGCAAATCCAAAACTCTGCACTGAATAATTTCATTAAATATCTTTATAAGGCTTGTATCTTAGACTGTGATACAGAGCTCCAAATCCTGTGCAAAGAAAAGAGACGCGAATGATACATTTCATCCTGCCTGAAGCCACCACTAGAGGGACCTCCGGAGCTTACTGCAGACTGATTGATTATTCTGTTCATCCTGCCTGAAGCCACCACTAGAGGGACCTCCGGAGCTTACTGCAGACTGATTGATTACTCCATTCATCCTGCCTGAAGCCACCACTAGAGGGACCTCCGGAGCTTACTGCAGACTGATTGATTATTCAGTTCATCCTGCCTGAAGCCACCACTAGAGGGACCTCCGGAGCTTACTGCAGACTGATTGATTATTCCAGTTCATCCTGCCTGAAGCCACCACAAGAGGGACCTCCAGAGCTTACTGCGGACTGATTGATTATTCAGTTCATCCTGCCTGAAGCCACCACTAGAGGGACCTCCAGAGCTTACTGTGGACTGATTGATTATTCTGTTTATCCTGCCTGAAGCCACCACTAGAGGGACCTCTGGAGCTTACTGCAGACTGATTGATTACTCCATTCATCCTGCCTGAAGCCACCACTAGAGGGACCTCCGGAGCTTACTGCAGACTGATTGATTATTCCGTTTATCCTGCCTGAAGCCACCACTAGAGGGACCTCCGGAGCTTACTGTGGACTGATTGATTATTCCATTCATCCTGCCTGAAGCCACCACTAGAGGGACCTCCGGAGCTTACTGCACACTGATTGATTACTCCATTCATCCTGCCTGAATCCACCACTAGAGGGACCTCCAGAGCTTACTGCAGACTGATTGATTACTCCATTCATCCTGCCTGAAGCCACCACTAGAGGGACCTCCGGAGCTTACTGCAGACTGATTGATTTCTCCGTTCATCCTGCCTGAATCCACCACTAGAGAGACCTCCAGAGCTTACTGCGGACTGATTGATTATTCAGTTCATCCTGCCTGAAGCCACCACTAGAGGGACCTCCAGAGCTTACTGCGGACTCATTGATTATTCAGTTCATCCTGCCTGAAGCCACCACTAGAGGGACCTCCGGAGCTTACTGCAGACTGATTGATTATTCAGTTCATCCTGCCTGAAGCCACCACTAGAGGGACCTCCGGAGCTTACTGCAGACTGATTGATTATTCAGTTCATCCTGCCTGAAGCCACCACTAGAGGGACCTCCGGAGCTTACTGCAGACTGATTGATTATTCCGTTCATCCTGCCTGAAGCCACCACTAGAGGGACCTCCGGAGCTTACTGCAGACTGATTGATTATTCCGTTCATCCTGCCTGAAGCCACCACTAGAGGGACCTCCGGAGCTTACTGCAGACTGATTGATTATTCCGTTCATCCTGCCTGAAGCCACCACTAGAGGGACCTCCGGAGCTTACTGCAGACTGATTGATTACTCCGTTCATCCTGCCTGAAGCCACCACTAGAGGGACCTCCGGAGCTTACTGCAGACTGATTGATTATTCCGTTCATCCTGCCTGAAGCCACCACTAGAGGGACCTCCAGAGCTTACTGCAGACTGATTGATTATTCCGTTCATCCTGCCTGAAGCCACCACTAGAGGGACCTCCAGAGCTTACTGCAGACTGATTGATTATTCCGTTCATCCTGCCTGAAGCCACCACTAGAGGGACCTCCGGAGCTTACTGCAGACTGATTAATTATTCAGTTCATCCTGCCTGAAGCCACCACTAGAGGGACCTCCGGAGCTTACTGCAGACTGATTGATTATTCTGTTCATCCTGCCTGAAGCCACCACTAGAGGGACCTCCAGAGCTTACTGCAGACTGATTGATTATTCCATTCATCCTGCCTGAAGCCACCACTAGAGGGACCTCCGGAGCTTACTGCGGACTGATTGATTATTCAGTTCATCCTGCCTGAAGCCACCACTAGAGGGACCTCCAGAGCTTACTGCAGACTGATTGATTATTCAGTTCATCCTGCCTGAAGCCACCACTAGAGGGACCTCCAGAGCTTACTGCAGACTGATTGATTATTCAGTTCATCCTGCCTGAAGCCACCACTAGAGGGACCTCCGGAGCTTACTGCAGACTGATTGATTATTCCGTTTATCCTGCCTGAAGCCACCACTAGAGGGACCTCCGGAGCTTACTGCAGACTGATTGATTATTCCGTTCATCCTGCCTGAAGCCACCACTAGAGGGACCTCCGGAGCTTACTGCAGACTGATTGATTACTCCATTCATCCTGCCTGAATCCACCACTAGAGGGACCTCCGGAGCTTACTGCAGACTGATTGATTATTCAGTTTATCCTGCCTGAAGCCACCACTAGAGGGACCTCCGGAGCTTACTGCAGACTGATTGATTATTCAGTTCATCCTGCCTGAAGCCACCACTAGAGGGACCTCCGGAGCTTACTGCAGACTGATTGATTATTCCGTTTATCCTGCCTGAAGCCACCACTAGAGGGACCTCCGGAGCTTACTGCAGACTGATTGATTATTCTGTTCATCCTGCCTGAAGCCACCACTAGAGGGACCTCCGGAGCTTACTGCAGACTGATTGATTACTCCATTCATCCTGCCTGAAGCCACCACTAGAGGGACCTCCGGAGCTTCCTGCAGACTGATTGATTACTCCATTCATCCTGCCTGAAGCCACCACTAGAGGGACCTCCGGAGCTTACTGCAGACTGATTGATTATTCTGTTCATCCTGCCTGAAGCCACCACTAGAGGGACCTCCAGAGCTTACTGCAGACTGATTGATTATTCAGTTCATCCTGCCTGAAGCCACCACTAGAGGGACCTCCAGAGCTTACTGCAGACTGATTGATTATTCAGTTCATCCTGCCTGAAGCCACCACTAGAGGGACCTCCGGAGCTTACTGCAGACTGATTGATTATTCCGTTCATCCTGCCTGAAGCCACCACTAGAGGGACCTCCGGAGCTTACTGCAGACTGATTGATTATTCAGTTCATCCTGCCTGAAGCCACCACTAGAGGGACCTCCGGAGCTTTCTGCAGACTGATTGATTATTCCGTTTATCCTGCCTGAAGCCACCACTAGAGGGACCTCCGGAGCTTCCTGCAGACTGATTGATTACTCCATTCATCCTGCCTGAAGCCACCACTAGAGGGACCTCCGGAGCTTACTGCAGACTGATTGATTATTCTGTTCATCCTGCCTGAAGCCACCACTAGAGGGACCTCCAGAGCTTACTGCAGACTGATTGATTATTCAGTTCATCCTGCCTGAAGCCACCACTAGAGGGACCTCCGGAGCTTACTGCAGACTGATTGATTATTCAGTTCATCCTGCCTGAAGCCACCACTAGAGGGACCTCCAGAGCTTCCTGCAGACTGATTGATTATTCCATTCATCCTGCCTGAAGCCACCACTAGAGGGACCTCCGGAGCTTACTGCAGACTGATTGATTATTCAGTTCATCCTGCCTGAAGCCACCACTAGAGGGACCTCCGGAGCTTTCTGCAGACTGATTGATTATTCCATTCATCCTGCCTGAAGCCACCACTAGAGGGACCTCCGGAGCTTACTGCGGACTGATTGAATAATATTAATATTGGTGGCTGTATATTCTGTATGCAGTGAGCTCATGTCTGAGAGAGACAGACATAGAGAGACAGACAGAGAGAGAGAGACATAGAGAGACAGACAGAGAGAGAGAGTGAGAAACAGAGAGATAGATAGGTGATCGCGGGGGTCTTAATGGTCAGACTTCCGCCCATCAGATAGATATATCTGGGCACAACCCCTTATAATTGTCATTTACAGAATCTTCCGTGTTTCTTTCCTTGTGCTGTAAAGAGATTGGATAGGAAGTAATTTTCCTTTCTTGTATTTAATACAGATATCCCTGAGCGTCCCAAATCTGCGCCTTTTCCTTTTCTCTTGTAATTACCGCGCGTTCCTGTAATAAAGTATCTGAGCTGTTTATTTAGCAGCAGAAAGAACCTGTAATTCCTCCGACATTCCGGATAATAACTCCAGATCCATAAACTGCGGCGGATGAGGCAAATTGGTGCAATTACTGTGATATGTGGGCGCAGGGCGGCGGATCCGAGCCGGGTACACTACAGGGATTTTCTGCTCCTATGACAGGTGAAGCCGCAGGGGTGAACCCTGCACAGATCTGATGAATCATGTTACTATGGAGACAGGTCTCAGAGAAGGGGGATAGGGGGTGTCAGCCTAACTTAAAGAAGACCTTCTAGAAGAAAAGCCACTTTAACAAAAATAAGAAATGTGGAAACCGCACTTTAATATGTTACTTCTAGGCTGAGATATCACCCCTGGAAGTTGCAGGCCCATAGACTGAGGCTGCACTACTGAGAGATTCTGATGACATCACCAGTTACATCAATATCTACACTGTCCAGCCTTGGAATGAGTTATGGGTATATATGATGTAGATGCCGATGGCCTCCAATGGACACCAATGCAAGGATCGGCACAATTTTCAGTAGAGCAGCCTCAGGCTTTGGGCCTATAATCTCAAAGATTATACCTCAACCTGGAAGAAAGATATTTCACCATGGTCTTCACATTTCAGATCTACTCCTGGTGGAATTTTAGAACTTCTTTCAGTCTTTTTCACCTTTTCCTTTTACATTCCATGCTATAGTTTAATATTTTTGTGCCGCATCAGTATCTTTTATATCTGAGCGAATAAGTGGACGTACTTACACAGGGACACCTACCTTATGTAAGTGGTGACATCACCAGTTTCCTCAGTCAAGAGAGTTCCTCTAAAGTCATAGATATATACGAGCTCCACCCTGTTCAATCCTGCAACACCCCCGCTTAGGGAAATTTGCATAGCCACACCCAGTTCCTTGCATCCGACGGGGGTGGATATATAACTGTGTGGAATGTCTGGATGTTATTTATGTTGTACGGACAGAAGGGGTTAATATAAAATTCAGGTAGCATTTGCTACGTGAGGTTTTTGGGGTGTGTACGTGGGGTGTGTACGTGGGGTGTGTACGTGGGTTGCGTACGTGGGGTGTGTACGTGGGGTGTGTACGTGGGGTGTGTACGTGGGTTGCGTACGTGGGGTGCGTACGTGGGGTGTGTACGTGGGGTTGTGTACGTGGGGTGTGTATGTGGGGTGCGTGTACGTGGGGTGTGTACGTGGGGTGTGTACGTCAGCACGGGGTTTTTCTAGCGGTAAATTAAAAGAAAGTTAATTTATTGTTAAATCTATAATTATTTCAGAGCAGCTTCGCGAGATGGGGCTCCTCCCAGACAGGCGGCGCTTACATCCCAACACTCTCTGTGATGGGCACATTCACAATGGTGACTAAGTATTACTACCTGATGGAGGGCCCTAAATCTAATGGGCCCCTGGACATCCAGGACAAGAAAAATGTATTCATTTTTACCCCATGAAGGGTTGTGGACCTTGGGGGAGGGGGTCGGCAAATTGCCCCTCCTGCGCGGACCTGAAAAGGAAAGCATACTCACCTGCTTCCCGACACTGGTTTCCTCAGTTCCCGGCCTCTGCTGCTCCGTTGCGATACATGGATATAAACTTCCTGGCAGAAGCAGTGGCAAATAGCCTTGTGACACAAGGGGGGGAGGTCACCGCTCCGTATAATGATTGGCTGCAGCGGCATCAAACAGGAAGTTTACATGCAGGAGTGCACCGAAGCAGCTGAGGCCGTGGGGCAAAGGAGGTTACGCCAGGAAGCAAGTATGTATGCCTTCGCAGGGCTGCCTAGAAGGGTAGTTTACCAAGCATCTCCTCTTCTAGAGCTGTACAACCCCTTTAAGGACAAAGTCAGTTTTGGAGGTAATGTTCTGCAATCTCTAGAGTGGTCAGGGGTGTAATAATCTGTAGAATATATCACTAAGTATCTCTCAGGATGCAGCATGTCTCTCCTGCAGCAGTCACTTTTGCAGCTGTCTCATCCTTAGGGCTATCTCTCCAGAAGGTCACCTCAACAGCCCCCTCCTTCAGGACATTGCATCTTCCGTGGCACACCTGCGACCTTGTCAATGATGCACCCACTGCCTGGGAATGCTTACCTCGTGGCACCACTTTCTCAGGTGCCTTCTCCCTTGCCACTGAAACAAGCTTTCTTCACTTGCTAAAGCAGCCAGTTGCAGCAGGCATTTCTAGTGCTCCCCCCAGCAGGAGCGGTGAGTCCACATCATGTGGGCTTGTGCTCCAGTCCTTATATACCGGCCAGTCCTCTCTTCTAGCGTTACACAAAAGGGGCTTATTCCCTTGTTCTGCTTTCTCCATAGAGTTCCCATTTGTTGCAGCACCATCTGGTGGCCAGATCTTAACACTACAGTCCATGTTGATGATAATGAGCAGAACAGACACCTTCCCCTCCTCCTGGTTGTGCGGTGCTGAAGATTCCTGACAGGGATGACACTTTTAAGGTAAGTACGCTTCCCCCCCTTACATTTCCTAGCATCTCCAGAGGATTTCACAGACCCAGAGCCCGCCATGGAGCCGGAGAGGTCAGTGTGAACACCGCGCAGTGAGAGACGCGCATTAACTTTCATCCTGCGACTGCAGCAGAAAACAGGAGATGTCGAGATGCAATTAAGATCTGGGAAAGTTTTAATTGGATCCTGCAAAACATGGAGATAACATCAGGCGGCGCTCATTACTGAGAGGAGAAAACCGCGCTGAAGACGTCCAAGAGGGAGGAGTTATTACAGAGGTGAAGATACAAAGTTTAATCAAGGTCAAGAGAAGGTCACAGGAAAGGAGACCCAAATCTGATGAAATTACAGAGCGCGCTCACCGGGTCTGCGGTGTGATAATCTGCAGAATATATCACTATGTATCAGTGAGGAGGCAGAGAGGACAGAGCGATGTTCTGCAGATCTATCCATCTAATATTTATCTATCTGGGAGATTCACATTGCATACATGTGACCGCCACTCATTGTGTGATATAAATACCCCCGTCACGTTGTGCTCCTCGCTATGTTGATGGGAGGTCACAGCAATCAGCTAGTGGTCAACATAAATTATATTCCACATTACAGACTCAGCCAAATGATCTTGACCTAATTCATCTCTGAGTCTGCCTGATTACACAGCTAATTACATCAATCTGGGCTCATTTATTAATAATAGAAGACTTTCCTTTCAAGATACATCAGAAATAACACTGACGGCCGAGTGCAAAAACTGCCAAACTGCCGGCAGTGACCCAGATGAGATCTGAAAATGAAGAAAGCGACCCCTAGAGATCCACAGAACGTCAGCAAGATAACAGACATCTGACTGAAGAAAGAACCCCAACCATGTATAAATCATAACAACAGAGGAGCGTCAGAAAGTATTATAGAAGTTATATTCTTATACATAGGAGCAGTATTATAGTAGTTATATTCTTGTACATAGGAGCAGTATTATAGTAGTTATATTCTTGTACATAGGAGGCAGTATTATAGTAGTTATATTCTTGTACATAGGGGCAGTATTATAGTAGTTATATTCGTGTACATAGGAGGCAGTATTATAGTAGTTATATTCTTGTACATAGGAGCAGTATTATAGTAGTTATATTCTTGTACATAGGAGCAGTATTATAGCAGTTATATTCTTGTACATAGGAGCAGTATTATAGTAGTTATATTCTTGTACATAGGAGCAGTATTATAGTAGTTATATTCTTGTACATAGGAGCAGTATTATAGTAGTTATATTCCTGTACATAGGAGCAGTATTATAGTAGTTATATTCTTGTACATAGGAGGCAGTATTATAGTAGTCATATTCTTGTACATAGGAGCAGTATTATAGTAGTCATATTCTTGTACATAGGAGCAGTATTACAGTAGTTATATTCTTATACATAGGAGCAGTATTATAGTAGTTATATTCTTGTACATAGGAGCAGTATTATAGTAGTTATATTCTTGTACATAGGGGCAGTATTATAGTAGTTATATTCTTGTACATAGGAGCAGTATTATAGTAGTTATATTCTTGTACATATGAGCAGTATTATAGTAGTTATATTCTTGTACATAGGAGGCAGTATTATAGTAGTTATATTCTTGTACATAAGAGCAGTATTATAGTAGTTATATTCTTGTACATAGGAGCAGTATTATAGTAGTTATATTCTTGTACATAGGAGCAGTATTATAGTAGTTATCTTCTTGTACATAGGAGGCAGTATTATAGCAGTTATATTCTTGTACATAGGAGGCAGTATTATAGTAGTTATATTCTTGTATATAGGAGCAGTATTATAGTAGTTATATTCTTGTACTTAGGAGCAGTATTATAGTAGTTATATTCTTATACATAGGAGCAGTATTATAGTAGTTATATTCTTGTACATAGGGGCAGTATTATAGTAGTTATATTCTTGTACATAGGAGCAGTATTATAGTAGTTATATTCTTGTACATAGGGGCAGTATTATAGTAGTTATATTCCTGTACACAGGAGGCAGTATTATAGTAGTTATATTCCTGTACATAGGAGCAGTATTATAGTAGTTATATTCCTGTACACAGGAGCAGTATTATAGTAGTTATATTCTTGTACATAGGAGCAGTATTATAGTAGTTATATTATTGTACACAGGAGTAGTATTATAGTAGTTATATTCTTGTACATAGGAGCAGTATTATAGTAGTTATATTCTTGTACATAGGAGCAGTATTATAGTAGTTATATTCTTGTACATAGGAGCAGTATTATAGTAGTTATATTCTTGTACATAGGAGCAGTATTATAGTAGTTATATTCCTGTACATAGGAGCAGTATTATAGTAGTTATATTCTTGTACATAGGAGCAGTATTATAGTAGTTATATTCTTGTACATAGGAGGCAGTATTATAGTAGTTATATTCTTGTACATAGGAGCAGTATTATAGTAGTTATATTCTTGTATATAGGAGGCAGTATTGTAGTAGTTATATTCTTGTACATAGGAAAAGTATCATAGTATATTCTTGTACATAGGAGCAGTATTATAGTAGTTATATTCCTGTACATAGGAGCAGTATTATAGCAGTTATATTCTTGTACATAGGAGTAGTATTATAGCAGTTATATTCCTGTACATAGGAGCAGTATTATAGTAGTTATATTCTTGTACATAGGAGCAGTATTATAGTAGTTATATTCCTGTACATAGGAGCAGTATTATAGTAGTTATATTCCTGTACATAGGAGGCAGTATTATAGTAGTTATATTCTTGTACATAGGAGCAGTATTATAGTATATTCTTGTACATATGTGTCAGTATTTTAGTGTTTATATTCGTATGATATAAAATGATGGGCGGTACTATAGTTATTCTGCAGTACAATTTAGTGTCACATGGCATTTCAGTTGTGGGGTTCCTCGAGCCTCAGGATCTGTTATTTTTCAGTTCTCTGTGTTTCTTCCCATGATTGTAAATCGCTGCTTCTATTGTGAAATGTTAAGGAAACAAAAGCAGAAACGCCGTCAACTCCAGTCCTTAGAAATGGCGATAAGATGTCAGCATCAATGATGGTTCCTGAGAACAGACACATCAATCGCTTGTCTGGTGTCAGCCTCCGCTACCAGAGATCTACTCGTCTCTGCCGCATCTCACATGGAGGAAAGTCTCCGCCATTTGTTCTAAAGCTTTCAATAAAAGACAAAACATAAAAATCAGACACAACAGTCGAAGAAATGATTGGCGGACGAGGAATCGCTGGGCGACTTGTGGCAGGATGAGTAACGGTAAATCTGCCAAGGATTCTGGTAAATGTTTAGGAAATTGTGTGCGCGGCTTTAACCTAGGACTCCCACACACGGACAGCAGCAGCGGCGAGCGGCTCAGGCGTTTTGCCTCTAATTGCTGCACTGCTCTCGGATTTGCAGCCTGATACAATGGAAGTCCAGGTACAGCCGGCAATTATCGGTACACGGCACGTGATACCCGCAGAAGCTAATGTGCATGTAATTGTGCCCCTAGGCAGGGGTTAAAAGGAGACTTTTTGTGACGCGAATTTGTGACGCGAATGATTGATTTTTTTCAAGTTACAGCTTTAGTCCAAAGCCATCTATTGAGTTATAAGGAATCTTGAAGTCTCCCTGTAGCATAGGCCTTACAGTGACAGTTCACCTGAGACATGTATATACAGTGCCTTGCAAAAGTATTCACCCCCCTTGACATTTTTTCGTGTTTTGGTGCCTCACAACCGGGAATTAACATGGATTGTTTGAGGATTTGCATCATGTAATGTACAGGACACGCCCACAACTTTGAAGATGTTTTTGTTTTTTGTTTGTTTATTGTGAAGCAAACAACAAATAGGACAAAATAACAGAAAAGGTCAATGTGCAGAACTATTCACCCCCTAAAGTCAGTACTTTGTAGAGTCTCCTTTTGCGGCGATCACAGCTCCCAGTCGCTCCGGATAAGTCTCTAGGAGCTCGCCACATCTTACCTCTGGGATTTTCGCCCGTTCCTCCTTGCTGCTCCGGCTCCCTCAGGTTGGACGGTTTGCTCTTGTGAACAGCGATCTTTACGTCTGACGACAGATTTCCTATTGGACTGAGATCTGGGCTGTGACTCGGCCATTCCAACACATTTCCATCTTTCCCCTTAAAGGGAACCTGTCACCAGGATTTAGTGTATAGAGCTGGGGACATGGGCTGCTAGATGGTCGCTAGCACATCCGCAGTACCCAGTCCCCTTAGCTCTATGTGCCTTCATTGCGTCAAAAAAAGGATTTTTGTGATATGTAAATTACCCTGATATGAGTCCTGTGTCCGGAGATGAGTCAAACTTCCTGAGCGCAGCACCGCCCCGCGTCCTCGGAATCTCCTCCTTACTGGCCGACGTCACATAGCTGGAGCGCCGAAATCTCGCGATGCGCGAGCTAGTACATGCGTAGTTTGTTCCCTGTGCTGATGCCAGCACAGGATAGGAACATGATGCCGACACTGCGTATGCGCTAGCTCGCGCATCGCGAGATTTCGGCGCTCCAGCTATGTGACGTCGGCCAGTAAGGAGGAGATTCCGAGGACGCGGGGCGGTGCTGCGCTCAGGAAGTTTGACTCATCTCCGGCACAGGACTCATATCAGGGTAATTTACATATCACAAAAATCCTTTTTTTGACGCAATGAAGGCACATAGAGCTAAGGGGACTGGGTACTGCGGATGTGCTAGCGACCATCTAGCAGCCCATGTCCCCAGCTCTATACACTAAATCCTGGTGACAGGTTCCCTTTAAACCCCCCAAGTGTTGGGTTAGCCGTGTGTTTGGGGTCAGTCCTGCTGGAAGGTGAACCTCCGTCCTGGCCTCAGATCACACACAGAGCGCTACAGGTTCTGCTAAGGAATATCCCTGTATTTAGCGCCATCCATCTTTCCCTCAACTCCCAGGAATGTAGCTAAAGGCTCATGGGCCCTGGCGCAAGAGTTCAGCTTGGGCCCCCTTCCCTCAGTGCTTTGTGTGTCTTCTGTGTCACAAGGGTCTTTGGGCCCCCTCAGGCTCCTGGGCCCGGTAGCGACTGCTACTTCTGCACCGCCTATAGCTACGCCCCTGATGCTGCCACCGCCATGTCTCACTGTGGGGATGGTGTTCTTTGGGTGATGGGATGTGTTGGGTTTGCTCCAGACATAGCGTTTTCTTTTGTGGCTGAAAAGTTCACTTTCCGTCTCCTTAGACCAGAGCCCCTTCCCCTGTACATTTTCGGAGTCTCCCACTCGCCTTTTCACAATCTCACAACGCACCTTTTTGCTTTTAGCTGACAGTAATGGCTTCTTCTGGCCGCTCTGCCATAAAGCCCTCTATGGAGCGTCCGGCTTATTGTCGTCCTCTGTACAGATCCTCCAGTCTCTGCTGTGGACTCTGCGACTCCTCCAGGGTTACCTTAGGTCTCTGCGCTGCCTCTTTGATTAATGCCCTCCTTGACCGGTCCGTCAGTTTTGGTGGGCGACCGTCTCTCGGCAGGTTTGCTGTTGTGCCATCTTCTTTCCATTTGGTTATGATAGATTTGATGGCGCTCCTGGGGATCATCAGAGATTGGGATATGTTTTATAACCTAACCCTGACTTGTACTTCTCAACAGCATTGTCCCTTCCTTGTTTGGAGAGCTCCTCGGCCTTCATGGCAGTGTTTGGTCAGTGACGCCTCTTAGGTGTTGCAGCCTCTGGGGTGTACATGTAATGACAGATGAGGTGACACTTAGATCGCACACAGGTGACATCATGTCACTAATTATGGGACTTCTGAAGGGAATTGGTGGCACCAGAGCTTTTTAGGGCTTCCCAACAAAGGGGGTGAATACATACGCACAGGGCAATGTTCTGTTTTCTATTTCTAAACAATAGTTTTATTCATATATTTTTCTCGTTTCTCTTCACCGACTGAGACGATTGTGTTCTGATCCATCACAGGAAATTCAGATTAACAAAACACTGAACTTAAGGCTGTAATGTAACAAAACATGAAAAAAGTCAAGGGGGTGAATACTTTTGCAAGGCACTGTAAGACAATTGCTTATAGTGTAATTCCTCAACATTCAAGCAATGGTTCATCAGACTATACTACTGATAGCATTCTATGGAAGCTGTAAATATAGATTCATATGACATTCAGGGTGAAACCCTCACAGTCCCTGCCAATAGTGTTGTGGGGGTGGAAATC
This sequence comes from Bufotes viridis, assembly GCA_033119425.1. Taxonomy (NCBI): domain Eukaryota; kingdom Metazoa; phylum Chordata; class Amphibia; order Anura; family Bufonidae; genus Bufotes; species Bufotes viridis. The sequence goes on along the minus strand of CM065598.1, from coordinate 5,124,364 downwards.
TCTGAGCAGAACCAGAGGGCTTCTGACAGTCTACAGAGCCCCTTTATTTTAGGAACAGGCGGGCTCGTAGCTGATAGACCCTTGTCATGGATATCTTCGGACCGGTCTATATGTTTTCTTCCTGACGTCCCGCGCTGCCAGCGTCTTCGTATTAAGGTAAACCTGTCAAGCTCGCTTCGTGTCGCGCCGTCTCTGACGACTTCTGTCATCTCCAATGTGTTTGATGCATTAGTCCTTTAGAGATCGCGTGACACTTTATTTCTCAATGGAAAACTACGCTGTTGCCGTGTGAGATTTTCTAACTTTTGGTGGGGGAGGTGCGGGATGACACCAAATCCGTATTACCTCCTCCGGCCATTATAAACTGAGAATAGGGAAGATTATAGAGGACAATTCCAGAAATTCAGCACCGTCGATAAATTACCGAGTGATAAAATCCCCGACTGCGGCTCTTTCCAGTGGATACGGCAGGAAGAGAAAGAGTAAGATACTAGATGTATCGCTCTTCTGTTCAGATTAGGGTTTTTTCCAGTTGGAAAAAGTGAAGAAAAAAAAGCTTGACTTTCACATCCGAGGACATACAGGGGCGTAGCTAGAGGCTCATGGGCCCCGGTGCAAGAGTTCAGCTTGGGCCCCCCTTCCCTCAGTGCTTTGTGTGTCTTCTTATGCAGCACAAGTGTCTTTGGCCCCTCAGGCTCCTGGGCCCGGTAGCGACTGCTACCTCTGCACCCCCTATAGCTACGCCCCTGAGGACATACACATAAACCATATATCAGTCAAATCTTCAGTCATAGAGCTGAATGGTATAACGCTGACTTCCTTCGGTCCCCACTAGGGGGAGCTCAGTGCATTGGGATTTCCACCTCCTCCTAGTGGTGGTGCACAGTTCTCCTACCACGGACCACACTCGCTGTCACAGCGTAGTCTCTACAGTCCAGCAATGTGTGGCTGTCATGTTCAATTCTCCAGGGTGTCACACTCTCACACAGGCAGGAGGCCATTAATCTTCAGCCCATAATTTATAAACTGCCATTTAGAAATGATGCACTCTGGGAGATAATCCTAATAAAATGGGATATTTCTAGATCTTTATCTGGAGTTGCCCTTTAATTACCCGAGCAGTGGTTATGTGTCCAGTTGTATGGACGCCTCACCTGATCGGCTTCATTCCTTTGCCTTACGGCAGGATTTCTCCGGTCTGTATGTTAATGCGCTCTTTCCATGGCTCCGGGGATATGGACGGTAAGACAACAAGCGGCAGCCCAGCGCTTCAAAACACATTAATTGGCTCAAGGAAATGTTCTTAGGATACGACTCTCCCCGGCTGTGTCCACCGTGTGGAGGAGATTCCGTCTGAAGACCAATTACTCCTCGCGGTGGCGGCGGAGGTTGTTTCTCTTCGGGTAATGAGACCGTGTTCTGCTCTGCGTCGTCACTGCGCTGAGATTTAATGAGGTGTAGTTTTCTATTCCATTATGGAGATGAGAGTAGAGCAGCCATTGTTTGTCATGCTAGATAGGGAACAGTGCTGACCTGAGCTCCAGCCATGCCACTCTCCCTACCTACATGGATGATCCCTCCTAAACAGCGGCCCCCAACTGGGCAACGGCCCCTGACCTAAGTGTGCAGCACCTAGTTAGAGAAGTCAGACAGGCATAGTCAAAACCAGAGTATATTGTCAGAACCAAGAAAGAAACAAAAGCAGAGTAATATACCAGGCCGGGTCCAAACCAGGAAAACTGCAAAATCAGCAGTCAGAGGCGAAGCAACTAACAGGCAGAAGCCCAGGAGCCCACATGAAACACAAAAACCATAGGCAGCTGTGGTCTGTTCAAATAACGCACCTTCGGGAAGCACTTGATGCCGGGGCCCGGGGTCTTAGCTCCCTGGTAGGCCGACCGGCGGTGGAGTAACGGCACACCTGGGAAAGTACGTGACACCCCCTTGAAAATGAGCAGGACCCCTGGCAATCAGGCCAAGAAGCCCCTGAACAGAGGACAATGCCTTTAAGATGATGACCAGGTATCCATGTATATGGCCCCCCAGTCCCCCAGCACAGCGCAACCCCCTCTGCAAAACTTTTCATTCTACAATAATTTAGTTCTAAACCCCTTTAAATCCCATCTGTCAGCAGTTCTGTCCCTCTGACCCCGGCTGACCTGTCCCATGGGCTCCTGGCAGCTGAAGGCGTCCGTGTTGGTCCCGTGTTCACATGTGCCGCATTACTGATAAACATGGTGTTTTGCTATATGCAAATGAGCCTCTAGGAGCAACGGGGGCGTTACCCTTACACCTAGAGGCTCTGCTCTCTCTGCACTATGATTGACAGGTCCAGGTGTGATGACATTTACACTGACTGGTCCTGTCAATCCAAGTGCAGAGGGCGCGGCCTGTGCAGAGAGAGCAGAGCCTCTAGGTGTAAGGGTAACGCCCCCGTTGCTCCTAGAGGCTCATTTGCATATAGTAAAACATCCTTTTTCTCAGTAATGCGGCACATGTGAACACGGGACCAACACGGACGCCTTCAGCTGCCAGGAGCCATAGAACAGGTCAGCCGGGGTCAGGGGAACAGAACTGCGGACAGGGGCCCTTTAACTTGTGGTGATTTATCTGGACAGTGGAGTGATCACATGGGCCCTGGGCTCCCCCCAGCTTTCCCGGGTGCCGATGTTGGCCTGGAGAGGGTTAATACAGATGTTCAGCTCACTCATCCTCCGCTCTTTTCTGTAATCACACCCAGAGCTGCATTTAATAATCGTGAACCCATCGTGATGGCGGCGTCTCTCTGCGCTGTCAGCGAGCGCTCAGCGGCGACTTCAGAGACACTCGCTCCTCAATTAGACCTGAAAAATGGTGCGTCATAAACGATGGAGCGCACTTGATAAATACCACCGGAGCCGGAGGTGACAATTAGCGGACGCAGGAGAGAAGACGTGTCCCCGGCGCTGGAGCGGTAATGTTATATTTACTGAAGGCGCCGCGCATTAAATCTCAGTAACTTTCAGCTGAACCCTGCGCAGAGGTCGCTCAGTGCCCCCGGCGGCGGCCGGCGCGCCCCACAACCGAGTCACTAACAGTTCATTCACACATTTAATGTGTCACTTGTGGCTCGTTACAGAAAGATTGTCGCCATTTCAAGAGCAAGCGCCTACCCCGACCGCCAAAAAGAGGTGTCAGTGCTGCAGAGCATCACAACCTGCTCACATCATCCACACAAACCGGTGAAAGGGTCAGAGGTGTAATAGTCTGCAGGATATATCACTATGTATCTGTCAGGAGGTAGAGAGGACAGAGCGATGTTCTGCAGATCTCCAGAGAGGTCAGAGGTGTAATAATCTGCAGGGTATATCACTGTGTATCTGTAAGGAGGTAGAGAGGAGACAGCGATGTTCTGCAGATCTCTAGAGAGGTCAGAGGTGTGATAATCTGCAGGATATATCACTATGTATCTGCTGGGAGGTAGAGAGGACAGAGTGATGTTCTGCAGATCTCTAGAAAGGTCAGAGGTGTAATAATCTGCAGGGTATATCACTATGTATCTGTCAGGAGGTAGAGAGGACAGAGCAATGTTCTGCAGATCTCTAGATGTCAGAGGTGTGATAATCTGCAGGATATATCACTATGTATCTGTCAGGAGGTAGAGAGGACAGAGTGATGTTCTGCAGATCTCTAGAGGTCAGTGGTGTGATAATCTGCAGGATATATCACTATGTATCTGTCAGGAGGTAGAGAGGACGGAGCGATGTTCTGCAGATCTCTAGGGGTCAGAGGTGTGATAATCTGCAGGATATATCACTATGTATCTGTCAGGAGGTAGAGAGGACAGAGTGATGTTCTGCAGATCTCTAGAGGTCAGAGGTGTGATAATCTGCAGGATATATCACTATGTATCTGTCAGGAGGTAGAGAGGACAGAGTGATGTTCTGCAGATCTCTAGAGGTCAGAGGTGTGATAATCTGCAGGATATATCACTATGTACATGTAACGTGGAGGAAGATAATGAAATATTGTTTTTTATGAGAAGATTGATGGAGGACGGCAGATCTTAGGACGGTGAATTGTATCTATAACATGAAAGTAAATGAGGACAGAGACGATGGGGACACGCTCCTTAGCAGCACCAGGGACACGCTCTGTACAGGGGAATGATTAACGCTCAGCCAAGAACATGCAAACCCTGACTCCAAAGATGCCGCTACTCTGCGATACATGAAGGCAATTTATCCGCCAGGAATTGGACAATACCATCCAAGATGAAGACTTGTACTCCAGTCACATCAAGAGCTGCATTTACAGTCCTGCTTCAGGAGCTGACATCCCAGTGCTGCCCCCTGCTGGCACAGTGTCGTCGCCTTCTCTGATCCTTCCCTGTGCCTAAGAGAAGGCTTTCGTCTGGGGGTACTGGGGCGGGCACCAGAGACATGAGAGGGCCCCATAGTGAGGATTAGGGTCCATTCACACGTCCGCAAAATGGATCCGACCAGAGATGACAAATGAATGGGGCGGGTGCCGAGCCATCCCTTCTCAGTGGGGCCGCAAACGGTCTACTACCTGCCGAACCACTTGGGGCCTCCGTGTCCCCATCTCCTTTCTTAGGAGATGAGCCCAGTATCTCCGGCCTCATAAAGCTTTTGTGATGATGTCATCTCTGGTCGGAGCCGCCGTTTTCTCGTTGTGCCGTCATTGATGACATCATCACAAAGGCTTGCAGCCTAATATAGTGACAGTGACAGTGATGTCATTGTGGAGGAGGGTCCTGGCGGGGCTCTACCAAGACGTCCGCTTTTCCTCAGGTCAATGGGGCCCAAAAATCTTAGCATTTTCTAGAAACAAATGAAGTAGATTTTTTACGCTCCCGATGGGGTTTTTGCTGTAATCATTGCATTGTATAAAGGGTCTCTACTATTCACGTCCTTTAAAAGCCCATGGGGGTAACTACTAGGGTAGCAGGCACTGCATCTGCAAGGGCCCAATATCAAAGGGGCTTATGGGCAGTGGAAGATTACACTACATTTTGCATTATTTTTGTGCTGTTACATCACTCATTTCTGTACTTCACCATGTGCATTATACTACTCTGACATCACTGTGAGCTGTATTGCTGTACGGTGACATCACTGTGAGCCTTATTGCTGTACTGTGACATCACTGTGAGCTGTATTGCTGCACTCTGACATCACTGTGAGCCGTATTGCTGCACTCTGACATCACTGTGAGCCGTATTGCTGTACTGTGACATCACTGTGAGCCTTATTGCTGCACTCTGACATCACTGTGAGCCTTATTGCTGCACTCTGACATCACTGTGAGCCTTATTGCTGTACGGTGCCATCACTGTGAGCCTTATTGCTGCACTCTGACATCACTGTGAGCTGTATTGCTGTACTGTGACATCACTGTGAGCCGTATTGCTGTACGGTGCCATCACTGTGAGCCTTATTGCTGTACGGTGCCATCACTGTGAGCCGTATTGCTGTACTGTGACATCACTGTGAGCCGTATTGCTGTACGGTGACATCACTGTGAGCCGTATTGCTGTACTGTGACATCACTGTGAGCTGTATTGCTGTACTGTGACATCACTGTGAGCCTTATTGCTGTACTGTGACATCACTGTGAGCCTTATTGCTGTACTGTGACATCACTGTGAGCCGTATTGCTGCACTCTGACATCACTGTGAGCCGTATTGCTGTACTGTGACATCACTGTGAGCCTTATTGCTGCACTCTGACATCACTGTGAGCCGTATTGCTGTACTGTGACATCACTGTGAGCCTTATTGCTGTACTGTGACATCACTGTGAGCCGTATTGCTGCACTCTGACATCACTGTGAGCCGTATTGCTGTACTGTGACATCACTGTGAGCCTTATTGCTGCACTCTGACATCACTGTGAGCCTTATTGCTGCACTCTGACATCACTGTGAGCCTTATTGCTGTACGGTGCCATCACTGTGAGCCTTATTGCTGCACTCTGACATCACTGTGAGCTGTATTGCTGTACTGTGACATCACTGTGAGCCGTATTGCTGTACGGTGACATCACTGTGAGCCTTATTGCTGTACGGTGCCATCACTGTGAGCCGTATTGCTGTACTGTGACATCACTGTGAGCCGTATTGCTGTACGGTGACATCACTGTGAGCCTTATTGCTGTACCGTGACATCACTGTGAGCCGTATTGCTGTACTGTGACATCACTGTGAGCCGTATTGCTGTACGGTGACATCACTGTGAGCCGTATTGCTGTACTGTGACATCACTGTGAGCTGTATTGCTGTACTGTGACATCACTGTGAGCCTTATTGCTGCACTCTGACATCACTGTGAGCCTTATTGCTGCACTCTGACATCACTGTGAGTCGTATTGCTGTACGGTGACATCACTGTGAGCCTTATTGCTGTACTGTGAGTTAACTGTGAGCCGTATTGCTGCACTCTGACATCACTGTGAGCCTTATTGCTGCACTCTGACATCACTGTGAGCCGTATTGCTGTACTGTGACATCACTGTGAGCCTTATTGCTGTACGGTGACATCACTGTGAGCCGTATTGCTGTACTGTGACATCACTGTGAGCCTTATTGCTGTACGGTGACATCACTGTGAGCCGTATTGCTGTACTGTGACATCACTGTGAGCCGTACTGCTGCACGGTGACATCATGTGAGCCTATGCTGTACTGTGACATCACTGTGAGCCTGTATTGCTGTACTGTGACATCACTGTGAGCCTTATTGCTGCACTCTGACATCACTGTGAGCCTTATTGCTGCACTCTGACATCACTGTGAGTCGTATTGCTGTACGGTGACATCACTGTGAGCCTTATTGCTGTACTGTGACATCACTGTGAGCCGTATTGCTGCACTCTGACATCACTGTGAGCCTTATTGCTGCACTCTGACATCACTGTGAGCCGTATTGCTGCACTCTGACATCACTGTGAGCCGTATTGCTGTACGGTGACATCACTGTGAGCCTTATTGCTGCACTCTGACATCACTGTGAGCCGTATTGCTGCACTCTGACATCACTGTGAGCCGTATTGCTGTACGGTGACATCACTGTGAGCCGTATTGCTGCACTCTGACATCACTGTGAGCCTTATTGCTGTACTGTGACATCACTGTGAGCCTTATTGCTGTACTGTGACATCACTGTGAGCCTTATTGCTGTACTGTGACATCACTGAGAGCCTTATTGCTGCACTCTGACATCACTGTGAGCCTTATTGCTGTACTGTGACATCACTGTGAGCCGTATTGCTGCACTCTGACATCACTGTGAGCCTTATTGCTATACTGTGACATCACTGTGAGCCGTATTGCTGCACTCTGACATCACTGTGAGCCGTATTGCTGTACTGTGACATCACTGTGAGCCTTATTGCTGTACTGTGACATCACTGTGAGCCTTATTGCTGTACTGTGACATCACTGAGAGCCTTATTGCTGTACGGTGACATCACTGTGAGCCGTATTGCTGTACTGTGACATCACTGTGAGCCTTATTGCTGTACGGTGACATCACTGTGAGCCGTATTGCTGCACTCTGACATCACTGTGAGCCTTATTGCTGTACTGTGACATCACTGTGAGCCTTATTGCTGTACTGTGACATCACTGAGAGCCTTATTGCTGTACGGTGACATCACTGTGAGCCGTATTGCTGCACACATGGGTCAGTGTTATACCCTTGATGCAGGCAGATCCCCGGGTCATCGGGCCAGTGCACATCCTGCCATCCATCATGTGTTTTCTCGGGGCCGTCACTCCCTCCTCTACAGAACGCTTTATATCGTCTTTTGTAAATTGCGTCTCAAATGACAGAAAAGCAAATTATCCATCTCAGCGTGATTTCTCTGCTCGCGCAGCCGCGGCACGGCGAAGCGGCGTCTCTTCATCTAATTAACATTCCCAAGCTTGGATAACTGTTCTCGTGTAGTCAGAAAGATAAATGGATTATCAGATCAAAAGATACATATTGTATATACACGGGGGCGCCGCTCGTCCGCTGAACACAATGGAGACGGGATCTAATATTTAATCGTTCCTCAGGAACACGGACAGAAATTTGGAGAGTTCAGCACATCTGAATGGAGAACCCTATGGGGGGAGGTTTGTAGAAAACTGCGGCCTTTGATACAAAATCATAGACGATGTCAGACAGAAGAAGCCATCCGTAAACCCTGGACGTCACGTAGAAGGGTCGCAAGTCACAAACACAAACCACACACAAAACTACTAAAGACTTACACTAAAATATGTTCATGTGAAAGGGGCGTGTAAGGGATCGCCCTCCCTCGGGGCTCGGCAGTGACTTCTCATCACACAGGGGGTTTTCAGACGGTGCGTTATTTGTCACACCGCTCATCACACTTCCAGGTTTGGCGACACTCGGCACCATGAAGTCGCAGCTTCACATCACAACGTGTCACATCAAACAATAAAACCCTTGCCCGGCTGGGCGCTCACTATACAGAGGTCTCGCTAACTCACCTCTAGGTCAGTGTTCACACTGCAGTTTTCAGCTTCGGTCAGACAGCCTCCTAGCTGTGACCAGTGCAACCCACCAGTCCTCCTGGTGGAAGTGCAACAGAGGCCGGGGGTGCACAAGGCCCTTTTTAGTGATGTAGTAGATGGTACCCAGGTGTAGGAATGCCAGAGCGGTGTAGGGCAGCCTATAATATCCCTGCATGTTGAATGTGCGCGTGACATGGTGCTCCTACCTGGATAGGCATAGGCTGAAGCAGACAAAATAGGTAGTTGATAAAGGGGAGGATGAAATAAATCGAGTCCAGACCTTGTGATGAAGATGATAACAGCTTTACTTTGGCAAACGTTCATCAGAAACAATCTTCCAACCTTGTCTTGGTTACCAGCAGGCTTTAGCATTAACAGTGGCAGGCAAACTCTTCTCTGCTACGTCTGTCGCTCTCTGTCTCTGCTGTGCTGACAGGCTGGCTATAGAACTCAGCTTCTTCTTTATGCTGTACTTAAAGGGATTTAAGGGATGTGCGCACGCACGGCATCTCACAGCGGGACAAGGGGGAGGGAGGGAGGGACCGCACAGGCCCTTAGGTCTGTTCCCTGGAGCCTCCCTCCTGCTCTCACACTGAGGATTGCTTTATCCCCAAGTGATTATAACACCTGACCTCATCTAAGGCCCGGTGATCGTGGGGTAAACAAAGCAAATCCGAACCTACATCTCCTCTAATAGGTTCCTGCAACTTCTCGGAGACGCATCTCTCCCCTCTTTATATATGAGGCCTGTCGCTGCCTCACAGATATATTGTTCATATATACAAGAATATAACTACTATAATACTGCTCCTATGTACAAGAATATAACTACTATAATACTGCTCCTATGAACAAGAATATAACTACTATAATACTGCCTCCTATATACAAGAATATAACTACTATAATACTGCCCCTATGTACAAGAATATAACTACTATAATACTGCTCCTATGTACAAGAATATAACTACTATAATACTGCTCCTATGTACAAGAATATAACTACTATAATACTGCTCCTATGTACAAGAATATAACTACTATAATACTGCTCCTATGTACAAGAATATAACTACTATAATACTGCCTCCTATGTACAAGAATATAACTACTATAATACTGCCTCCTATGTACAAGAATATAACTACTATAATACTGCTCCTATGTACAAGGAATATAACTACTATAATACTGCCTCCTATGTACAAGAATATAACTACTATAATACTGCCTCCTATGTACAAGAATATAACTACTATAATACTGCTCCTATGTACAAGAATATAACTACTATAATACTGCTCCTATGTACAAGAATATAACTACTATAATACTGCCTCCTATGTACAAGAATATAACTACTATAATACTGCTCCTATGTACAGGAATATAACTACTATAATACTGCTCCTATGTACAAGAATATAACTACTATAATACTGCTCCTATGTACAAGAATATAACTACTATAATACTGCCTCCTATGTACAAGAATATAACTACTATAATACTGCTCCTATATACAAGAATATAACTACTATAATACTGCTCCTATGTACAAGAATATAACTACTATAATACTGCCTCCTATGTACAAGAATATAACTACTATAATACTGCTCCTATGTACAAGAATATAACTACTATAATACTGCCTCCTATGTACAAGAATATAACTACTATAATACTGCTCCTATGTACAAGAATATAACTACTATAATACTGCTCCTATGTACAAAGAATATAACTACTATAATACTGCTCCTATGTACAGGAATATAACTACTATAATACTGCTCCTATGTACAAGAATATAACTACTATAATACTGCTCCTATGTACAAGAATATAACTACTATAATACTGCTCCTATGTACAAGAATATAACTACTATAATACTGCTCCTATGTACAAGAATATAACTACTATAATACTGCTCCTATGTACAAGAATATAACTACTATAATACTGCTCCTATGTACAAGAATATAACTACTATAATACTGCTCCTATGTACAAGAATATAACTACTATAATACTGCTCCTATGTACAAGAATATAACTACTATAATACTGCTCCTATGTACAAGAATATAACTACTATAATACTGCTCCTATGTACAAGAATATAACTACTATAATACTGCTCCTATGTACAGGAATATAACTACTATAATACTGCTCCTATGTACAGGAATATAACTACTATAATACTGCCTCCTATGTACAAGAATATAACTACTATAATACTGCTCCTATGTACAGGAATATAACTACTATAATACTGCTCCTATGTACAAGAATATAACTACTATAATACTGCTCCTATGTACAAGAATATAACTACTATAATACTGCCTCCTATGTACAAGAATATAACTACTATAATACTGCTCCTATGTACAGGAATATAACTACTATAATACTGCTCCTATGTACAAGAATATAACTACTATAATACTGCTCCTATGTACAAGAATATAACTACTATAATACTGCTCCTATGTACAAGAATATAACTACTATAATACTGCTCCTATGTACAAGAATATAACTACTATAATACTGCCTCCTATGTACAAGAATATAACTACTATAATACTGCTCCTATGTACAAGAATATAACTACTATAATACTGCCTCCTATGTACAAGAATATAACTACTATAATACTGCTCCTATGTACAAGAATATAACTACTATAATACTGCTCCTATGTACAAGAATATAACTACTATAATACTGCCTCCTATGTACAAGAATATAACTACTATAATACTGCCTCCTATGTACAAGAATATAACTACTATAATACTGCTCCTATGTACAAGAATATAACTACTATAATACTGCTCCTATGTACAAGAATATAACTACTATAATACTGCTCCTATGTACAAGAATATAACTACTATAATACTGCTCCTATGTACAAGAATATAACTACTATAATACTGCTCCTATGTACAAGAATATAACTACTATAATACTGCTCCTATGTACAAGAATATAACTACTATAATACTGCCTCCTATGTACAGGAATATAACTACTATAATACTGCTCCTATGTACAAGAATATAACTACTATAATACTGCTCCTATGTACAAGAATATAACTACTATAATACTGCTCCTATGTACAAGAATATAACTACTATAATACTGCTCCTATGTACAAGAATATAACTACTATAATACTGCTCCTATGTACAAGAATATAACTACTATAATACTGCCTCCTATGTACAAGAATATAACTACTATAATACTGCTCCTATGTACAGGAATATAACTACTATAATACTGCTCCTATGTACAAGAATATAACTACTATAATACTGCCTCCTATGTACAGGAATATAACTACTATAATACTGCTCCTATGTACAAGGATATAACTACTATAATACTGCCCCTATGTACAGGAATATAACTACTATAATACTGCTCCTATGTACAAGAATATAACTACTATAATACTGCTCCTATGTACAAGAATATAACTACTATAATACTGCTCCTATGTACAAGAATATAACTACTATAATACTGCTCCTATGTACAAGAATATAACTACTATAATACTGCTCCTATGTACAAGAATATAACTACTATAATACTGCTCCTATGTACAAGAATATAACTACTATAATACTGCTCCTATGTACAAGAATATAACTACTATAATACTGCTCCTATGTACAAGAATATAACTACTATAATACTGCTCCTATGTACAAGAATATAACTACTATAATACTGCTCCTATGTACAAGAATATAACTACTATAATACTGCTCCTATGTACAAGAATATAACTACTATAATACTGCTCCTATGTACAAGAATATAACTACTATAATACTGCTCCTATGTACAAGAATATAACTACTATAATACTGCTCCTATGTACAAGAATATAACTACTATAATACTGCTCCTATGTACAAGAATATAACTACTATAATACTGCTCCTATGTACAAGAATATAACTACTATAATACTGCCTCCTATGTACAAGAATATAACTACTATAATACTGCTCCTATGTACAAGAATATAACTACTATAATACTGCTCCTATGTACAAGAATATAACTACTATAATACTGCCTCCTATGTACAAGAATATAACTACTATAATACTGCTCCTATGTACAAGAATATAACTACTATAATACTGCTCCTATGTACAAGAATATAACTACTATAATACTGCTCCTATGTACAAGAATATAACTACTATAATACTGCTCCTATGTACAAGAATATAACTACTATAATACTGCTCCTATGTACAAGAATATAACTACTATAATACTGCTCCTATGTACAAGAATATAACTACTATAATACTGCTCCTATGTACAAGAATATAACTACTATAATACTGCTCCTATGTACAGGAATATAACTACTATAATACTGCTCCTATGTACAAGAATATAACTACTATAATACTGCTCCTATGTACAAGAATATAACTACTATAATACTGCTCCTATGTACAAGAATATAACTACTATAATACTGCTCCTATGTACAAGAATATAACTACTATAATACTGCTCCTATGTACAAGAATATAACTACTATAATACTGCTCCTATGTACAAGAATATAACTACTATAATACTGCTCCTATGTACAAGAATATAACTACTATAATACTGCTCCTATGTACAAGAATATAACTACTATAATACTGCTCCTATGTACAAGAATATAACTACTATAATACTGCTCCTATGTACAAGAATATAACTACTATAATACTGCTCCTATGTACAAGAATATAACTACTATAATACTGCTCCTATGTACAAGAATATAACTACTATAATACTGCTTCTATGTACAAGAATATAACTACTATAATACTGCTCCTATATACAAGAATATAACTACTATAATACTGCTCCTATATACAAGAATATAACTACTATAATACTGCTCCTATGTACAAGAATATAACTAGTAGGCCAGTTGATACTACTTTCTTGAACAGCTGATCGGTGGGGGTCCCGGGTGTCGGACTCCTGCCAATCAGATGCTGATGATCTATCCAGAGGATAAATCATCAGTTTAAACAAAGTGCAGAGCCCCTTTAAGGCTGCGTACCGGAGGGCTTCCAGGATAGCGTCCTGTGGGTTAGCCCAGGGGGTGGGCACAGTGGCTCCACCCACCGCTGTAGCGCTACAATGTTGCAGTTTTTCTCATTATATTTAGTCACCATGAAATTGTTTGGGGGATGTTTAGCGGCGCAGTCGTCGCCGGTTTCTGCGGGTGGAGCCCACGGGACGGGAGCCTGAGGACACAGTCCATCCATCTCATATAATAAGACATCTCTATTTCTGTGGACGGAGTGTTCCCGCACGGCACATCCCGCAGAGCGGCGGCGGCTGCGCAGAGAATATCTCGATCCAGCGCTGGAATAAACAGTGTATATGAACTGTCCCCGGAACAGAACAACATTGACATACGAGAGGAATCCTCTCTAGGATTGTCGCAATTAGAAGCGGCTGGAACGTGTCTACAGGCAGCGTGAAGTGTCACCGCTAGAGAAACTTTATTAACCCCTGCAGGGCCACCTCAAGAGCAGAGATCACCAGGTTGCCAACGCCTCTTGGGGTAAATTATACAGGTAGAGGGAAAGGGGTGCAACAAAGAGGTACATACATCTACGTTGTTCTGCAGAGACATGTATGCTTGTTCTAATGCTGCTCCTGATTGTGTCAGCGTTCACTGCATTTCTAGCATTCTGTTCATGAACCAGTTAAATCAGGATGAACAGGACATCCTAGGCAGCATCAAGCAGTGTGTGGGCCCCGAGGCAATTATCTGCGGGCCACAATGTCTCAAGGAAGGGGGAAGCACTAATAAGTAATGAAACCTCCACTGGTACAGGACCGGAGGCGCTGCGCAAGGAGCGGTCAGTATGTCACCCCTGGCGCTGCGCTGGCAACACACACCACTCCCTGGTCCTCTTCACTGGGCAGCAGCGCTGCGCTATGTCCTGACAGCGCAGGCACGCGCTATGACCTCATGCTGTGTGACGTCAGGACACAGTGCTGCGCTGCAGAGGAGGTGAGTGGCGCCCGGAGGAGCAGAGGTGAGTGGCTTTTTCTGCTCTTTAGGGGACAGAGGGGTTGAGTGGGGGTTATAGGGAGGGGCAGCGACTAATTAGGGGTCTGTATAAATATAGGGTCTTAATGAATTTGGGGGTTGATCTGCATTGTTCTGAGGGTCTGGAGGTCTGTATGAATTTTAGGGTGTGTATTTATTTTAGGGTCTAGTCTGGGTGTCTGTATTCATTTTGGAGCCCCATCTGGGGTCTGCATTAATAAGGGGTTGTCCATCCATGTGAAACTTACCTTGGAAAACTGATTAGAACGCCACAAAAAAAGTAATGAAAGTAATGACACCTCTTACGCCGCTGTTCTCACCACTAGGGGAGCTCTAGGCATCATTCCCGGGGGTGAGGAGCAGCTCGGAGCGGTGAGTGTGACACGTATGCAGGGGCATCTGAAAAGATCTGGGCCCCAGTAAAGCCCCCCCCCCCCCCCGCACTAAATACATCTTACTTGCTGCACAGACACTATCAAACATACAGGAGCAGACAGCAGCACCTACCTGTCACATCCAGGGCCTCCAGGTGACGTCTCCTCTGATGTAGATCTTCTCTTCTTCGCTCACTCGCTCCTCGTCTCTGCAGAGGGTGACACACGGACATCTCAGCTCCTCACATTTCTATCATCACCCCCAACCTGGAGCCCCCACAGTGTTATCCTGCTGCTCCCTGTGCCCCCCAGTACCCCCAAATACTGGCCTGAAGAAAAAGGAGCCCCCATAGTAACAGTTCTCCTCGTAGTAATAGTGCCACCCATAGTAATAGTGCCCCTCATGGTAACAGTGCTTCCCATAGTAGTAGTGCCCCCCATAGAAATAGTGCCCCCCATAGTAATAGTGCCCCCCATAGAAATAGTGCCACTCATAGTAATAGTGCCCCCCATAGTAATAGTGCCCCCCATAGTAATAGTGCCCCCCATAGTAATAGTGCCCCCCATAGTAATAGTGCCCCCCATAGAAATAGTGCCACTCATAGTAATAGTGCCCCCCATAGTAATAGTGCCCCCCATAGTAATAGTGCCCCCCATAGTAATAGTGCCCCCCATAGTAATAGTGCCCCCATAGTAATACTGCTCCCCATAGTAATACTGCCCCCCATAGTAACAGTGCTCCTCATAGTAATAGTGCTCCTCATAGTAATAGTGCCCCCCATAGTAATAGTGCCCCCATAGTAACAGTGCTCCTCATAGTAATAGTGCCCCCCATAGTACTAGTGCCCCCCCATAGTAATGGTTCCCCCCATAGTACTAGTGCACCCCATAGTAATAGTGCTCCCCATAGTAATAGTCCTCCTCATAGTAATAGTGCTCCTCATAGTAATAGTGCCACCCATAGTAATAGTGCCCCCCATAGTAATAATGCCACCCATAGTAATAGTGCCCCCCATAGTAATAGTCCTCCTCATAGTAATAGTCCTCCACATAGTAATAGTGCTCCTCATAGTAATTGCGCCCCCCATAGTAAAAGTGCCCCTTATAGAAATAATGCCCCCCATAGTAATAGTACCCCCCATAGTAATAGTTCTCCCCATAGTAATAGTGCCCCCCATAGTAATAGTGACCCCCATAGTAATAGTGCCCCTCCTAGTAATAGTGCCCCCATAGTAATGGTGCTCCCCATAGTAATAGTGCCCCTCAAAGTATTAGTGACACCATAGTAATAATGCTCCTCATACTAATAGTGCCCCCCATAGTAATAGTACCCCCATAGTAACAGTGCCCCCCATAGTAATAGTGCTCCTCATAGTAATAGTGCCCCCCATAGTAATAGTTCTCCCCATAGTAATAGTGCCCCCCATAGTAATAGTGCCCCCCATAGTAATAGTGCTACTCATAGTAATAGTGCTCCTCATAGTAATGGTGCTCCACATAGTAACAGTGCCCCTCATAGTAATAGTTCTCCCCATAGTAATAGTGCCCCCCATAGTAATAGTGCCCCTCATAGTAATAGTGCCCCCTAAAGTAATAGTGCTCCCCATAGTAATAGTGCCACTCATAGTAATAGTCCTCCTCATAGTAATAGTGCCCCCCATAGTAATAGTGCTCCCCATAGTAATAGTGCCCCCCATAGTAATAGTGCCCCTCATAGTAATAGTCCTCCTCATAGTAATAGTGCCCCCATAGTAATAGTGCCCCCCATAGTAATAATGCTTCCCATAGTAATAGTGTCCCCCATAATAATAGTGCCACTCATAGTAATAGTGCTCCTCCTAGTAATAGTGCCCCCCATAGTAATAGTACCCTCATAGTAACAGTGCTCCTCATAGTAATAGTACCGCCATAGTAATAGTGCCCCTCAGAGTAATAGTGCCCCCCATAGTAATAGTGCCCCTCTTAGTAATAGTGCCCCCTACAGTATTAGTGCTCCCCATAGAAATAGTGCCCCTCATAGTAATAGTGCCTCCCATAGTAATAGTGCCCCTCATAGTAATAGTGCTCCTCCTAGTAATAGTGCCCCCCATAGTAATAGTGCTCCCCATAGTAATAGTGCCCTCTATGGTACTAGTGCCCCTTTAGTAAGAGTGCCCTTTAGTAATAGTGCCCCTATAGTAACTAGTGCCCCCTTAGTAACAGTGCCCCTGTAGTAATAGTGCCTCCTACTGTTATAATGCTGGCCTGCAGTGCCCTCAGTATTATATACGCCCCTACTGTTATAATGCTCGCCTCTGCAGTGCCCCATTATTTATATTGCCCCTACTGTTATAATGCTCGCCTGCAGTGCCTCCAGTATTTATATCGCCCTCTACAGTTATAATGCTCGCCCTGAAGTGCCCCAGTATTTATATCGCCCCCTACTGTTATAATGCTCGCCCTGCAGTGCCCCCAGTATTTATATCGCCCCTACTGTTATAATGCTCGCCCTGCAAGTGCCCCCAGTATTTATATCAGCCCCTACTGTTATAATGCTCAGACCTGCAGTGCCCCCAGTATTTATATCGCCCCCTACTGTTATAATGCTCAACCTGCAGTGCCTCCAGTATTTATATCGCCCCCTACTGTTATAATGCTCAACCTGCAGTGCCTCCAGTATTTATATCGCCCCTACTGTTATAATGCTCGCCCTGCAAGTGCCCCCAGTATTTATATCACCCCTACTGTTATAATGCTCAACCTGCAGTGCCTCCAGTATTTATATCGCCCCCTACTGTTATAATGCTCGACCTGCAGTGCCCCCAGTATTTATATCGCCCCCTACTGTTATAATGCTCGCCCTGCCAAGTGCCCCCAGTATTTATATCGCCCCCTACTGTTATAATGCTCAACCTGCAGTGTCCCCAGTATTTATATCACCCCCTACTGTTATAATGCTCGCCCTGAAGCGCCCCCAGTATTTATATCACCCCCTACTGTTATAATGCTCGCCCCCCAAGGGCCCCCAGTATTTATATCGCCCCATTACTGTTATAATGCTCAACCTGCAGTGCCCCCAGTATTTATATCACCCCCTACTGTTATAATGCTCAACCTGCAGTGCCCCCAGTATTTATATCGCCCCATTACTGTTATAATGCTCGCCCTGCAGCGCCCCCAGTATTTATATCGCCCCTACTGTTATAATGCTCAGCCTGCAGTGCCCCCAGTATTTATATCGCCCCTACTGTTATAATGCTCAACCTGCAGTGCCTCCAGTATTTATATCACCCCCTACTGTTATAATGCTCCCTGCAGTGCCCCCAGTATTTATATCGCCCCTACTGTTATAATGCTCAACCTGCAGTGCCCCAGTATTTATATCGCCCCTTACTGTTATAATGCTCAACCTGCAGTGCCCCCAGTATTTATATCACCCTACTGTTATAATGCTCAGCCTGCAGTGCCCCAGTATTTATATCGCCCCTACTGTTATAATGCTCGCCTGCAGTGCCCCAGTATTTATATCGCCCCTACTGTTATAATGCCCTGCAGTGCCCCAGTATTTATATCACCCTACTGTTATAATGCTCCCTGCAGTGCCTCCAGTATTTATATCGCCCCTACTGTTATAATGCTCAACCTGCAGTGCCCCCAGTATTTATATCGCCCCTACTGTTATAATGCTCAGCCTGCAAGTGCCCCCAGTATTTATATCACCCCCTACTGTTATAATGCTCGCCTGCAGTGCCCCCAGTATTTATATCGCCCCTACTGTTATAATGCTCAACCTGCAGTGCCCCAGTATTTATATCACCCCCTACTGTTATAATGCCCCCTGCAGTGCCCCAGTATTTATATCGCCCCTACTGTTATAATGCTCGCCTGCAGTGCCCCCAGTATTTATATCGCCCCCTACTGTTATAATGCTCAACCTGCAGTGCCTCCAGTATTTATATCACCCCCTACTGTTATAATGCTCGCCCTGAAGCGCCCCCAGTATTTATATCACCCCCTACTGTTATAATGCTCGACCCCCCAAGTGCCCCCAGTATTTATATCGCCCCATACTGTTATAATGCTCAACCTGCAGTGCCCCCAGTATTTATATCACCCCCTACTGTTATAATGCTCAACCTGCAGTGCCCCCAGTATTTATATCGCCCCTTACTGTTATAATGCTCAACCTGCAGTGCCCCAGTATTTATATCACCCCTACTGTTATAATGCTCGCCCTGAAGTGCCCCAGTATTTATATCACCCCCTACTGTTATAATGCTCAACCTGCAGTGCCCCCAGTATTTATATCGCCCCCTACTGTTATAATGCTCAACCTGCAGTGCCCCCAGTATTTATATCACCCCCTACTGTTATAATGCTCGACCTGCAGTGCCCCCAGTATTTATATCGCCCCCTACTGTTATAATGCTCCCTGCAGTGCCCTCAGTATTTATATCGCCCTACTGTTATAATGCTCAGCCTGCAGTGCCCCAGTATTTATATCACCCCTACTGTTATAATGCTCAACCTGCAGTGCCCCCAGTATTTATATCGCCCCTACTGTTATAATGCTCAACCTGCAGTGCCCCAGTATTTATATCGCCCCTACTGTTATAATGCTCAACCTGCAGTGCCCTCAGTATTTATATCACCCTACTGTTATAATGCTCAACCTGCAGTGCCCCAGTATTTATATCGCCCCTACTGTTATAATGCTCAACCTGCAGTGCCCCCAGTATTTATATCACCCCTACTGTTATAATGCTCAACCTGCAGTGCCCCAGTATTTATATCACCCCTACTGTTATAATGCTCAACCTGCAGTGCCCCAGTATTTATATCGCCCCTACTGTTATAATGCTCAACCTGCAGTGCCCCCAGTATTTATATCGCCCCCTACTGTTATAATGCTCGCCTGCAGTGCCCCCAGTATTTATATCGCCCCTACTGTTATAATGCTCACCTGCAGTGCCCCAGTATTTATATCGCCCTACTGTTATAATGCTCGCCCTGAAGCGCCCCCAGTATTTATATCGCCCCCTACTGTTATAATGCTTGCCCTGAAGCGCCCCCAGTATTTATATCGCCCCTACTGTTATAATGCCCCCTGCAGCGCCCCCTTTAGTTATATTCCTCCCTGTCCTCATAAATTATAAGTCCTCAGCCCCTCCACCATACAGTCCCATGTAAATAACACTATTTCCCTCCCTCTGCCATACAGTCCCATGTAAATGACATCACACCATCTCTCCAACCCCCTCTAACACACAGTCCCATGTAAATAACATTATCCTGCCCCAGACCCCTCCAAGATTCAGTCCCATGTAAATAACATCCCTTCCTTCAGCCCTAACATACAGTCCTAGTTAAATAACCACAACTCCCAGCATTGCTCTGCCTCTCCCTTACCTCTCCTCATGTCCAGACCTCACCACAGCTTCTTCCTCCTTTCCTGCACTGGTCACATGATGGTGACATCATCGCAGGTCCTTCTCAACCCCTGCCTTCAGCACTGGTCACATGATGGTGACATCATCGCAGGTCCTTCTCAACCACTGCCTTCAGCACTGGTCACATGATGGTGACATCATCGCAGGTCCTTCTCAACCACTGCCTTCAGCACTGGTCACATGACTGGGATGTCATTACAGGTCCTTCTCAACCACTGCCTTCAGCACTGGTCACATGACTGTGATGTCATTACAGGTCCTTCTCAACCACTGCCTTCAGCACTGGTCACATGATGGTGACATCATCGCAGGTCCTTCTCAACCACTGCCTTCAGCACTGGTCACATGATGGTGACATCATCGCAGGTCCTTCTCAACCACTGCCTTCAGCACTGGTCACATGACTGTGATGTCATTACAGGTCCTTCTCAACCACTGCCTTCAGCACTGGTCACATGATGGTAACATCATCGCAGGTCCTTCTCAACCCCTGCCTTCAGCACTGGTCACATGACTGTGATGTCATTACAGGTCCTTCTCAACCACTGCCTTCAGCACTGGTCACATGATGGTGACATCATCGCAGGTCCTTCTCAACCACTGCCTGTTTTACTGGTCACATGACCTGTGATGTCATCACAGGTCCTTCAGCTCCTCCTCTGGTGCATTAGATTCCATTGTATTGCTGTCCTGAGGACTTACAATTGTATCTATCTGGACCCCGGGGCCAACGACAAAACATCAGGGGCCCCGAATGTTTTAGCCTAACATCCTGCATGTATGTGCTGAACATGTGACATATAGGGATACCGTGGCCCATGTATGCGTCCTCTGCTATAAATGACTAGATTAGGCCCTATTCACACATCCGCAAGTGTTTTGCGGATCCACGGAGCCGCGGATCCGCAAAACACGGACACACCGGCAATGTGCATTCCGCATTTTTGCGGACCGCACATTGCCCGAACTCTATAGAAAATGCCTCTTGTCCGCAATTGCGGACAAGAATAGGACATGCTCTATTTTTTTTGCGGAGCCGCGGACCAGAAGATCGGCGGCACGCTTCGCAAAATCGGATGCGGAGAGCACAGTGTGTGCTCTCCGCATCATTCCCGGCCCCATTCACAGTCAATGGGTCCGCATGTATTCCGCAAAATTGCGGAATACATGCGGACTACATTGCGGATGTGTGAATAAGGCCTTATTCTCACTTATTCCCGGGGAGAGCAGTGGATGGAGAAATATGAAATATGAACAGAGGGAATTCGCCGGATCCAATAAACGTCAGGTCGATGTCCGGCGCTCGGGACATAAATCAACCGCCGACAGGTCGAAGAAATAGAGTAACAAGAGCTGAAGACCCCGGGGGCCCCTTAATGACCACAGTCTCAGGATACTGTCACTGTGTATCCACGGCAAACTCTTCCTTAAAGGGGCAGCACCATAATCCACTTTTCTGGTAGGTCAGATTTTTAGGCCCCAGCTGCTGGAAGATGGTCACTTCTTGGGTTCTTTAAGGGGATCTTCTGTTCTTTGTTTTTTTTTAAATGAAGCAACTTTTTAATAGTCTTTCGGGTCATTTATCAAAACTGGTGCAAAGTAGAACTGGCCGAGTCGCCCACAGGAACCAATCAGATCCCACCTTTCAGCTCCTTTGGGAGGAGGAATCTCAGAAACTAAAGCAGTTTTCCTTTACACCAGTTTTGATAAATCTCCCCCTTTGTGTTTTCTTTTCTTTTTAATTCTTTTTATTGAATTTTCAAAGCAAATACAACAAATAAGTATCGCAATAGCTTCTTCGCCCGTCCAGCGTAAACGCAGTACACATTACAATCTTTGTGGCGTAATATCATAAACTAACAATGATTGATAACATCTTAACGACATACTTAAAATGTCAAATATTAAAAGATGCAAAACCGGGGGGGGGGGGGGGTAGATAAAAAGGAGTGGGAGAATGAGGGGGAGGGAAATGGAGGAAGGAAAGGAACGAGGGAGGGGGGGGAGTAAGGGGGGGGGATTTCACCAGGAGCAACAGGAGCACTATAGGCTGCAAGGTCTAGTAGTACAACCCACACGGTGACCACGTGGATTGTAACAAATCCCCCTTTGTGTTTTAATTCCTCACTAGCTTTGCTTGCTATCAGTGAATGAGGCTCAGAACCTATACAGAGCTAATACTTCTCCCAGCGGAGGGTTTGTTACAATAGTATCCAGTCTAGACTATCTGCTGACATTATGTTACATTGTATCGGTGCAGCTGTATAGCTCCCAGGGTACTACAGCGGGGCTCAGCAGCTTACAACTCCCAGCATTCACACTGGCTTGGCTATTCTCAGAGCTCCCATCGAGAGCATGTTGGGAGTTGTAGCTTTACAGCAGCTGCATAGAGACACATCCTCTGGACAAGGCAATGGTGAGAGTTGCCATCTCCACATTATATCTAGTGACTGATATGTGGAGTCTGCTCTGATTGTAGACATTCTCTTTCCTTCTGTTCTCCATCCAGCCCAGACTGCCATGACGCCTTCTGATGACTGCGCCGTTCACTGCTGAGATATCTTTGTCCCCTCAGTTCTGTAGTCAGCACAGGCCTCTGTAATGACACAGGATAAATACCACCAAACAAACACAGTCCCTAAACTATTACAGTCCCCAGACCAGACCCCCCCAGGTGAGTAAAGACCCCACAACAGACTCCTGACCAGACTTCTTAAGGAAATACAGACCCCCTAAATTCTTACCGTTCCAAGGCTAGACCTCACTAACAAATACAGACCCCAGACCAACCCCCTTAATTAATACAGACCTTGAGACCGGCACCCCTAAATACTGACTCAGACCCGACACCCTAACCTAGTACAGACGCCCAAGCCACAGCCCCTAAATACACACCCAAGGTGGACTCATAGACTCAGGCCCCCGATGTGACCATGTGCAGGACCTCCTGCCTGTCTATTATGTTTTTGGGTGGGGGGGAGCTTCAGACCCCAATCAGCCGCCCACACAGCCCATATTGTAATCCACCATTGCACCCAGCTTTCCCAGGAACAGACAGAGCTCAGTTACCACTGCGCAGAATCTCTAAGCTCCTGTCAGAATGAGACTTGAGGATTTCTATTTTCTGGGGATTTTCTTTCATTTCTCACAAATTGCTCGATATCTCTATAATTACCCTCATTTGTTTGTCCCGCAATAAAGCCGTTAATATGATCTTTTAGCGATGAATCAATTGTGCCGCTTCAGATTTACATTTCATCCTTCTCGTTATAGGAAGACTAATTAGGAAAAAGTTGCAGGAGGTGAGATGGGAATCGGCCGCGATCTCACACACACAGCAACAGCGCCACCCAGCGTCCACCCCGGGTACTGACCCTGCAGGCAGCATGGCTGCGACTGACGAGGGCGCCCAAGGATGGCGATTTCTGAAGATGAATGCGCCGTCATCATCGTCTCTGGTCGTACATGTTACCCGCAGTGACATCATAGCGGAGATAGCGACTCTCATCTAAAACTGATCGCCTGCTGCACAGTAACTGGCTGACCCACGACTTGGCGGGTTTGGCAAATTTGCTAAAACAAAAAATTACAATTTAACACGAAGTAGCCAAATGTAATGCAGAGTTAACCCTTGCGGTGCCGCTCCTCCTGATCTACTCTTGCTACAAAATCTGTCAATTGAATTAAAAATAAAAAAGCAGGATCTCAGCAGATTGATGGAAAATATGGCACTCATGTAACCCTTTCCTTGCCGGGTAGCAATAAACGTACAAAGGTCACTGGCCCTTTAAGAGACCCCTGCAATAAAGAACAGGTAAGTACTTACCTGCAGGATCCCAGCTCCGGTTCTTCTGGTCGGGATGTATTTACCCAGCTGCGGTGAGGTTACGTTGAAGACGTGTGACTGCTGCCTCCTTGTGTGCACCACTGAGGCCAGCTTTCGGCTGCAGCAGTCAAGTGTTGTCAACATGAAGTCACCGATGCAGCCGGTGTACCTGAGAGGTTAAAAGGGTCCAGGAGGTAAGTACTTTCCCGTTCTTTATTGC
This sequence comes from Bufotes viridis, assembly GCA_033119425.1. Classification (NCBI taxonomy): domain Eukaryota; kingdom Metazoa; phylum Chordata; class Amphibia; order Anura; family Bufonidae; genus Bufotes; species Bufotes viridis. Next base: position 5,099,857 of record CM065598.1, on the reverse strand, counting down.
AGAGGATTGCCTCAACCAGGACACCCCCTTTACACTCTTTATAATAAGACGTTCTGCAACTTTCTAATAGACTTTACGTTTGTTCAAGATCTCTGCTTGCTGTCACCCATCCTCACCTAGCCATTGGCATGCTCTATTTTTAGAGTACATGAGTCTGTAGACAGTCCTCATCAGCAGCACAAATCTTGTTTGTTACAATGTATCAGCCTGGTATGCAAACTTACGCTCACACAGGATTATCTAGAATGGATACAATTGTAGCAAACCCTCAGCTGTGTGTACATGATTTGAGCCTCTGTATGTAAACAAGAATCTTCCTATTCATTGACAGCAAGCAGAGGAGTTCCAAATGTATATTCACTAGAGATGAGCGAATTTCCACTTATGAAATTCGTTCACACTCCGTTTGGTGGTAAGAGGTGAATTGCGTTATGGATTCCGTTACCACCGACCATAACGCAATTCTATGACGGATCCGTTTTGCAGCCCATAGACTTCAATTATGACAGAATGTCTCCAAAGGCGTTCCGTTATGCATTCCGTCATAGAATTCCGTTATGGTCCGTGGTAACAGAATCCATAACGCAATTCCCCTTTTACCTAATATTCACCTTAAATGATATTTTACCATTAAAAGTCGTATCATTTTACTGTTTCAGTTGGAAACAATCAGCAGGCTCGCCGTCGGACACTTCCTGTTACACAAACATATTGAAAGCTCTGGAATATGGATGGATCCCGGATGATTTACCATCCGCATCGTCATCAGTTTTGCTCCAGTATTTCCTCCGGATTTACCTGCGGAGTCCTTCCTTCCTGCGTTTTTGATGCTCTCCCATAGACTTCTTATTTAGAAGCAGAAACGCACAGAACTAGGACCTGCTGCGGATTTCAAAGACTGAGGGCTCATGCACACGACCATTGGACGTTTTTCGGTCCGGAAATTGCGGATCCGCCAAACATGGATATCGGCCGCGTGCATTCGGCATTTTGCGTAAAGAAGGGCCGGCCCCTAATAGAACAGTCCTGTCCTTGTCCATAATGCAGACTATAATAGGACATGTTCTTTTTCCTTTTTTTGCAGCCCCATTGAAGTGAATGGTTCCACATACAGGCCCCAGGAAAAAAAAATACGTAATGGACACGGAAAAAAAATCTGTTTGTGTGTATGAGCCCTAATGGAGATTGTGCGCCTGTGTGACGAGCGCTTTCCATTAATATTCCGGTACAGAAGATACCGCCATACGCAGACGCCATTAGCTCAGCTCCTGGGATGCAGCGGAGCACTCCGATTTTCCTTCATGACTGAAAGGGGTTCTCCAGAAGACATGACTACTCTGTTCCAAAAACAGCCCCACACGCATCCATGCTTGGTACGGCGGCTCAGCTCCTGTGGGGTGAGTGAGCCTGCGCTCTCATACCGCACACAAGCTGTGGACACCGAGGGGCGCAGTTTTTTTAGGGGAAAACAGTCATCTTTTTATAGTCCTGGACGACTTCTTGATCCAGTTGTAAAATACATCACACACGTGTAAATTTATACATGTGACTCCCAGTCTTCAGTCGTCCAGAGGAGCGTGAACTAAACTTCAACAGCGACACCTAGTGGCCATTGAATGAACTGACACAAAACAAATCTTATACATATGATAGCACTGTTTACAGAGGAGATGCACCAGACTTCACAGGACATGTATGTGTACTTGGCGCGGCATCCCCCTTGTCACCAGCGCCATCAGGGATGACACTCGCAGCAGAAGAGGAGACCCCATTTGGATTTCCGCTGTGGTGTTCCCTCTTGTATCCTCTAGAACAAGGATCACCAACCTCCGGCACTCCAGCTGTTCAGAAACTACAACTCCCAGAATGCTTCAGTCACTTCTGTGGGAGTTAGAACAGCTGAGCATGTTTGCATGCTGGGAGTTGTAGTTTCACAGCAGCTGGAGTGCCGGAGGTTAGCCATCAGTGATGGCTAACCTCCGGCACTCCAGCTGCTGTGAAACTACAACTCCCAGCATCCAACATGCTTGGCTGTTCTTCTAATTCCCATAGAAGTGAATGGAGCATTCTGGGAGTTGTAGTTTCAGAGTGCCCGAGGTTGGTCATCCCTGCTCTAGAAGCAAGCACTGTGGTCATCACACAGGATTACCCACATGGGCACATCAGATGGGTATATAGAGTGGCACCTGACATCATTACGGGTCCTTTATAGGATTTTCCAGATCTCTGCTTGCAGTTTGTGAATGGGTTAATTCTTGTTTATACCCAGAAGTTCAGACCTAAACCTTCTCATTGATGAGGGTTTGTTACAATGTATCAGTGTAGATATTATTAATAGACAAAGTTGGGGTCTGCACACCCAGTCAGGTGCTAGCGAAATGTCCAGGAGGTCAATATGCCAAGTAAAGAGAAAAGTCGCTGCACTCCAATAAGGATATTACAGAGACATGAAACGGATTTCTGATCCAGATATTTTTGTCATCATTTTTCCGCAGTCACTGTGACCGTACGGTGACTTAATGGGGAAAATGATGATAAAATATCTGGATCAGAAATCCGTTTCATGTCTCGGTGCAGCGATTGTAGGTATTATTTATACACCAGCTGCACAATTCTCCTATAGGAATACTGTATTACAATGTATCAGTTTAGGGTTCAGGCCTTTTATCTCACAGAGGATACAACTGTAACAAACAACCAGCTGTAGGACGCTTTAGGTCAGGATGGGTTGTTAGCCCCTGATGGTGTCGAGCTTTTCATTATACGGTTATTGAGCTGTGCGTTCCGATGACAGAGGCGAGCTGACCGCAGTCTGAAGCAGACAGTCCATTAATTCCATTGAAGTGAGACTTTTGGCTGCGGGGCCCTGCTGTATCGTCACTTCATGCCTCGTTCACAGAGCTCACACGCTGGGGACACAGGGGAACCTCCAATTACAAGACAGATAAGGAGATAATCCCCGATCTATCAGTGTAACTCCAGGCAGTGAGGGATTAAGCCGCGGTGTCACCATCTCCAGTGCAGTAAAGTGCTTCTCCTGATCAATAATCAGATACGGTCTGCAAGACGCGACAACACGAGCTGTGGACATCTTACCCTCGTAATGCCGCTGATATCATCCCTCAGGAAGACCTTATTCTCCCTGTATAACCCAAATTAATCCCATAGCCAGAAAGCAATCTTCTGTTTTCATTGATCCAGTGCCTGTGCCAACAGCCTGTGCCTCTCCATCTGCTCTGAAACTACAACTCCCAGCAGGCCCCAACAGCCTGTGCCTCTCCATCTGCTCTGAAACTACAACTCCCAGCAGGCCCCAACAGCCTGTGCCTCTCCATCTGCTCTGAAACTACAACTCCCAGCAGGCCCCAACAGCCTGTGCCTCTCCATCTGATCTGAAACTACAACTCCCAGCAGGCCCCAACAGCCTGTGCCTCTCCATCTGCTCTGAAACTACAACTCCCAGCAGGCCCCAACAGCCTGTGCCTCTCCATCTGCTCTGAAACTACAACTCCCAGCAGGCCCCAACAGCCTGTGCCTCTCCATCTGCTCTGAAACTACAACTCCCAGCAGGCCCCAACAGCCTGTGCCTCTCCATCTGCTCTGAAACTATAACTCCCAGCAGGCTCCAATAGCCTGTGCCTCTCCAGCTGCTCTGAAACTACAACTCCCAGCAGGCTCCAACAGCCTGTGCCTCTCCATCTGCTCTGAAACTACAGCTCCCAGCAGGCCCCAACCGCCTGTGCCTCTCCAGCTGCTCTGAAACTACAACTCCCAGCAGGCCCCAACAGCCTGTGCCTCTCCAGCTGCTCTGAAACTACAAATCCCAGCAGGCCCCAACAGCATGTGCCTCTCCATCTGCTCTGAAACTACAACTCCCAGTAGGCCCTAAAGGCCTGTGCCTCTCCATCTGCTCTGAAACTACAACTCCCAGCAGGCCCCAACCGCCTGTGCCTCTCCATCTGCTCTGAAACTACAACTCCCAGCAGGCCCCAACAGCCTGTGCCTCTCCATCTGCTCTGAAACTACAACTCCCAGCAGGCCCCAGCAGCCTGTGCCTCTCCATCTGCTCTGAAATTATAACTCCCAGCAGGCTCCAATAGCCTGTGCCTCTCCATCTGCTCTGAAACTACAACTCCCAGCAGGCCCCAACAGCCTGTGCCTCTCCATCTGCTCTGAAACTATAACTCCCAGCAGGCTCCAATAGCCTGTGCCTCTCCATCTGCTCTGAAACTACAACTCCCAGTAGGCCCTAAAGGCCTGTGCCTCTCCATCTGCTCTGAAACTACAACTCCCAGCAAGGCCGGCCTCCCATCTGCTCTGAAACACAACTCCAGCAGGCCCCAGCCTGTGCCTCTCCATCTGCTCTGAAACTACAACTCCCAGCAGGCCCCAACAGCATGTGCCTCTCCATCTGCTCTGAAACTACAACTCCCAGCAGGCCCCAACAGCCTGTGCCTCTCCATGTGCTCTGAAACTACAACTCCCAGCAGGCCCCAACAGCCTGTGCCTCTCCATCTGCTCTGAAACTACAACTCCCAGCAGGCCCTAACAACCTTAACGCTCTCTAGTCAGAGCGGGTCTCCAGTCAGCGCGGCTCTCCAGTCAGCGCGGCTCTCCAGTCAGCGCGGCTCTCCAGTCAGCGCGGCTCTCCAGTCAGCGCGGGTCTCCAGTCAGAGCGGGTCACCAGTCAGAACGGGTCTCCAGTCAGCGCGGGTTTCCAGTCAGGGCGACTCTCCAGTCAGAGCAGGTCTCCAGTCAGAGCGGGTCTCCAGTCAGAGCGGGTCTCCAGTCACAGCGGGTCTCCAGTCACAGCGGCTCTCCAGTCAGCGCGGCTCTCCAGTCAGCGCGGCTCTCCAGTCAGCGCGGCTCTCCAGTCAGCGCGGCTCTCCAGTCAGCGCGGCTCTCCAGTCAGAGCGGGTCACCAGTCAGAACGGGTCTCCAGTCAGTGCGGGTTTCCAGTCAGGGCGACTCGCCAGTCAGAGCAGGTCTTCAGTCAGAGCAGGTCTCCAGTCAGAGCGGGTCTCCAGTCAGAGCGGGTCTCCAGTCAGCGCGGGTTTCCAGTCAGGGCGACTCTCCAGTCAGAGCAGGTCTCCAGTCAGAGCGGGTCTCCAGTCAGAGCGGGTCTCTAGTCACAGCGGGTCTCCAGTCACAGCGGCTCTCCAGTCACAGCGGCTCTCCAGTCAGCGCGGCTCTCCAGTCAGCGCGGCTCTCCAGTCAGAGCAGCTCTCCAGTCAGGGCGACTCTCCAGTCAGCGCGGCTCTCTAGTCTGAGTGGGTCTCCAATCAGAGCGGCTCTCCAGTCAGAGCGGCTCTCCAGTCAGAGCGGCTCTCCAGTCAGAGCGGCTCTCCAGTCAGGGCGACTCTCCAGTCAGAGCGGCTCTCCAGTCAGGGCGACTCTCCAGTCAGCGCGGCTCTCTAGTCAGAGCGGCTCTCCAGTCAGGGCGGGTCTCCAGTCAGCGCGGCTCTCCAGTCAGAGCTGCTCTCCAGTCAGCGCGGCTCTCCAGTCAGCGCGGCTCTCCAGTCAGAGCGGGTCTCCAGTCAGCGCGGCTCTCCAGTCAGAGCGGGTCTCCAGTCAGAGCGGGTCTCCAGTCAGCGCGGCTCTCCAGTCAGCGCGGCTCTCCATTTAGAGCAGGTCTCCAGTCAGGGCGACTCTCCAGTCAGCGCGGCTCTCTAGTCTGAGCGGCTCTCTAGTCTGAGCGGGTCCCTAGTCAGAGCGGGTCTCCAGTCAGAGCGGGTCTCCAGTCAGAGCGGGTCTCCAGTCAGAGCGGGTCTACAGTCTGAGCGGCTCTCTAGTCTGAGCATGAGAATGAGCATGAGAAACGCGATTTCTGGGGAAACTCAGGATGACAGTAGGACATATTTGCTTGGAATAATGGGCGCTGACCTCCATGATGAGGCCTCTTCTGGCTGCGGACATGTGATGAGTAACGGCCAGAGAATCGGGCAGATCAACCAACAATTTGCCATCTAAGTGTGCCGCCGATCACCTGATGAACAAGTGAAACGCTCGCTCATCGGGTGATCCTGTCGTTCATGCAGACACCACCGATCACAGATTCTGGGCGGCAGATTGTGCCGTCTAAACAGCGATCTGCTGTCCAAAAAACTGCAGCCATATGAGGACGAACAATCACTATATCGATCCCTCATCCTCATACTGTGGAGGAGATCGCTGCATGTAAATGTGTCTCCTCCACTGAACGTTTCCTTCCCGACAATAGGCTGCAGAATCGTCCCATAGTGCAGGTAGTACCGCCATCATGACAACCTACTCATCCTTGTGATTCATGGTGGTGATAAACTCTGATCTCTGCAGTCTTTAACACCTTGTATGCTGATGATTGCTGCATGCAAGGAACAGAGCATGGGAACCTCAGGGATTACACCACAGGGAAACCCTATGGCCATATTGTGATATCAAGCCATGTACTAATGCATAAAACTGTAATAAAAATCGAAATTTTTAATTCCTATGGAATTAACAGAATAGTTAAAAAAAGAGCAAACAGTGGTAGAAAACTAGATGACAGTCTCAGGAGAGAACCGAACATCCGCCTATATGTGAACGCGCCTCCGCTCTGCCATCCGTTCCCCGACTGTAGTTCTTTTTCCCTGTGATACGAGGACATCATGTTGCCAAAATGTGGAACTGCAACTAAAGCTGAAGGTCTCAAAGTGGACGAGACGAAGATGCAAAGATATCTCCACAGAAGTGGAAGAACTGCGGAGAATGAATGAGCTCTCACGGTTTTATTATCCCTGTACTGTGACATCACTGTGTGTATTATCCCTGTACTGTGACATCACTGTGTTTATTATCTCTGTACTGTGACATCACTGTGTGTATTATCCCTGTACTGTGACATCACTGTGTTTATTATCCCTGTACTGTGACATCACTGTGTGTATTATCTCTGTACTGTGACATCACTGTGTTTATTATCTCTGTACTGTGACATCACTGTGTGTATTATCCCTGTACTGTGACATCACTGTGTGTATTATCCCTGTACTGTGACATCACTGTGTTTATTATCCCTGTACTGTGACATCACTGTGTGTATTATCCCTGTACTGTGACATCACTGTGTTTATTATCTCTGTACTGTGACATCACTGTGTGTATTATCCCTGTACTGTGACATCACTGTGTGTATTATCCCTGTACTGTGACATCACTGTGTGTATTATCTCTGTACTGTGACATCACTGTGTTTATTATCTCTGTACTGTGACATCACTGTGTGTATTATCCCTGTACTGTGACATCACTGTGTGTATTATCCCTGTACTGTGACATCACTGTGTTTATTATCTCTGTACTGTGACATCACTGTGTGTATTATCCCTGTACTGTGACATCACTGTGTGTATTATCCCTGTACTGTGACATCACTGTGTTTATTATCTCTGTACTGTGACATCACTGTGTTTATTATCTCTGAACTGTGACATCACTGTGTGTATTATCTCTGTACTGTGACATCACTGTGTGTATTATCCCTGTACTGTGACATCACTGTGTGTATTATCCCTGTACTGTGACATCACTGTGTTTATTATCCCTGTACTGTGACATCACTGTGTGTATTATCCTGTACTGTGACATCACTGTGTTTATTATCCCTGTACTGTGACATCACTGTGTTTATTATCCCTGTACTGTGACATCACTGTGTTTATTATCCCTGTACTGTGACATCACTGTGTGTATTATCCCTGTACTGTGGCATCGCTGTGTGTATTATCTCTGTACTGTGACATCACTGTGTTTATTATCTCTGTACTGTGACATCACTGTGTGTATTATCCCTGTACTGTGGCATCACTGTGTGTATTATCTCTGTACTGTGACATCACTATGTTTATTATCCCTGTACTGTGACATCACTGTGTTTATTATCCCTGTACTGTGACATCACTGTGTTTATTATCTCTGTACTGTGACATCACTGTGTTTATTATCCCTGTACTGTGACATCACTGTGTGTATTATCCCTGTACTGTGACATCACTGTGTGTATTACCCCTGTACTGTGACATCACTGTGTTTATTATCCCTGTACTGTGACATCACTGTGTTTATTATCTCTGTACTGTGACATCACTGTGTTTATTATCTCTGTACTGTGACATCACTGTGTGTATTATCTCTGTACTGTGACATCACTGTGTTTATTATTCCTGTACTGTGACATCACTGTGTTTACTATCCCTGTACTGTGACATCACTGTGTATATTATCTCTGTACTGTGACATCATTGTGTTTATTATCCCTGTACTGTGACATCACTGTGTATATTATCTCTGTACTGTGACATCACTGTGTTTATTATCTCTGTACTGTGAGATCACAGTGTTTATTATCCCTGTACTGTGACATCACTGTGTTTATTATCTCTGTACTGTGACATCACTGTGTGTATTTTCTCTGTACTGTGACATCACTGTGTGTATTATCTCTGTACTGTGACATCACTGTGTTTATTATCCCTGTACTGTGACATCACTGTGTTTATTATCCCTGTACTGTGACATCACTGTGTTTATTATCTCTGTACTGTGACATCACTGTGTTTATTATCCCTGTACTGTGACATCACTGTGTTTATTATCCCTGTACTGTGACATCACTGTGGTTATTATCTCTGTACTGTCACATCACTATGTGCATTATCCCTGTACTGTGACATCACTGTTTATTATCACTGTACGGTTACATCACTGTGTATATTATCCCTGTACTGTGACATCACTGTGTGTATTATCCCTGTACTGTGACATCACTGTGTTTATTATCTCTGTACTGTGACATCACTGTGTTTATTATCCCTGTACTGTGACAACACTGTGTGTATTATCTCTGTAATGTGACATCACTGTGTGTATTATCTCTGTACTGTGACATCACTGTGTTTATTATCTCTGTACTGTGACATCACTGTGTGTATTATCTCTGTAATGTGACATCACTGTGTTTATTATCTCTGTACTGTGACATCACTGTGTTTATTATCTCTGTACTGTGACATCACTGTGTTTATTATCCCTGTACTGTGACATCACTCTGTTTATTATCCCTGTACTGTGACATTACTGTGTGTATTATCCCTGTACTGTGACATCACTGTGTTTATTATCTCTGTACTGTGACATCACTGTGTTTATTATCCCTGTACTGTGACATCACTGTGTTTATTATCCCTGTACTGTGACATCACTGTGTTTATTATCCCTGTACTGTGACATCACTGTGTTTATTATCCCTGTACTGTGACATCACTGTGTTTATTATCCCTGTACTGTGTCATCACTATGTTTATTATCCCTGTACTGTGACATCACTGTGTTTATTATCCCTGTACTGTGACATCACTGTGTTTATCTCTGTACTGTGACATCACTGTGTTTATTATCCCTGTACTGTGACATCACTGTGTTTATTATCTCTGTACTGTGACATCACTGTGTTTATTATCTCTGTACTGTGACATCACTGTCTGAATTATCTCTGTACTGTGACATCACTGTGTTTATTATCCCTGTACTGTGACATCACTGTGTTTATTATCCCTGTACTGTGACATCACTGTGTGTATTATCTCTGTACTGTGACATCACTGTGTGTATTATCCCTGTACTGTGACATCACTGTGTTTATTATCTCTGTACTGTGACATCACTGTGTGTATTATCCCTGTACTGTGACATCACTGTGTTTATTATCTCTGTACTGTGGCATCGCTGTGTTTATTATCCCTGTACTGTGACATCACTGTGTTTATTATCCCTGTACTGTGACATCACTGTGTTTATTATCCCTGTACTGTGACATCACTGTGTTTATTATCCCTGTACTGTGATATCACTGTGTGTATTATCCCTGTACTGTGACATCACTGTGTGTATTATCCCTGTACTGTGACATCACTGTGTTTATTATCCCTCTCCTGTGACATCACTGTGTGTATTATCTCTGTACTGTGACATCTCTGTGTTTATTATCCCTGTACAGTGACATCTCTGTGTTTATTATCCCTGTACTGTGTCATCACTGTGTTTATTATCCCTGTACTGTGACATCACTGAGTTTATTATCTCTGTACTGTGACATCACTGTGTGTATTATCTCTGTACTGTGACATCACTGTGTTTATTATCTCTGTACTGTGACATCACTGTGTGTATTATCCCTGTACTGTGACATCACTGTGTTTATTATCCCTGTACTGTGACATCACTGTGTGTATTATCTCTGTACTGTGACATCACTGTGTGTATTATCCCTGTACTGTGACATCACTGTGTGTATTATCCCTGTACTGTGACATCACTGTGTTTATTATCCCTGTACTGTGTCATCACTGTGTTTATTATCCCTGTACTGTGACATCACTGTGTTTATTATCCCTGTACAGTGACATCACTGTGTTTATTATCCCTGTACTGTGACATCACTGTGTTTATTATCTCTGTACTGTGACATCACTGTGTTTATTATCCCTGTACTGTGACATCACAGTGTTTATTATCTCTGTACTGTGACATCACTGTGTGTATTATCTCTGTACTGTGACATCACTGTTTATTATCCCTGTACTGTGACATCACTGTGTGTATTTTCCCTGTACTGTGACATCACTGTGTGTATTATCTCTGTACTGTGACATCACTGTGTTTATTATCTCTGTACTGTGACATCTCTGTGTGTATTATCCCTGTACTGTGACATCACTGTGTTTATTATCTCTGTACTGTGACATCACTGTGTGTATTATCCCTGTACTGTGACATCACTGTGTTTATTATCCCTGTACTGTGACATCACTGTGTGTATTATCCCTGTACTGTGACATCACTGTGTGTACTATCCCTGTACTGTGACATCACTGTGTTTATTATCCCTGTACTGTGACATCACTGTGTTTATTATCCCTGTACTGTGACATCACTGTGTGTATTATCCCTGTACTGTGACATCACTGTGTTTATTATCCCTGTACTGTGACATCACTGTGTGTATTATCCCTGTACTGTGACATCACTGTGTTTATTATCCCTGTACTGTGACATCACTGTGTGTATTATATCTGTACTGTGACATCACTGTGTTTATTATCCCTGTACTGTGACATCACTGTGTTTATTATCCCTGTACTGTGTCATCACTATGTTTATTATCCCTGTACTGTGACATCACTGTGTTTATTATCCCTGTACAGTGACATCACTGTGTTTATTATCCCTGTACTGTGACATCACTGTGTGTATTATCCCTGTACTGTGACATCACTGTGTGTATTATCCTGTACTGTGACATCACTGTGTGTATTATCCCTGTACTGTGACATCACTGTGTGTATTATCCCTGTACTGTGACATCACTGTGTTTATTATCTCTGTACTGTGACATCACTGTGTTTATTATGTCTGTACTGTGACATCACTGTGTTTATTATCCTGTACTGTGACATCACTGTGTGTATTATCCCTGTACTGTGACATCACTGTGTGTATTATCTCTGTACTGTGACATCACCGTGTTTATTATCCCTGTACTGTGACATCACTGTGTGTATTATCTCTGTACTGTGACATCACCGTGTTTATTATCCCTGTACTGTGACATCACTGTGATTATTATCCCTGTACTGTGACATCACTGTGTGTATTATCCCTGTACTGTGACATCACTGTGTTTATTATCTCTGTACTGTGACATCACTGTGTTTATTATCCCTGTACTGTGACATCACTGTGTTTATTATCCCTGTACTGTGACATCACTGTGTTTATTATCCTGTATTGTGACATCACTGTGTGTATTATCCCTGTACCGTGACATCACTGTGTGTATTATCCCTGTACTGTGACATCACTGTGTTTATTATCCCTGTACTGTGACATCACTGTGTTTATTATCCCTGTACTGTGACATCACTGTGTGTATTATCCCTGTACTGTGACATCACTGTGTTTATTATCTCTGTACTGTGACATCACTGTGTTTATTATCTCTGTACTGTGACATCACTGTGTTTATTATCCCTGTACTGTGACATCACTGTGTGTATTATCCCTGTACTGTGACATCACTGTGTTTATTATCCCTGTACTGTGACATCACTGTGTGTATTATATCTGTACTGTGACATCACTGTGTTTATTATCCCTGTACTGTGACATCACTGTGTTTATTATCCCTGTACTGTGTCATCACTATGTTTATTATCCCTGTACTGTGACATCACTGTGTTTATTATCCCTGTACTGTGACATCACTGTGTGTATTATCCCTGTACTGTGACATCACTGTGTTTATTATCTCTGTACTGTGACATCACTGTGTTTATTATGTCTGTACTGTGACATCACTGTGTTTATTATGTCTGTACTGTGACATCACTGTGTTTATTATGTCTGTACTGTGACATCACTGTGTTTATTATCCTGTACTGTGACATCACTGTGTGTATTATCCCTGTACTGTGACATCACCGTGTTTATTATCCCTGTACTGTGACATCACTGTGATTATTATCCCTGTACTGTGACATCACTGTGTGTATTATCCCTGTACTGTGACATCACTGTGTTTATTATCTCTGTACTGTGACATCACTGTGTTTATTATCCCTGTACTGTGACATCACTGTGTTTATTATCCCTGTACTGTGACATCACTGTGTTTATTATCCTGTATTGTGACATCACTGTGTGTATTATCCCTGTACCGTGACATCACTGTGTGTATTATCCCTGTACTGTGACATCACTGTGTTTATTATCCCTGTACTGTGACATCACTGTGTTTATTATCCCTGTACTGTGACATCACTGTGTGTATTATCGCTGTACTGTGACATCACTGTGTTTATTATCTCTGTACTGTGACATCACTGTGTTTATTATCTCTGTACTGTGACATCACTGTGTGTATTATCTCTGTACTGTGACATCACTGTGGTTATTATCTCTGTACTGAGACATCACTGTGTGTATTATCCCTGTACTGTGACATCACTGTGTGTATTATCTCTGTACTGTGACATCACTGTGTGTATTATCTCTGTACTGTGACATCACTGTGTTTATTATCCCTGTACTGTGACATCACTGTGTTTATTATCCCTGTACTGTGACATCACTGTGTGTATTATCCCTGTACTGTGACATCACTGTGTTTATTATCCCTGTACTGTGACATCACTGTGTGCATTATCTCTGTACTGTGACATCACTGTGTGTATTATCCCTGTACTGTGACATCACTGTGTTTATTATCCCTGTACTGTGACATCACTGTGTTTATAATCCCGGTACTGTGATATCACTGTGTGTATTATCCCTGTACTGTGACATCACTGTGTTTATTATCCCTGTACTGTGACATCACTGTGTGTATTATCCCTGTACTGTGACATCACTGTGTTTATTATCTCTGTACTGTGACATCACTGTGTGTATTATCCCTGTACTGTGACATCACTGTGTGTATTATCCCTGTACTGTGACATCACTGTGTTTATTATCCTGTACTGTGACATCACTGTGTTTATTATCTCTGTACTGTGACATCACTGTGTGTATTATCCTGTACTGTGACATCACTGTGTGTATTATCTCTGTACTGTGACATCACTGTGTTTATTATCTCTGTACTGTGACATCACAGTGTGTATTATCTCTGTACTGTGACATCACTGTGTATACTATCCCTGTACTGTGACATCACTGTGTTTATTATCTCTGTACTGTGACATCACTGTGTTTATTATCTCTGTACTGTGACATCACTGTGTGTATGTATTATCTCTGTACTGTGACATCACTGTGTATACTATCCCTGTACTGTGACATCACTGTGTTTATTATCTCTGTACTGTGACATCACTGTATGTATTATCCCTGTACTGTGACATCACTGTGTGTATTATCTCTGTACTATGACATCACTGTATGTATTATCTCTGTACTGTGACATCACTGTGTTTATTATCCCTGTACTGTGACATCACTGTGTTTATTATCTCTGTACTGTGACATCACTGTGTTTATTATCCCTGTACTGTGACATCACTGTGTCTATTATCCTGTACTGTGACATCACTGTGGTTATTATCTCTGTACTGTGACATCACTGTGTTTATTATCCCTGTACTGTGACATCACTGTGTTTATTATCCCTGTACTGTGACATCACTGTGTTTATTATCCCTGTACTGTGACATCACTGTGTGTATTATCTCTGTACTGTGACATCACTGTGTGTATTATCCCTGTACTGTGACATCATTGTGTTTATTATCCCTGTACTGTGACATCACTGTGTGTATTATCATGTACTGTGACATCACTGTGTTTATTATCCCTGTACTGTGACATCACTGTGTGTATTATCTCTGTACTGTGACATCACTGTGTGTATTATCTCTGTACTGTGACATCACTGTGTTTATTATCCCTGCACTGTGACATCACTGTGTTTATTATCTCTGTACTGTGACATCACTGTGTTTATTATCCCTGTACTGTGACATCACTGTGTGTATTATCCCTGTACTGTGACATCACTGTGTTTATTATCCCTGTACTGTGACATCACTGTGTTTATTATCCCTGTACTGTGACATCACTGTGTGTATTATCCTGTACAACCACCAGGGTCCCCCCTACCTCTACAGAGACAACCACCAGAGACCTCCTACCTCTACAGAGACAGCCACCAGAGACCACCCCTACCTCTACAGAGACAACCACCAGAGACCCCCCTACCTCTACAGAGACAACCACCAGAGACCCCCCTACCTCTACAGAGACAACCAGCAGAGACCCCCTACCTCTACAGAGACAACCACCAGAGACAACTACCAGAGACCACCCCCACCTCTATAGAGACAACCACCAGAGTCCCCCTTACCTCTACAGAGACAACCACCAGAGACCTCCTACCTCTACAGAGACAACCACCAGAGACCCCCACCTCTACAGAGACAACCACCAGAGTCCCCCCTACCTCTACAGAGACAACCACCAGAGACCCCCTACCTCTACAGAGACAACCACCAGAGGCCACCCCCACCTCTACAGAGACAACCAACAGAGACCTCCTACCTCTACAGAGACAACCACCAGAGACCACCCCCATCTCTACAGAGACAACCACCAGAGACCACCCCTACCTCTACAGAGACAACCACCAGAGACCACCCCTACCTCTACAGAGACAACCACCAGAGACCACCACCAGAGACCCCCTACCTCTACAGAGACAACCACCAGAGACCACCCCTACCTCTACAGAGCCTACCACCAGAGACCCCCCTACCTCTACAGAGACAACCACCAGAGACCCCCCTACCTCTACAGAGACAACCACCAGAGACAACCCCCACCTCTACAGAGACAACCACCAGAGACCACACCACCTCTACAGAGACAACCACCAGAGACCCCCCTACCTCTACAGAGACAACCACTAGAGACCACCCCTACCTCTACAGAGACAACCACCAGAGACCCCCCACCTCTACAGAGACAACCACCAGAGAACACCCCACCTCTACCCCCACCTCTACAGAGACAACCACCAGAGACCACCCCACCTCTACAGAGACAACCACCAGAGACCCCCCTACCTCTACAGAGACAACCACCAGAGACCCCCTACCTCTACAGAGACAACCACCAGAGACCCCCCTACCTATACAGAGACAACTACCAGAGACCCCCCTACCTCTACAGAGACAACCACCAGAGACCCCCTACCTCTTCAGAGACAACCACCAGAGACCCCCCCTACCTCTACAGAGACAACCACCAGAGACCCCCCTACCTCTACAGAGACAACTACAAGAGACCCCCCTACCTCTACAGAGACAACCACCAGAGACCCCCCTACCTCTATAGAGACAACAACCAGAGACCCCCTACGTCTACTGAGACAACTACCAGAGACCTCCACCAGAGACCACCCCCACCTCTACAGAGACAACCACCAGAGACCCCCCCTACCTATACAGAGACAACCACCAGAGACAACCACTAGAGACCCCACTACCTCTACAGAAACAACCACCAGAAACCCCCCTACCTATATAGAGACCACCCCCACAGACCACCCCCACAGACCACCCCTACCTCTACAGAGTCAACCACCAGAGACCACCCCCACAGACCACCCCTACCTCTACAGAGACAACCACCAGAGACCACCCCCACAGACCACCCCTACCTCTACAGAGACAATCACCAGAGACCACCCCCACAGACCACCCCTACCTCTACAGAGACAACCACCAGAGACCACCACCAGAGACCCCCTACCTCTACAGAGACAACCACCAGAGACCCCCTGCCTCTACAGAGACAACCACCAGAGACCCTCCTACCTCTACAGAGACAACCACCAGAGACCACCACCAGAGACCCCCTACCTCTACAGAGACAACCACCAGAGACCCCCTACCTCTACAGAGACAACCACCAGAGACCCCCCTACCTCTACAGAGACAACCACCAGAGACCCCCTACATCTACAGAGACAACCACCAGTGACTACCCCCACCTCTACAGAGACCCCCCTGCAGTGTCATGTCCTAATGCTTCACGCCCTTTACCCGAGACACTCAGAAATTGCTTATCTAAGCTAGAAAGCGACTTTATTCAACTTAAAGAGTTTCAAAGAAGTCTTGGTGACAAAAATGCAAATGACCAAGTAACTAAAGAAATAATCAGTCTGAAGTGTGAAGAGGCCTCAGCCCTGCAGGAAATAAGATGTAAACTACAAGAACTGCAGCAAGAAAACACAGAGCTGAAATCCAAGACTGAACCCCTAATCAAGGAGAGGAACCCGTGGGAAGAGGGGTGTGAGAACAAAACAAAAGCCAGCAGCCATAACACCAACATATCAAATAACTGCCAAAAGGAAATAACAAACAGTGAGAGCAAAGAAAAAAATAACAGAGTAATAGAAGGCGGGCCAGAGCCGAGCATCATAACAACCCCAAATATAGGGCCACAGGAGCCCCCAACAACAGAGCCGACCATTATCACAACCCCAACTATAGGACCACAGGAGCCCCCAACAACAGAGCCGACCATCATCACAACCCCAACTATAGGACCACAGGAGCCCCCAACAACAAAGCCGACCATCATCACAACCCCAACTATAGGACCACAGGAGCCCCCAACAACAAAGCCGACCATCATCACAACCCCAACTATAGGACTACAGGAGCCCCTGACAACAGAGCCGACCATCATCACAACCCCAACTATAGGACTACAGGAGCCCCTGACAACAGAGCCGACCATCATCACAACCCCAACTATAGGACTACAGGAGCCCCTGACAACAGAGCCGACCATCATCACAACCCCAACTATAGGACCACAGGAGCCCCCAACAACAGAGCCGACCATCATCACAACCCCAACTATAGGACCACAGGAGCCCCCAACAACAGAGCTGACTATCATCACAACCCCAACTATAGGACTACAGGAGCCCCCAACAACAGAGCCGACCATCATCACAACCCCAACTATAGTACCACAGGAGCCCCCAACAACAGAGCCGACCATCATCACAACACCAACTATAGTACCACAGTAGCCCCCAACAACAGAGCCGACCATCATCACAACCCCAACTATAGGACCATACCCCCAACAATAGAGCCGACCATCATCACAACCCCAACTATAGGACCATACCCCCAACAATAGAGCCGACCATCATCACAACCCCAACTATAGTACCACAGGAGCCCCCAACAACAGAGCCGACCATCATCACAACCCCAACTATAGTACCACAGGAGCCCCCAACAACAGAGCCGACCATCATCACTACCCCAACTATAGGGCTACAGGAGCCCCCAACAACAAAGCCGACCATCATCACAACCCCAACTATAGGACTACAGGAGCCCCCAACAACAGAGCCGACCATCATCACAACACCAACTATAGGACTACAGGAGCCCCCAACAACAGAGCCGACCATCATCACTACCCCAACTATAAGACTACAGGAGCCCCCAACAACAGAGCCGACCATCATCACAACCCCAACTATAGGACTACAGGAGCCCCCAACAACAGAGCCGACCATCATCACAACCCCAACTATAGGACTACAGGAGCCCCCAACAACAAAGCCGACCATCATCACAACCCCAACTATAGGACTACAGGAGCCCCCAACAACAGAGCCGACCATCATCACTACCCCAACTATAGGACTACAGGAGCCCCCGACAACAGAGCCGACCATCATCACAACCCCAACTATAGGACTACAGGAGCCCCCAACAGAGCCGACCATCATCACTACCCCAACTATAGGACTACAGGAGCCCCCGACAACAGAGCCGACTATCATCACAACCCCAACTATAGGACTACAGGAGCCCCCAACAACAGAGCTGACTATCATCACAACCCCAACTATAGGACTACAGGAGCCCCCAACAACAGAGCCGACCATCAGCACAACCCCAACTATAGGAGTACAGGAGCCCCCAACAACAGAGCCGACCATCATCACAACCCCAACTATAGGACTACAGGAGCCCCCAGGTTCGAGTTTCCCCTTACTCCCCACCGTGAAATTTGGTATAACAGGATAGATACTAAGCCTGGATGAAGGATAAGGGAGCAGGTCACCTCCTATGCTTCCCTTTAAACTATCCCTGACCTCCTGACTGTATGTGCCGCCCTCTATGGTAGGGGTGGCTCATACTCTTAAACCTGGGCCCTACAGACCCTATCAGTCCCTGCAATATGGCGTCAGAAGGTGGAGACAACCAATTCCCCCACGACACGGAGGAACCGGAGTCTCCTACAGGCCTAGCAACAAAGGGGATGAAAGCAGCCAGCCACAGACGACACGACGGGTAAGTGTCCTGAGGCAGAAAACACCACTGCGAACAGGAACAACATGAACACCTACCTGACACAGCTGCAACCAGGAACTCAAGCCGTCCACGACGCTACCACTGGATCCTGGTAATGCACCTAGGCCCAAACACACACACCAGACAGAGCCCAGCACAAACACCAAACACAGAATCCAGTAGAAACCACCCTGGACCATCATGCGGGATAAACCATGGCGGCACCAGGCAGCGCTGCTTGTAGTTCCCCCTCCGGGGAACTCCAGAGACCCCCTTCCGGAGGATAGGACATACCAAAGATATGTCTGGCATCCATGCTGACCTGAAACACCAAACAGACCAGACATGAAGCACCAAACCAAACATAACAACAACACAAACATAAACCCACACCAAACATACAAGTGAGGTAGGGTAAATGAAACAGACACAAAGGGGTGACATCAGAAGACATCAGGTGACATCGATGTCCCATAAGTTGGCCCTCAAGGACTGGGCAGGTGGAATAGCACCAGCTCCTCAAGACACTGAAGACAAACTGCCCTCAGGCTCACTACTCCAGAACCATAAGAGTCATGATGCCACACCCAGCTCACCTCTTAACCCTGTGCTTACCAGAATGGGAGGGAAGACTGCCTTAAAGGGGAAGTGCCCCCGCATGCAACAACACGTTGCCACCGGCAACAAGCATGCCAAAGTGTCACAGCAAACGTCACCAAGCCTTCACACTACCAACATGACAACCCCAAATATAGGACCACAGCAGCCCCCAACAACAGAGCCGACTATCATCACAACCCCAAATATAGGACCACAGGAGCCCCCCACCACAGGGCCAATCATCATCACAACCCCAAATATAGGACCATAGCAGCCCCCAACAACAAAGCCGACCATCATCACAACCCCAAATATAGGACCACAGGAGCCCCCCACCACAGGGCCAATCATCATCACAACCCCAAATATAGGACCATAGTAGCCCCCAACAAGAGCCAACCATCACCACAACCCCCAACAATAGAGCCGACCATCATCACAACCCCAACTATAGGACCATACCCCCAACAATAGAGCCGACCATCATCACAACCCTAACTATAGGACCATACCCCCAACAATGGAGCTGACCATCATCACAACCCCAACTATAGGACAATACCTCAAACAATAGAGCCGACCATCATCACAACCCCAACTATAGAATCATATCCCCAACAATAGAGCCGACCATCATCACAACCCCAACTATAGGACCATAGCAGCCCCCAACAAGAGCCAACATCAGCACAACCCCCAACAATAGAGCCGACCATCATCACAACCCCAACTATAGGACCATACCCCCAACAATAGAGCCGACCATCATCACAACCCCAACTATAGGACCATATCCCCAACAATAGAGCCGACCATCATCACAACCCCAACTATAGGACCATAGCAGCCCCCAACAAGAGCCAACATCAGCACAACCCCCAACAATAGAGCCGACCATCATCACAACCCCAACTATAGGACCATACCCCCAACAATAGAGCCAACCATCATCACAACCCCAACCAAAGGACCATACCCCCAACAATAGAGCCGACCATCATCACAACCCCAACTATAGGACCATACCCCCAACAATAGAGCCGACCATCATCACAACCCCAACTATAGGACCATACCCCCAACAATAGAGCCGACCATCATCACAACCCCAACTATAGGACCATTCCCCCAACAATGGAGCCGACCATCATCACAACCCCAACTATAGGACAATACCTCGAACAATAGAGCCGACCATCATCACAACCCCAACTATAGGACCATAGCCCCAACAATAGAGCCGACCATCATCACAACCCCAACTATAGGACCATACCCCCAACAATAGAGCCGACCATCATCACAACCCCAACTATAGGACCATACCCCCAACAACAGAGCCAACCATTATCACAACCCCAACTATAGGACCATACCCCCAACAACAGAGCCGACCATCATCACAACCCCAACTATAGGACCATACCCCCAACAACAGAGCCAACCATTATCACAACCTCAACTATAGGACCATACCCCCAACAATAGAGCCGACCATCATCACAACCCCAACTATAGGACCATACCCCCAACAATAGAGCCGACCATCATCACAACCCCAACTATAGGACCATACCCCCAACAACAGAGCCAACCATTATCACAACCCCAACTATAGGACCATACCCCCAACAATAGAGCCGACCATCATCACAACCCCAACTATAGGACCATACCCCCAACAACAGAGCCAACCATCATCACAACCCCAACTATAGGACCATACCCCCAACAACACGACCTAGCAGCAGGAAGGACATACACAGGAGAAGACACGGCAGCAGTAAGTCACTATGCCCTAATACTGTCCTGATTATAGACGCGAATGGTAAATACTTGAACACAAGGCGACTTTTCCCATGAAAAAGAGTCAGTAAAATCTGCTGCTCTACTATCAAACTGCCATCATCAATAAGCCATATTTCACCAAACCCAACCATATTATCACCATATTATCATACATACAAACACCAATACCATCCAGCACCAGCAGATAGCCGGACAACTGAGCCAGCTAGCAAAGATCACAAAACAGAAGTTCCCCGGCTGTAAAATCATTCTGTCATCTCTGCTCCCAAGAAAGGACATCCCTGAACACATCACCGGAGCATCAACACCAAGCTGGCAGCCAAAACCAGAGCTATGCCAGCCAACACCCTGGCACAACACCCCTCCATAAACCAGCACCACATGTATGACAGTAAACACCTCAATAACCAAGGAGTCAACCTAAGGAACTCAAAGACATAGTGCTCAACAGAGACCCCCGACACAGACCCCGCATCAGACAAAAACATATGGAAAAGTCACAGAAAACGAATAAACTTAAAACCTTATACATCAACAAACTGGAAATGGTGACCTTTACCCAAAATCGGACCATCAGAGGCACAAACCATGGAGGAATCCACCTGCCTTAGGGTCCATTCACACGTCCGTAGTGTATTGCGGATCCGCAATACACCGGGCCGGCACCCCTATAGAAATGCCTATTCTTGCCCATTATTGCAGACAAGAATAGGACATGTTCTATTTATTTCGGGAGCCGCGGACAGGAGGTACGGAGCCACGGACTGGAAATCCTTTCCGTCCTCATTGAGAATGAATGGGTCCGCACCTGTTCCGCAGAATTGCGGTACGGATACGGACCCATTCTATGGACCTGTGAATAGACCCTTACACAGAGTAATGCAGAGCAGAGACATGGAGGAGATAAAGACCCTGCTCAGCAGAAAACTGATGTGACTGGACAAACTGCTACAACATCGGGTAAGAATTGGCCGCTCCATCCTCACCTCTCGACGTCTACCTCTGTGCAGCATACATAGCACCACCAGAGTCTCCATACTTCAAGCCCCACAGCTTTGATATCCTATAGAGGGAAGCTGCCCATTTCCAGGCCCTGGGTAATGTTCTAATCAATGGAGACCTCAATGAAAGAAAGGGGAGGGAGGGAGACTATCTGACCACTGACGGAAACGTTTATATATTCGGAGCAGGCACGGACTGTGACAGCTCAGTGCACACGGAGAGGAACAGCTATGACGGCACAGTCAATAAAAGTGGGAGAAAACTGCTGAACTTATGTCGAAGCCTCAGACTTTGTATTCTCAATGGCCGCACCAAGGGAGACTCTTTTGGTACAGCAGTGTGGTTGACGCGATCACAGATATGAACCCCACAAATGTTGGTGTCTTCATAGCAACCCCACAAACACACCTGTGAGATCACAATCAACTGCTCCTTTACATTAAATCCACAAGCAAACCACCTGCTCAAACATCACAGCAGTCCGGCCTCTTCAGCCTACCTCCATCTTTTAAATGGTCCAACATGTCAGCCCCCAAAGTATATAGAGACCATAAACATAGCAGAGATCCAGGAGATGCTCCATATCTTCCATAATAAAGTGTATGAGCCTACCCCAGAAGGAGTAAATCTTGTAGTAGAAGACTTTAATAATATACTTTACACCATAGCAGAAATTTCCAACTTCAAAAGATACAACAAGAGGCCAAGAAAACAACAACCCAACAATTGGTTCGACAGGGAGTGTAAATATATAAGGAAGGCACTAAGAACGGCCTCAAATAGAAAACACCACGATCCGAATAACCCCAGTCTGAGGGAAGCCTACGGCAACATACAAGGGCAATACAAAACCATCCTCAGAAAGAAAAGGCAAGGCCACATCTCAACCAAGCTCCTCCAACTCCAGGACGCTCTCCAGGATAACTACTTCTGAGAACCATGGAAGCACATGGACAAAACCAGTAGGAACACCAAACGGCAAAGGACCTTTACAAAGACATCCAAAATCAGGACCAAAGCCAAGAACAAAAAGATATCATAAAATAACTGAAGAATATGGAGGAAAAAAACTAAGATTTTCCAAACCCTCTGGATATACCTGTCGCACTGCAAAAGATAACAGAGAGGATCTCATTGATAAAGGATATAAACACCAGTGGCCCAGATGGGATCCTTCCAGAAATAATCAAATACAGCCCACCCGGTATCCAGGCCGCAATAGTAAAACTCTTCAATGTTGTGCTGAGTGCCGGCTACTTCCCCCAGAGTTGGATTTGGGGTCTCATAACACCCATTCTAAAGAGCGGGGCCAGGTACGACCCGGCCAACTATCGAGGGATATGCGTCAGCAGCAACCTGGGGAAACTCTTCAGCAGCATCCTGAATAAGAGGATCCTCAGCTTCCTCATCCCGCACAACGTCCTCAGCAGGAGCCAAGCCGGCTTCATACCAAACCACCGCACCACGGACCACATCTATATTCTGTGCAGCCTCATCGAGCCAGGTCCACAACACAAAGCATAGAAGGATCTATGTCCGCTTCGTGGACATAAGAAGGCCTTTGACTCAGAGTGGCACCCGGGCCTATTCCTAAAACTTCTGGAAAGCGGAATAGGAGGAAAAACATATGATGTCATCAGAGGCTCCTACACTGAGAACATGAATGTGAGGAGAACGGCTAATTTCAAGCAGAGCCGAGGAGTCAGACAGGGCTGCAGCCTCAGTCACACCCTTTTTACCTCTACATCAGTGAGTTGGTGGTGGCTCTGGAGTCCTCCTCAGCACCCGGTCTCACCCTCCATGACACCCAGGTGACATTTGTGCTTTATGTAGATGACCTTCTGCTACTATCCCCAACTGAGAAAGGTCTCCAAGATAACCTAGAAATTCAGCAGCACGTTGGTATTGGCCATCAATCCAAAGAAAACCAACATCATGGTGTTCCAGGAGAAACCAGCCGGGAATTCTCCCTTCCTGCTAAACAACTGTTCACTTTCAGAAACCGACAGGTACACCTACCTGGGACTAGAAATTAGGCTGTCAGGGGGCTTTACGAAAGCCATAGAAACAATGAAAGACAAAGAAATTAGAATCATTTCATAGGAAAAAAAATCTTGCAATCTTGCTGCACCTATATGCGGTAAAATCTTTTCTGAATTATTTCGACGAAAATACAAATTCCACCTCCTCCATTAACTTCCTCATCTCTTCATTCTCATTGGACACACTAACTTTAGCTCCCCCCCCCCCCAGCAATATATATATAAGTGCTGCCAGCACCACCTAGGGGCGAATAAAGGTAAATGACACTGCCAGCCTGGTAAAGGGAATTACAGCATGATGCCACAATACATTTGATAGGACATTTTGCAAGAGTTTACAGTGCCCACATATAGCGCATAGTGGGACACTGCATCAAGACGGATCAGGCGTGGATCCGCCAGGATTTCCACCCACCAATGCCTGATGCATCAGACTAGATCATCCATGGTGCCACACCAACACTGACAAAAGAGACTGGTTTCATCTGGCCACCTGCCTCAGCTACTATTCTGATGCTGTTACCCGCCTGATGCCACACAGCTGATGCCAAGTGCTCCTTCTGTCACCCACCATTTTCAGCGGGTACTGGTATTGCCACTCACCTCCACAGTATGTCACCTTGCCCCTCTGTGGCCTCCTGATGCTGCCGCCACCTCCAGACTCTGTTATTGTGCCACTGTGTGGCCTCCTCCTAGGACATGTGATGTATGTAGATTATTAGTACCTGATACTTCTCTACAAGTGACTCTCCAGTGTTACTCCTCCTAGGACATATGATGTATGTAGATTATTAGTACCTGATCCTTCTCTACAAGTGACTCTCCAGTATTACTCCTCCTAGGACATGTGATGTATGTAGATTATTAGTACCAGATCCTTCTCTACAAGTGACTCTCCAGCGTTACTCCTCCTAGGACATATGATGTATGTAGATTATTAGTACCCGATCCTTCTCTATAAGTGACTCTCCAGTGTTACTCCTCCTAGGACATATGATGTATGTAGATTATTAGTACCTGATCCTTCTCTACAAGTGACTCTCCAGTGTTACTCCTCCTAGGACATATGATGTATGTAGATTATTAGTACCTGATCCTTCTCTACAAGTGACTCTCCAGTGTTACTTCTCCTGGGACATATGATGTATGTAGATTATTAGTACCTGATCCTTCTCTACAAGTGACTCTCCAGTGTTACTCCTCCTAGGACATATGATGTATGTAGATTATTAGTACCTGATACTTCTCTACAAGTGACTCCCCAGTGATACTCCTCCTAGGACATATGATGTATGTAGATTATTAGTATCTGATCCTTCTCTACAAGTGACTTCCCAGTGTTACTCCTCCTAAAACATATGATGTATGTAGATTATTAGTACCTGATCCTTCTCTACAAGTGACTCCCGTGTTACTCCCCCTAGGACATATGATGGATGTAGATTATTAGTTCCTGATCCTTCTCTACAAGTGACTCTCCAGTGTTACTCCTCCTAGGACATATGATGTATGTAGATTATTAGTACCTGATCCTTCTCTACAAGTGACTCTCCAGTGTTACTCCTCCTAGGACATATGATGTATGTAGATTATTAGTACCTGATCCTTCTCTACAAGTGACTCTCCAGTGTTACTCCTCCTAGGACATATGATGTATGTAGATTATTAGTACCTGATCCTTCTCTACAAGTGACTCTCCAGTGTTACTCCTCCTAGGACATATGATGTATGTAGATTATTAGTACCTGATACTTCTCTACAAGTGACTCCCGTGTTACTCCCCCTAGGACATATGATGTATGTAGATTATTAGTACCTGCTCCTTCTCTACAAGTGACTCTCCAGTGTTACTCCTCCTAGGACATATGATGTATGTAGATTATTAGTACCTGCTCCTTCTCTACAAGTGACTCTCCAGTGTTACTCCTCCTAGGACATATGATGTATGTAATTTATTAGTACCTGATCCTTCTCTACAAGTGACTCTCCAGTGTTACTCCTCCTAGGACATATGATGTATGTAGATTATTAGTACCTGATCCTTCTCTACAAGTGACTCTCCAGTGATACTCCTCCTAGGACATATGATGTATGTAGATTATTAGTACCGGATCCTTCTCTACAAGTGACTCTCCAGTGTTACTCCTCCTAGGACATATGATGTATGTAGATTATTAGTACCCAAATCCTTCCCTAGAAGTGACTCTCCAGTGTTACTCCTCCTAGGACATATGATGTATGTAGATTATTAGTACCTGATACTTCTCTACAAGTGACTCCCCAGTGTTACTCCTCCTAAGACATATGATGTACGTAGATTATTAGTACCTGATACTTCTCTACAAGTGACTCCCAGTGTTACTCCCCCTAGGACATATGATGTATGTAGATTATTAGTACCTGCTCCTTCTCTACAAGTGACTCTCCAGTGTTACTCCTCCTAGGACATATGATGTATGTAATTTATTAGTACCTGATCCTTCTCTACAAGTGACTCCCCAGTGTTACTCCTCCTAAGACATATGATGTACGTAGATTATTAGTACCTGATACTTCTCTACAAGTGACTCCCCAGTGTTACTCCCCCTAGGACATATGATGGATGTAGATTATTAGTTCCTGATCCTTCTCTACAAGTGACTCGCCAGTGTTACTCCTACTAGGACATATGATGTATGTAGATTATTAGTACCTGCTCCTTCTCTACAAGTGACTCTCCAGTGTTACTCCTCCTAGGACATATGATGTATGTAATTTATTAGTACCTGATCCTTCTCTACAAGTGACTCTCCAGTGTTACTCCTCCTAGGACATATGATGTATATAAATTATTAGTACCTGATCCTTCTCTACAAGTGACTCTCCAGTGTTACTCCTCCTAGGACATATGATGTATGTAGATTATTAGTACCCAAATCCTTCCCTAGAAGTGACTCTCCAGTGTTACTCCTCCTAGGACATATGATGTATGTAGATTATTAGTACCTGATACTTCTCTACAAGTGACTCCCCAGTGTTACTCCTCCTAAGACATATGATGTACGTAGATTATTAGTACCTGATACTTCTCTACAAGTGACTCCCAGTGTTACTCCCCCTAGGACATATGATGTATGTAGATTATTAGTACCTGCTCCTTCTCTACAAGTGACTCTCCAGTGTTACTCCTCCTAGGACATATGATGTATGTAATTTATTAGTACCTGATCCTTCTCTACAAGTGACTCCCCAGTGTTACTCCTCCTAAGACATATGATGTACGTAGATTATTAGTACCTGATACTTCTCTACAAGTGACTCCCCAGTGTTACTCCCCCTAGGACATATGATGGATGTAGATTATTAGTTCCTGATCCTTCTCTACAAGTGACTCGCCAGTGTTACTCCTACTAGGACATATGATGTATGTAGATTATTAGTACCTGCTCCTTCTCTACAAGTGACTCTCCAGTGTTACTCCTCCTAGGACATATGATGTATGTAATTTATTAGTACCTGATCCTTCTCTACAAGTGACTCTCCAGTGTTACTCCTCCTAGGACATATGATGTATATAAATTATTAGTACCTGATCCTTCTCTACAAGTGACTCTCCAGTATTACTCCCCCTAAGACATATGATGTATGTAGTTTATTAGTACCTGATCCTTCTCTACAAGTGACTCTCCAGTATTACTCCCCCTAGGACATATGATGTATGTAGTTTATTAGTACCCGATCCTTTTCTACAAGTGACTCTCCAGTGTTACTCCTCCTAGGACATATGTATGTAGTTTATTAGTACCTGATCCTTCTCTACAAGTGACTCTCCAGTGTTACTCCCCCTAGGACATATGATGTATGTAATTTATTAGTACCTGATCCTTCTCTACAAGTGACTCTCCAGTGTTACTCCCCCTAGGACATATTATGTATGTAGTTTATTAGTACCTGATACTTCTCTACAAGTGACTCTCCAGTGTTACTCCTCCTAGGACATATGATGTATGTAATTTATTAGTACCTGATCCTTCTCTACAAGTGACTCTCCAGTGTTACTCCTCCTAGGACATATGATGTATGTAGATTATTAGTACCTGATCCTTCTCTACAAGTGACCCTCCAGTGTTACTCCCCCTAGGATATATGATGTATGTAGATTATTAGTTCCTGATCCTTCTCTACCAGTGAATCTCCAGTGTTACTCCTCCTAGGACATATGATGCACGGAGAATATTAGTACCCGATCCTTTTCTACAAGTGACTCTCCAGTGTTACTCCTCCTAGGACATATGATGTATATAGATTATTAGTACCTGATCCTCTCCAGTATTACTCCCCCTAAGACATATGATGTAAGTAGTTTATTAGTACCTGATCCTTCTCTACAAGTGACTCTCCAGTATTACTCCCCCTAGGACATATGATGTATATAGATTATTAGTACCCTATCCTTCTCTACAAGTGACTCTCCAGTGTTACTCCTCCTAGGACATATGATGTATGTAGATTATTAGTACCCGATCCTTCTCTATAAGTGACTCTCCAGTGTTACTCCTCCTAGGACATATGATGTATGTAGATTATTAGTACCTGATCCTTCTCTATAAGTGACTCTCCAGTGTTTCTCCTCCTAGGACATATGATGTATGTAGATTATTAGTACCTGATTCTTCTCTACAAGTGACTCTCCAGTGTTACTCCTCCTAGGACATATGATGTATGTAGATTATTAGTACCTGATCCTTCTCTACAAGTGACTCTCCAGTGTTACTCCTCCTAGGACATATGATGTATGTAAATTATTAGAACCCGATCCTTCTTTACTAGTGACTCTCCAGTGTTACTCATCCTAGGACATATGATGTATGTAGAATATTAGTACCTAAATCCTTCTCTACAAGTGACTCTCCAGTTTTACTCCTCCTAGGACATGTGATGTATGTAGATTATTAGTACCAGATCCTTCTCTACAAGTGACTCTCCAGTGTTACTCCCCCTAGGACATATGATGTATGCAGATTATTAGTAGCTGATCCTTCTCTACAAGTGACTCTCCAGTGTTCCTCCTCCTAGGACATATGATGTATGTAGATTATTAGTACCTTATCCTTCTCTACTAGTGACTCTCCAGTGTTACTCCTCCTAGGACATATGATGTATGTAGATTATTAGTACCTGCTCCTTCTCTACAAGTGACTCTCCAGTGTTACTCCTCCTAGGACATATGATGTATAGATTATTAGAACCCGATCCTTCTTTACTAGTGACTCTCCAGTGTTACTCATCCTAGGACATATGATGTATGTAGATTATTAGTACCCGATCCTTCTCTACAAGTGACTTTCCAGTGTTACTCCTCCTAGGACATATGATGTATGTAGATTATTAGAACCCGATCCTTCTTTACTAGTGACTCTCCAGTGTTACTCATCCTAGGACATATGATGTATGTAGATTATTAGTACCCAAATCCTTCTCTACAAGTGACTCTCCAGTGTTACTCCTCCTAGGACATATGATGTATGTAAAATATTAGAACCCGATCCTTCTTTACTAGTGACTCTCCAGTGTTACTCATCCTAGGACATATGATGTATGTAGATTATTAGTACCCAAATCCTTCTCTACAAGTGACTCTCCAGTGTTACTCCTCCTAGGACATATGATGTATAGATTATTAGAACCCGATCCTTCTTTACTAGTGACTCTCCAGTGTTACTCCTCCTAGGACATATGATGTATGTAGATTATTAGTACCTGCTCCTTCTCTACAAGTGACTCTCCAGTGTTACTCCTCCTAGGACATATGATGTATAGATTATTAGAACCCGATCCTTCTTTACTAGTGACTCTCCAGTGTTACTCATCCTAGGACATATGATGTATGTAGATTATTAGTACCCGATCCTTCTCTACAAGTGACTCTCCAGTGTTACTCATCCTAGGACATATGATGTATGTAGATTATTAGTACCCGATCCTTCTCTACAAGTGACTCTCCAGTGTTACTCATCCTAGGACATATGATGTATGTAGATTATTAGCATCCTGATCCTTTTCTAAGGGCGACTCTCGAGTGTAACCCCCCCCCCCTCTCCAGAACATATGATGCATGTAGATTATTACTACGCAGATACACTGAACCTCATTTGCCAGATGGTCCAAGTCAGATGCTAGTTTATGGACATCTGACGTAGATCGCACAGTACTACATAGATTGGTGTAATTTTCAAAAATAAAAACACTACTACTACCCCCATCTGATGCATCATTCATAAATTAAATAATAGGGGAGCCAGTACTGAAGCTTGAGGTACACCACTTGTATCCAGGAGCATTTGGAATAGCAATTATTGACCACAATTCTCTGGACACATTCCTTCAGCCAGTTTTCAATTCATGTGCAAACTACACAGTGCTCCAGACAAAAAAAAAAAGTAACTTGGAGCCATTGGCCCCCAAACTGAAAATCTTAGGACCCAAGTTACATTTTTATTTGCCAAACTTAACTCCTTCCCGACCAGTGCCGTAATAGTACGGTGCAGCGGGACGTGACTTGCTGCCCAGCGCCGTAATATTACGGTGCGCTGATCGAGCTGGTGCAGGAGCTGCGCCCACCCGATCAGGTGCAGGGGACCGGCTGTTCCCGTTAGCCGGACCCCTTCTTTATGCTACGGCATCGGTGAAAACACAGATGTCGGCGGATTAACCCTTTCTTGGTCGCGGTCAGAGCTGACCACGACATAGAAGGGGTTTGCTGTGGGTGAGGGAGCCCATCGGGTCCCCGTGCTGCTGTGAAAGGGACCAGATGGGTGAGAAGGCAGCCCGATGCCATGTAGAGGCTGCCCAATGTCTTGCATCGGGAACTGTCTTCACTGGGTGCCCAGGAGATCCAGCCTCAGGCCCGTCTCCTAGGCAACCTGTCCAGCCCCAGGCCCATCTACTAGGCAACCTATCCAGCTCCAAGTCCGTCTCTTAGGAAACCTGTCCAGCCTCAGGCCCATCTCCTAGGAAACCTGTCCAGCCTCAGGCCCGTCTCCTAGGCAACCTGTCCAGCCTCAGGCCCATCTCCTAGGCAACCTGTTAGTGTATGACGCAGTGTAATCCTCTAAGGGTACTTTCACACTTGCGACAGGACGGATCCGGCAAAGATCGCCGAATTGAAAAGTCGGACATGCAGGACTTTTAGTCCGGCGATCTCCGGCCGTGCTGCGCCGTAGCTCCGCCCCCCGCCCCATTATAGTCAATGGGGACGGAGCAGCAGCACGGCAGTGCACGGGCACTTGCGGCAGGACCGGATCCGGCAGGCTGAATAGCCTGCCGGATCCGTCCTGCCGCAAGTGTGAAAGTACCCTAACAAGCAATGCCTTACAATACAGTAAAAAATAAAAACTATTTAAAAAAAAGAAAGAGATTGTCATCTTACATCACAAAAATTGCAACACCAAGCGATCAAAAAGGTGTATGCCCCCCAAAATAGTACCAATCAAATCGTCGCTTTATTCCGCAAAACATGAGCCCCTACCTAAGATAATCGGTCAAAAAATAAAAAAGCTATGGCTCTCAGACTATGGAGACACGAAAACATCATTTTTTTGGTTTGAAAAATGCTATTATTGTGTAAAACTTAAATAAATAAGAAAAAGTAGACATACTATGTATTGCCACGTCCGTAACGATCTGCTCTATAAAAATATCACATGACCTAATACCTGAGCTGAACGCTGGAAAAATAAATAAATAACCGTACCAAAATTACCAATTTTTTGGTCACCTTGATATCATTGAGTCCGTAACAACCTGCTCTATAACAATAGCACACGCTCTACCCTGTCAGATGAATGTTGTAAGAAATAAAAACTGTGCAAAAACAGCCATTTTTTTGTTACCTTGTCTCACAAAAAATGTAATATAGAGCAATTAAAAATCCTATGTACCCCAAAATAGTACCAGTAAAACTGGCACCTTATCCCCTAGTTTCCAGAATGGGGTCACTTTTTGGGGGTTTCAACTGTAAGGTTCATCAGGGGGGGCTTCAAATGGGACATGGCATCTAAAAACCAGTCCAGCAAAATCTGCCATCCAAATACCACATGACGTTCCTTCCCTTCTGCGCCCTGCCAGTTTACGACCACATGTGGGGTGTTTCTGTAAACCGTAGAATCCACCTGTCAGTGCTCAGCGTCATATCTGGAGGTTGTATGAGTGCTGCCAGCATTGCTGCAGAGGTTACAGGGGTGGGGGGTCAGCCTGTCAGTGCTCAGTGTCCTATCCAGAGGGTGTATGAGTGCTGCCAGCATTGCTGCAGAGGTTACAGGGGTGGGGGGTCAGCCTGTCAGTGCTCAGCGTCATATCCAGAGGTTGTATGAGTGCTGCCAGCATTGCTGCAGAGGTTACAGGGGTGGGGGTCAGCCTGTCAGTGCTCAGCGTCATATCTGGAGGTTGTATGAGTGCTGCCAGCATTGCTGCAGAGGTTACAGGGGTGGGGGGTCAGCCTGTCAGTGCTCAGTGTCCTATCCAGAGGGTGTATGAGTGCTGCCAGCATTGCTGCAGAGGTTACAGGGGTGGGGGTCAGCCTGTCAGTGCTCAGCGTCATATCCAGAGGTTGTATGAGTGCTGCCAGCATTGCTGCAGAGGTTACAGGGGTGGGGGTCAGCCTGTCAGTGCTCAGCGTCATATCTGGAGGTTGTATGAGTGCTGCCAGCATTGCTGCAGAGGTTACAGGGGTGGGGGTCAGCCTGTCAGTGCTCAGCGTCATATCCAGAGGTTGTATGAGTGCTGCCAGCATTGCTGCAGAGGTTACAGGGGTGGGGGTCAGCCTGTCAGTGCTCAGCGTCATGTCCATAAATATTGCGTTTTGATTGGCTGTTAAAACCTCGATGCGTTAAAGAAAAAATGGATTAAAATGGAAAATCTGCCAAAAAAGTGAAATTTTGAAATTTCATCTCCATTTTCCTTTCATTCTTGTGGAACACCTTAAAGGGTTAACAAAGTTTGTAAAATCAGTTTTGAGTAACCTCACTATGTAAGCCGCACAAAGTGACTTCAAAACAGAATTGGTTCTTAAAAAAGTGGGTTTTCTGAAATTTTCTTAAAAACTTTAAGAATTGCTTCTAAATTTTTAAGCCTTCTAAAATGTCCTATTTTTCAAAATTTTTGGTAAATTTGGGATTTTTTCATAAATAAAGGTGAAATATATTGACTCAAATTTATGACTATCATGAAGTACAACGTGTCACGAGAAAACAATCTCAGAATGGCCGGGATAAGTAAAAGTGTTCCAAAGTTATTACCACATAAAGTGACACTGGTCAGATTTGCAAAAACTGTCCCAGGGTTGAAAGGGTTAAAATACATATAGTTATAATAACAGAAGACTTGGAGGAAGAGGTGAGACCCAAGTCACACTAGTGAGCCAGCTCTACTTACAGCACACTGCCTGCCAGCACTACCAAACCTATAGGAGAATACAGCACCACATACCTCTTCCATCAACTGTGATGTAGACGTTCTCCTTCCTCCATTGACACAGACCGCTAGGACAAATTCCTTCAGCCGCGCCTCGTCTCTGCACAGATTGTTAAACAGACATGTTAGATTAATTTTTCCTTCAACCTTCCCACCTTTTCAACAAAAAATCCCCATCCTGGTGTCCCAACAATGTCATCCTGCTGCCACTCCCAATACTGTGCTCCACAATACCCCCAAATACTATACTGCTGAAAAAATAGTGACCCCAGTAGAAATAATGTCCGTCTAGTGCCTGCAGCAATTATAATGCTCCCTAGCATGCCCGCGGTAATAATAATAAAACCCTACATTGTGCTCCCAGTAATAATGTCTGCATAGTGTCCCCAAGAATAATGTCCCCTAATATTCCCCCTGTAAAAGAAATGCCTCCAGCATTAATATCTACTATCTTACCCCAGTAAAAATGCCTTTATAGTGCCTCAGTATTAAAGTGTCCCCCACAGTGCCGCTCCAATAGTAATGTCCCCCACAGTGCCCCTATAAAAGTTATTTCCCCACAGTGCCCAGCCAGTAGTAGTGTCCCCCATAATACCCCTCTAGTAATGAACATCACAATGCTATCCTCCTTTCCCCAGTAATATTATCCACATTGCCCCCCAGTAATGTCCCTCATAGTGCTCATCCCCTCCCTTGAGTGATGTCCCCCATTGCCCTCCTTCCTGTTAGCAGTGCCCCTCAAGCGGACACTAAAAAAGAAAGCCAAAAACGAATACCTGTGTCCCGTTTGCCGGCGTTCACGATGCAGGCCACAACATCTTCTGGTCTACAACCTGGGAAGGTGGGACATAGGCAGCCAGAAGCACACGCGTCACTGCGCTGCGTCCCACCAAAGGCAGGAGCACTGACGCCATCATGCCACCTAGGCCGGGATTTACTGCTTACTAGGCCTGAAGCCCATGAGGGTCTATGGGCTCTCGTGCCCATCTATAGTATTCAACTGCAGTCCGGCAGCCGGTCTGGTCACACATGGTGACGAGACACCATCTGGAGCACTGCTATGGTATATGCTCTAAGCATATAGACCATATTTGACCTATTAAACGCCTATGTGGGACAGGATCAAATGTACTACTACCTCACTACTTCCACAGCCACCCCTCTGTCCAGGCTACTACTTACCTCACTATATCCACAGCCGCCCCTCTGTCCAGGCTACTACTTACCTCACTATATCCACAGCCACCCCTCTATCCAGGCTTCTACTCCCCTCACTACATCCACAGACGCCCCTCTGTCCAGGCTTCTACTCCCCTCACTACATCCACAGACGCCCCTCTGTCCAGGCTTCTACTCCCCTCACTACATCCACAGCCGTCCCTCTGTCCAGGCTTCTACTCCCCTCACTACATCCACAGACACCCCTCTGTCCAGGCTTCTACTCACCTCACTACATCCACAGCTACCCCTCTGTCCAGGCTTCTACTCCCCTCACTACATCCACAGCCGTCCCTCTGTCCAGGCTTCTACTCCCCTCACTACATCCACAGACACCCCTCTGTCCAGGCTTCTACTCACCTCACTACATCCACAGCTACCCCTCTGTCCAGGCTTCTACTCCCCTCACTACATCCACCGCCACCCCTCTGTTCAGGCTTCTACTCACCTCACTAC
Organism: Bufotes viridis; assembly: GCA_033119425.1. NCBI lineage: Eukaryota > Metazoa > Chordata > Amphibia > Anura > Bufonidae > Bufotes > Bufotes viridis. The sequence goes on along the minus strand of CM065598.1, from coordinate 5,064,375 downwards.
ATCCACAGACACCCCTCTGTCCAGGCTTCTACTCACCTCACTACATCCACAGACACCCCTCTGTCCAGGCTTCTACTCCCCTCACTACATCCACAGACGCCCCTCTGTCCAGGCTTCTACTCACCTCACTACATCCACAGCCGCCCCTCTGTCCAGGCTTCTACTCACCTCACTACATCCACAGCCGCCCCTCTGTCCAGGCTTCTACTCACCTCACTACATCCACAGACACCCCTCTGTCCAGGCTTCTACTCCCCTCACTACATCCACAGACGCCCCTCTGTCCAGGCTTCTACTCACCTCACTACATCCACAGCCACCCCCTCTGTCCAGGCTTCTACTCCCCTCACTACATCCGCAGACGCCCCTCTGTCCAGGCTTCTACTTACCTCACTACATCCACAGCGGCCCCTCTGTCCAGGCTTCTACTCACCTCACTACATCCACAGCCACCCCTCTGTCCAGGCTTCTACTTACCTCACTACATCCACAGCGGCCCCTCTGTCCAGGTTTCTACTCACCTCACTACATCCACAGCCACCCCTCTGTCCAGGCTTCTACTCACCTCACTACATCCACAGACACCCCCCTGTCCAGGCTTTTATTTTTCTCACTACCTCCACAGCCGTCCATGTGTCTAGGCTAATACTTACCTCACAACATCCATAGTTGCCCCTCTGTCCAGGCATCTAATTAACTCCTACTCACTGATATAAGCAGTGATTTATTTTAATTTTAAAAAGTATTTTTATTATACGAAGTTGTAAAACATATATAGATATAAATTTTATATCACTGTAATCGTACAGAGCCACGGAATAAACTGACAATGTCAATACTTAACAGTAAATATCATGCAAACAGAACCTGAAAAACTGTGGCAGAATGTTTTTTTTTCATTACTCCACCCAAAAAATAAATTTTTCAATAACTTACATGTATATACATATTAGTGGGAAAAAAAGACCCCATATAGTAGTCACCGGAGAAATAGAAAGGTTATGGTTCTTGGAAGACATGATCTATCCAAAACGTTCCTTGGCAGCTAGTGTGCAAGTTGCCTAATCTCAGATGACCAAGTGGTCACAAAGTCAAGGTTCCTTCTAGTAAAGGTCTCCATTCCTCATTAGATGACTCCTTCATGGACTGCTCCACCAAAGACTACTCCTTAGAAAACCTCTACTCAGGTGATCGCTTCTCAGGAGATCTCTTCTCTATAAATAGCTCTTCCATAGACCACTTCTTTATAGTCTATTCTTCAACATACCACTCTTTAGTAGATTGCTGCACTGTAGATCGCTCCTCAGTATATTACTCCAGAATAGACCACTGTTCTATAAGTCGCTTCTCCATAGACAACTCCTTACTAGACATTCCTATTTGGACTGCAACTCCAAAGACCGCTCCTTCATAGACTTCTCCTTAGTAGATGCTCCTTGTTAGACCACCCCTGAGTAGATGTTCCTCCATAGACCGCTCCTCAGTCAAGGCTCCTCCATAGACCGCTCCTCAGTCAAGGCTCCTCCACAGACCGCTCCTCAGTCAAGGCTCCTCCATAGACCGCTCCTCAGTCAAGGCTCCTCCGTAGACCGCTCCTCAGTCAAGGCTCCTCCATAGACCGCTCCTCAGTCAAGGTTCCTCCATAGACTGCTCCTGTCAAGGCTCCTCCATAGACCGCACCTCAGTCAAGGCTCCTCTATAGACCGCTCCTCAGTCAAGGCCCCTCCTTAGACCGCTCCTCAGTCAAGGCCCCTCCTTAGACCGCTCCTTAGTAGGTGCTCCTCCAAAGACTGCACTGAGTAGATGTTCATCCATAGATTGCTCCTCATTTAAGGCTCCTCCATAGACCTCTCCTCAGTATACTGCTCTCTCTTCCTTCAGTACATTGACATGACAGTAGCAGAGCTTTAGCTTCTACTGGCTCAATGTTAATGGACCCCAATAACTTATCCTCCAGATAGCATAATCTTGTAATGCGAAGCGTCTATTCCAGTGGAATCTTCACAATACACTGGGGAAGGTTCTTCTCCTAACAGTTCCACTAACAAGAACCCCTTGTTCTCAGCCAGTCCTCTTGGTTACAAGACCTCTCCCAATGTACAGTCCAGAAGCTTCAGGAATTCAGGAATTAAAGGCTCAAACAGGCCTCACTATGGCTTCCCATTGGGCTGAAAGGCTCTCACATGCCTAACTATGGCTTCATGTGGGGCTAAAGGAATAATACAGACCTCACTATGACTTCTCATGGGGCAGAAGGTATTATACATTCCTCAGCTCATGGGGCTGAAGGGCTCACAAAGGCCTCACTGTGTCTTCCCATGGAGCTAAAGGTATTACACAGGCCTTGCTGTGGTCTCCCATGGGGCTGAAAGGCTCTCACACACCTCACTATGGCTTCCTATGGGGCTGAAGGTATCATACAGGCCTCACTATGACTTCCTATGGGGCTGAAGGTATCATACATGCCTCACTGTGGCTTCCTATGGGGATGATGGGCTCCAGGCCTCACTATGGCTTCCCATGTGGCTGAAGGTATCACACAGGCCTCAGTATCGCTTCCCATGGGGCTGAAGAGCTCACATGGGCCTAACTATTACTTCCCATGGGAGCAGAACTCACTATGGCTTCTCAGGGGCCAAATAGATTATCTCACTATGGCTTAAATGGGGCTGAAGGTATCATACATCCCTCACTAATGCTTCCCGTTGGGCTGAAGGGCTCAAGAGGCCGCACTATGGCTTCCTGTGGCGCTAAAGGTATCATAGAGGCCTCATTATGGCTTTCCCATGGGTCTCAAGAGTTCTCACATTTCTCACTAATGCTTCCTGTTGGGCTGAAGGGCTCAACAGGCCCCACCATGGCTTCCCGTGAGGCTGAAGGGCTCACATAGGCCTCACTATGGCTTCTATGGGTCAAAAGGTATCATACAGTAGAGATGTCGTGAACATAAAATTTTCCACAAATGTTCGCAAACGCAAACTTTAATAGGCGGGCGAATTTTAAAACCCACAGGGACTCTGGCCACAATAGTGATGGAAAAGTTGTTTCAAAGGGACTAACACCTGAACTGTGGCATGCCAGAGGGGGGGTCCATGGCAAAGCTCCCATGGAAAATTACGTAGTTGACGCAGAGTTGGGTTTTAATCCATTAAAGGGCATAAATCACATTCCTGAATTGTTTGGAATGACGTGCTTTAAAACATCCAGTGTGTGTATACGATCAGGTATGATGTTGTATCGATCAGGTAGTGTAAGGGTAACGCCCGCTTCACAGTGCCAGACCAAACTCTGACAGACCAAATTCCCTGTTTAACGCACCGCAAACAACTGCAAACTCCCCATTTGCAGAAGGTTGTATACCAAGCTAGCCATGTCCCGTTCCTTGTCCTCACTGACGTCATTGAAAGTCTCTTGCTCCACCCAGCCACGTACAACACCAAGGGTCCCCGAAAGGTGACAACAAGCCCCATGGGACGCCTGCTGTGGTTGGTCTTCCACCTCCTCCAAGCCACCTTCCTCCTCTCTCTGTGTTGCCGCAGGTCCAGCAATCAACGACGACAAGGCTGCTTCTGGTGGTGATGGTGACCACAACTCTTCATGCTCACCTAAGACCTGATCCAGCACTCGCAGGGCACGCTCCAGAAAAAGCACATATGGGATGAGGTCGATGATGTTGCCTTGAGTTTAAATGACCAGGTTTGTCACCTCCGCAAAAGGAAGCATGAGCCTACAGCCATTGTGCATGAGCGTTCAGTAACGCGGCCAAAAAATACCCAGCTCCGCAGAGGCTGTTAAATTAAAAAAATCTGTTCTTACCAGTTTAATGTCTGTTTTGTCCCCTATCAGGGGCGGTGTATGGAATAGATTTTAGGAACCGGGAGATGGAAAAAGATGGTTGGTCGGTCCTCTTGCTTCCAATTTGGGGCACTGCGCGTGCGCCGTGCAATGTACTGTGCCACCCTATATGAGTGGTGTGTTAAGTAGTACTATTCCTATCAGTTTAATCCCTGTTACGTCCCCTATCAGGGGACGTGTATCAAATAGATTTTAGGAACCGGGAGATGGAAGAAGATGATTGGTCGGTCCTTACTCCAATTTGGGGCACTGCGCATGCGCTGCGCAATGTACTGTGCCACCCTATATGAGTGGTGTGCAGTGGGCACAGTACAGTCTGTGGGCCTGACACTCACTGGCAGGCAGGCAACTGCAATTATATTAAAGGGTAAAAATGAAATGACTTTTTTATCTGCAAGGTACTGTGCCACCCGATAGGAGTGGTGGGCACACAGTACAGTCTGTGGGCCTGCGGCCTCTCACACACGGGCAGGCAACTGCAATATATATATATATATATATATATATATATAGAAAGAAAGAAAAAAAATATAAGCAGACTGATGTACCAGCCCTAAAAAGGGCTTTTTGGGGTGCTGTCAGGACGCTGTCCTTACAGCAGATGAATCTTTGAGGACTGGAGTGGACACAGAACACCGGCCTAGCTAATGCTTTCCCTATTAATTCAGCAGCAGCAGCAGCACTCTCCCTGCTCTAACGCTGCAGCTTCAGAATGAATCTAAGATGGATGCTGTCCTTGCTTTTAGATAGGAGGTGGGAGGGAGGGTATGCTGATTTGCTGGAATGTGTCTGCTGACTGTGAGGTACAGGGTCAAAGTTTGCTCAATGATGACGTATAGGGGGCGGACCGAACATCGAAAATGTTCGCCCACTGTGGCGAACGCGAACATGTGATGTTCGCCAACGAATATTTCGGGACATTTCTATCATACAGGCCTCACTATGGCTTCCCATGGGTCTGAAGATATCATACAGGCCTCACTATGACTTCCCATGGGTCTGAAGGTATCATACAGGCCTCACTATGACTTCCCATGGGGCTGAAGGTATCATACAGGCCTCACGGTATCATACAGGCCTCACTATGGCTTCCCATGGACCTGAAGGTATCATACAGGCCTCAGTATGGCTTCCCATGGGGCTGAAGGTATCATACAGGCCTCACTATGGCTTCCCATGGGTCTGAAGGTATCATACAGGCCTCAGTATGACTTCCCATGGGGCTGAAGGTATCATACAGGCCTCACTATGACTTCCCATGGGGCTGAAGGTATCATACAGGCCTCACTATGGCTTCCCATGGGGCTGAAGGTATCATACAGGCCTCAGTATGACTTCCCATGGGGCTGAAGGTATCATACAGGCCTCACTATGAGTTCCCATGGGGCTGAAGGTATCATACAGGCCTCAGTATGACTTCCCATGGGGCTGAAGGTATCATACAGGCCTCACTATGACTTCCCATGGGGCTGAAGGTATCATACAGGCCTCAGTATGACTTCCCATGGGGCTGAAGGTATCATACAGGCCTCACTATGACTTCCCATGGGGCTGAAGGTATCATACAGGCCTCAGTATGACTTCCCATGGGGCTGAAGGTATCATACAGGCCTCACGGTATCATACAGGCCTCACTATGACTTCCCATGGGGCTGAAGGTATCATACAGGCCTCAGTATGACTTCCCATGGGGCTGAAGGTATCATACAGGCCTCAGTATGACTTCCCATGGGGCTGAAGGTATCATACAGGCCTCACTATGACTTCCCATGGGGCTGAAGGTATCATACAGGCCTCAGTATGACTTCCCATGGGGCTGAAGGTATCATACAGGCCTCAGTATGACTTCCCATGGGGCTGAAGGTATCATACAGGCCTCACTATGACTTCCCATGGGGCTGAAGGTATCATACAGGCCTCAGTATGACTTCCCATGGGGCTGAAGGTATCATACAGGCCTCACTATGACTTCCCATGGGGCTGAAGGTATCATACAGGCCTCACTATGACTTCCCATGGGGCTGAAGGTATCATACAGGCCTCAGTATGACTTCCCATGGGGCTGAAGGTATCATACAGGCCTCACTATGACTTCCCATGGGGCTGAAGGTATCATACAGGCCTCAGTATGACTTCCCATGGGGCTGAAGGTATCATACAGGCCTCAGTATGACTTCCCATGGGGCTGAAGGTATCATACAGGCCTCAGTATGACTTCCCATGGGGCTGAAGGTATCATACAGGCCTCACTATGACTTCCCATGGGGCTGAAGGTATCATACAGGCCTCAGTATGACTTCCCATGGGGCTGAAGGTATCATACAGGCCTCACTATGACTTCCCATGGGGCTGAAGGTATCATACAGGCCTCAGTATGACTTCCCATGGGGCTGAAGGTATCATACAGGCCTCACTATGACTTCCCATGGGGCTGAAGGTATCATACAGGCCTCACTATGACTTCCCATGGGGCTGAAGGTATCATACAGGCCTCAGTATGACTTCCCATGGGGCTGAAGGTATCATACAGGCCTCAGTATGACTTCCCATGGGGCTGAAGGTATCATACAGGCCTCACTATGACTTCCCATGGGGCTGAAGGTATCATACAGGCCTCAGTATGACTTCCCATGGGGCTGAAGGTATCATACAGGCCTCAGTATGACTTCCCATGGGGCTGAAGGTATCATACAGGCCTCACTATGACTTCCCATGGGGCTGAAGGTATCATACAGGCCTCAGTATGACTTCCCATGGGGCTGAAGGTATCATACAGGCCTCAGTATGACTTCCCATGGGGCTGAAGGTATCATACAGGCCTCAGTATGACTTCCCATGGGGCTGAAGGTATCATACAGGCCTCAGTATGACTTCCCATGGTGCTGAAGGTATCATACAGGCCTCACTATGACTTCCCATGGGGCTGAAGGTATCATACAGGCCTCACTATGACTTCCCATGGGGCTGAAGGTATCATACAGGCCTCAGTATGACTTCCCATGGGGCTGAAGGTATCACACAGGCCTCACTATGACTTCCCATGGATCTGAAGGTATCATACAGGCCTCAGTATGACTTCCCATGGGGCTGAAGGTATCATACAGGCCTCACTATGACTTCCCATGGACCTGAAGGTATCATACAGGCCTCACTATGACTTCCCATGGGGCTGAAGGTATCATACAGGCCTCAGTATGACTTCCCATGGGGCTGAAGGTATCATACAGGCCTCAGTATGACTTCCCATGGAGCTGAAGGTATCATACAGGCCTCACTATGACTTCCCATGGGGCTGAAGGTATCATACAGGCCTCAGTATGACTTCCCATGGGGCTGAAGGTATCACACAGGCCTCAGTATGACTTCCCATGGGGCTGAAGGTATCACACAGGCCTCACTATGACTTCCCATGGGTCTGAAGGTATCATACAGGCCTCACTATGACTTCCCATGGATCTGAAGGTTTCATACAGGCCTCAGTATGACTTCCCATGGGGCTGAAGGTATCATACAGGCCTCATTATGACTTCCCATGGACCTGAAGGTATCATACAGGCCTCATTATGACTTCCCATGGGGCTGAAGGTATCACACAGGCCTCACTATGACTTCCCATGGGGCTGAAGGTATCACACAGGCCTCACTATGGCTTCCCATGGGGCTGAAGGTATCACACAGGCCTCAGTATGGCTTCCCATGGGTCTGAAGGTATCATACAGGCCTCACTATGACTTCCCATGGGGCTGAAGGTATCATACAGGCCTCACTATGGCTTCCCATGGGGCTGAAGGTATCATACAGGCCTCAGTATGACTTCCCATGGGGCTGAAGGTATCATACAGGCCTCACTATGGCTTCCCATGGGGCTGAAGGTATCATACAGGCCTCACTATGGCTTCCCATGGGGCTGAAGGTATCATACAGGCCTCAGTATGACTTCCCATGGGGCTGAAGGTATCATACAGGCCTCACTATGACTTCCCATGGGGCTGAAAGGTATCATACAGGCCTCACTATGACTTCCCATGGGGCTGAAGGTATCACACAGGCCTCAGTATGGCTTCCCATGGGTCTGAAGGTTTCATACAGGCCTCACTATGACTTCCCATGGGGCTGAAGGTATCACACAGGCCTCACTATGACTTCCCATGGGGCTGAAGGTATCACACAGGCCTCACTATGGCTTCCCATGGGGCTGAAGGTATCACACAGGCCTCAGTATGACTTCCCATGGGGCTGAAGGTATCATACAGGCCTCACTATGACTTCCCATGGGGCTGAAGGTATCATACAGGCCTCACTATGGCTTCCCATGGGGCTGAAGGTATCACACAGGCCTCAGTATGGCTTCCCATGGGTCTGAAGGTATCATACAGGCCTCAGTATGACTTCCCATGGGGCTGAAGGTATCATACAGGCCTCAGTATGACTTCCCATGGGTCTAAAGGTATCATACAGGCCTCAGTATGACTTCCCATGGGGCTGAAGGTATCATACAGGCCTCACTATGACTTCCCATGGGGCTAAAGGTATCACACAGGCCTCAGTATGACTTCCCATGGATCTGAAGGTTTCATACAGGCCTCACCATGACTTCCCATGGGGCTGAAGGTATCATACAGGCCTCACTATGACTTCCCATGGGGCTGAAGGTATCACACAGGCCTCACTATGACTTCCCATGGGGCTGAAGGTATCACACAGGCCTCACTATGACTTCCCATGGATCTGAAGGTATCATACAGGCCTCACTATGACTTCCCATGGATCTGAAGGTATCATACAGGCCTCACTATGACTTCCCATGGGGCTGAAGGTATCATACAGGCCTCAGTATGACTTCCCATGGGGCTGAAGGTATCATACAGGCCTCAGTATGACTTCCCATGGATCTGAAGGTTTCATATAGGCCTCACTATGACTTCCCATGGATCTAAAGGTATCATACAGGCCTCACTATGACTTCCCATGGGGCTGAAGGTATCATACAGGCCTCAGTATGACTTCCCATGGGGCTGAAGGTATCATACAGGCCTCAGTATGACTTCCCATGGACCTGAAGGTATCATACAGGCCTCACTATGACTTCCCATGAGGCTGAAGGTTTCATACAGGCCTCAGTATGACTTCCCATGGGGCTGAAGGTATCATACAGGCCTCAGTATGACTTCCCATGGGGCTGAAGGTATCATACAGGCCTCAGTATGACTTCCCATGGATCTGAAGGTATCATACAGGCCTCACTATGACTTCCCATGGGGCTGAAGGTATCATACAGGCCTCACTATGGCTTCCCATGGGGCTGAAGGTATCATACAGGCCTCACTATGACTTCCCATGGATCTGAAGGTTTCATACAGGCCTCACTATGACTTCCCATGGATCTGAAGGTTTCATACAGGCCTCACTATGACTTCCCATGGATCTGAAGGTTTCATACAGGCCTCAGTATGACTTCCCATGGACCTGAAGGTATCATACAGGCCTCACTATGGCTTCCCATGGGGCTGAAGGTATCATACAGGCCTCACTATGACTTCCCATGGATCTGAAGGTTTCATACAGGCCTCACTATGGCTTCCCATGGGGCTGAAGGTCTCATACAGGAATATGAAAGGAGCATCTTGGCACCAGAAGTGCAGCCTCAGACTTTGGGCCTATGACTACTATTGCTATTATTTTTGCATTTTTAACACATTTTTGTGTTTTTTTTTTTTTTTACAATAGAAGCACCTAAAATCGTGGAAATCCGGGTGCCCCCTCTTCCCTTCGCGCCCAATGCCCAGCACACCCATATCTCTACCACAGCAGTGCCCATGGTAACGGCAGTACCCGCCAGATTACCGACGTCTACCGCCAGCGTGACGCTGAGGTGGCGGGGATTTACCCCAATGCGCCGTCTGTCACGGTCGGGTCATGTGGCGCCCTCTTTTTGGTGCCTGGGACCGATTCCTAACACAATGGGAGTCCTAATGAAGGCTATGGCGTCACCTGCTCAGAAAAAGAAACCGCACAAGAGGAGATCGCAAGACAACCGCAGGGAGTGAACGTCCTCCTACAGCAGGCAGGTGCGGCCCGGAACAGGGCGAGTGTGTCAGCCATTAGTCAGGGTGTTACACAATCTGCCTGCAGTGTGGGGGGCGAATACATGCGCAACACAAGCAAACAAAGGAGCCCGGAAATGGGACGCTCCTCGCCGAGACCCCTCGTACAGTGCGGCGGCCGCTCTCCTTCATAGGCCGCCTATCGACCCCCGAGCCTGACCAGACGCCCCGCACCCCGCCAGCCCGGCACCCCCTTTGAGCCCCCGCAGTCTGATTTACGCAGTCTACGCAAACTACCCGTCTTCGTGAATAGCGCTGCTGCACTGCGGCTGTGCTGCGCCTCAACCCAACCCACTAGCACGGACACGCCCGCAGCGCTCCCATTGGCCAGCCTGTCCCCACCGGCCACGTCAATCATCCGTCCTCGCACGCTGACTGGTCGGAGGGCTGCTATTTGTCCTCCCTGCAGGCTGGGAGCAGGTTAGACTGCGCTCGATGATAAAGTTTGGCCAGTGTGTTTTCCCCGGGAGTCGTTGAGCTAGAGAGGAGGTGTCGGGACCGCGGCCGCTGCTGCTCCGTACTTAGGACCGGCCGCTCCCTGTTCCCCCAGTCCCCCCGTCTCCTTCGGCCGTTTATTTTCTCTCTGGGATACGCTCCACACCGCACCAGGAAACTGCCGGCTCTCTGGGAGAGGTGAGACGCGACGGCTCGCCGCCTAAGATGGCGGACGCTGAGAAAATGGCGGCGGCTCGATAGGACTGAGGGGGTCGGTTCTCTCAATCCCCCTGTAACCCCAGGGACTGGGGGGCGCTGGTATCCTCACACTATCGGGTCGGGGGCTAGGAGCTTTGTGTCCTGATGGAGACCCCTCAGTACAACATCATATGTACTATATACGGTACTGGGGTATTATATACTGTATATACGGTACTGGGGTATTATATACTGTATATACGGTACTGGGGTATCATATACTGTGTATTATATACCTGTATATACGGTACTGGAGTATTAAATACTGTATATACGGTACTGGAGTATTAAATACTGTATATACGGTACTGGAGTACTATATACCTGTATAACTGTATTATATACCTGTATATACTGTACTGGAGTATTATGTACTGTATATATGGTACTGGGGTATTATATACCTGTATATACGGTACTGGAGTATTATATACTGTGTATTATATAACTATATACGGTACTGGAGTATTATATACCCATATAACTGTATATATGGTATTGGAGTACTATATCCCTGTATATGCTATATTACTATGTATGGTACCGGTGTATTATATCCCTGTATATACGGTACCGGTGTATTATATCCCTGTATATATGGTACCGGTGTATTATACATGATATTGCTGTAGATACGGTGTATGTCTGGTACCTATAACACCCCTTATATTACAGTAGATAATTATACCCGTGCACCACAAATGGGTTTAGTTCTGCCCACCCCCTCACAGCCGCCCATTAATCCCAACGTCATATTTTACTGGTTTATACTGGTCACATTAATCCTGTGTAAGGCCCCACTGGGAATTTCTTTCCCTCTTCCTCAGAGTGGAGATGGCAGACGGCGTCCCTATGTATCCCTGTATATATGGGGGGTTACAACGTATCCCTGTATATATAGGGGGTGGGGTTACAACGTATCCCTGTATATATGGGGGTTACAACGTATCCCTGTATATATAGGGGGGTTACAACGTATCCCTGTATATATAGGGGGTGGGGTTACAACGTATCCCTGTATTTATGGGGGGTTACAACGTATCCCTGTATATATGGGGGTTACAACGTATCCCTGTATATATGGGGGTTACAACGTATCCCTGTATATATGGGGGTTACAACGTATCCCTGTATATATGGGGGGTTTACAACGTATCCCTGTATATATGGGGGGTTACAACGTATATCTGTGTATGGGGGGGGGGGGGTTACACCGTATATATGTGTATAGGGGTCCACGTCTGGTCAGGGGGCAGCCGGTCTGTGCTGCGGCCGCTCTCTGTGGGATTGGTTACAGCCCTGGCGTCCTTGTTGTGCAGAATGACTTGCATACATGTTGTGCTGCTGAGGCTGGCGCCCCCCCAACATGAGCTGGCATACTGCCCCCCGCACACCCAGGCCGCCCACGTCTTCTTCTCCAGGTATTGTACGCAGGTGATGAGGTTCCGGTTTCTCTTCTGCCGGCTGCGCTTAGGATTTTTCCTGGAGAACAAAGGAGGAGGTGTCGGCTGAGCTTAGGCCTGGCCTGGGCACAGACTCCCCATCCCCCCTGCCATTGTACCCTTGTGCCCTCGTACCCTCCGGCCTGCGCACCGACTAACCAACCGACCCCCCCCACGGCCATTCTACCCTCCGGCCTGGGCACAGACTGCCCCCACCCTGCCACGGCCATTGTACCCTCCGGCCTGGGCCCCAGCTCTGCCCCCTGTGGGCCCCCCCCCCCCGGCCATTGTACCCACCGGCCTGTCACCGGCTCCCCACCGGCCGTTGTACCCTCCGGCCTGGGCACTAGCTCCCTGAATAGCCGTTGTACCCTGGGCACTGGCTCCCCACTGGCCGTTGTACCCTCCGGCCTGGGCACCGGCTCCCCCTCCCACCGGCCGTTGTACCCTCCGGCCTGGGCACCGGCAAATGCCCCCCCGCCGGCCGGCCCTGTGCTCCTTTGTTAATCCTACATCTTCTCTGCAAATTCGCAGCGTTTAATGCACAAAACAAAAGCCCCTCCGTATTGACTGTGGTTGTGTAACCAAGGACGGTCCCTCTAATGACCCGATATCTGCGGCAGGAAGCAATTATTGATCTCGGCTGAGAGTGAATCTGCAGAACATCTGCTCACATTATTGATAGGCCTGCAGGCTATTGCTCCCTGGTATCTGCCATGTTGGGGTTAGCGGAGGTCAATGGCTGGTGGTATGAGTGACATCTTGTGTTCTGCTGTACACTGGGGGTCTGATACCGGTGGGGGGGCTCTGACCGTATGATGGCGTTCGCACTTACTCTTCTTTCTCTTTGTCTTGCAGCGAGCGTCCCCCTCCCCGCCCTACCCACTGAGTATTTATTCTTTTTTTTTGAACATTCTTGGTTATCAAGCCGCCAAAGTGGAGAGTGCGATCGCAGAAGGGGGTGCTTCTCGTTTCAGGTAGGTCACGGCTCCAACCACTTAAATAACAGGAGGGGAGGGGTACGAAGCGGCCGAGGACTCAAGTCCCAGAGTCATTGCCCCTATTGAGATCTGTAAGTTGGGAGGTGGGTGACTGGCGATTCGCTCAGCATCACCGCCCCACAGTGCACCCCCAGCTGTACATGCACGTGGGCATCTGCCCTTCAGGGCTGCAGGAAAGCTGCATGACCACTATTGTAGGGAATGTTAGTCCTGTTGAAGTCCTACTTGGATTTCCCTGTGGTAACGCCCTCCTATTCTCGTTGCAGTGCTTCGTCAGGGGGAGGAGGTAGAGGTGCCTCTCAGCACTATCCCAAAACTGTCGGCAACAGGTACGTAGTTCTTGACTAGTTAGAGACCTAATGTGATTGTATGCAGGAAACTCTTAAGGGCGTGCCCCAAAAGCAACCGATATCCTCCCCACTGATCCGTGGGGGTATGACCGTTGTGACCCCCACCAATCACAGGAACACAGCTTTTATTGCTCCATGCGGCTCGAGCAGCAGGTTAACGCGCTTTGCCGCGCTGTTCATCCCTGTGGGGCTGCTGGAGGTAGGTGAGCGCTGTGCGTGGTCTCTGGCAGCTCCTTGGAGCGTGCGTGGCAGTACACATGCTTAACCTGCTGCCCTGTTTAGTCATTGGTGGGAGGTCCGAGCGGTCAGACCCCCTACGATCAGATGCTTATCCCCCATCTTAAGGGATGAGTTGCTTTTTTGGCAAACCCCTCTGAAGAGAACCTGTCGTTGTGCGCACTTCTGCATGTGGCGTGGAGCAGATGGATGAGCAGTACCCCATCTTCAGGATGTGGGGGTCTCTGGCCGTATGTGTCATTGAGTGGGTCGGTGGAATATAAATGGAATGTACTAGATGGACAGGATTGTTGCCCAACGTATCTGCTTCACTGCCTGCAGATAGCAGCGTGTTGTGTGTCTGCCTTAAGGGGGTTCACCGGTAATGACGCTTTACCAAGTGCCAGCTGCCTGCCTCGCTGAGGCTTCGTTCTTACTGCTCCATGCGCCTACATCCGGTGGTTACATGGCTTAGATCTGCTGCAACCAATACCTGGCTTCAGTGGTGAGCAGCGGAGCACGTGACCCTGATGTAATCACTACGTGGACACTGGGGGCAGCGCGGAGGGGGAAGAATGAATCCTTAGCGTGGTGAGGCAGGCTGCTGGGTAAAACTTCATTATCGGAGAACCCCTTTAAATATGGCTTCGTCCGTTCCTAGCATATGGATTTTCCACCATAAATGTCTACATGGTGGAGGTTCATGGAAGTCTCTGCATGTTCTTCCCACAGTCAGAGATGGTAAAACAAGCCCCTTACCAGCTCCCACGTGGCTGTACTCGCCACGGTTCAGCTCCTGTCTTGTGGCTGCTGCACTCAGACCTTTCCTGGCTTTAAAGGGGGTATCTGTTAAACGATGATGAGCTATCCTCGGGATGCGTCATCGGTATCAGCTTGGCGGTGGTCTGGGTCCTGGCACCCCGCAGATCAGCTGTTTCATGGAGAGGTCACACTCCCGACCATGATCCAAGCACAGCGCTGTACATGGTGGCTCCATTCACTTCTGAGGCTGAGCTTGTGACCAGTGAACATGGACATCACATGGCCTAGGAAGAGGCCGCCATGCTGATCGGCGGGGGTCCCGGGTGTCGGACTGCCTCTGATGTGATACTGATGACCTATCTTGAGGATAGGGTCGACTATATATTCTCGGATAACCCCCTTGCCCCAGGATGACCGCTCATCACTTATTCACAGGCAAGGTGATAAATATCTGAGGGTCCGGCTGCTGAGACCCACACCGATCACAAGAACAGGAGTCCAGTTTGACTGGGGCGGCGGTCGGGCGTACACGCACGGACCCCGTTGGTACGGGACTGATATACATGAGTACCACCCTTGGCCAGCTCCTGGAGTTAGATGGACCCGTGTTCTTGTAATCTTCTCAGCTGTCGGACCCCCATGGATCAGACACGGGCTGTCATTCTGGGAAGGTCCGGCTGCTGCGGCCTTGATACAGAAGCTGGGCCCCTATTTTGGTGAAAGCAGATATGACAATTGTGCGTCCCGTTTGGATTTGACCGGATGCGATCTCGCTTTGCTCCGGTCTCCTCACACGCAGTTTCCTGCGACTTTGACCTTGCATTATAAAGTATGAAGCATTTTGGGGAGGGGGGGTCCTGTTTTATCGTCTTGTAATCCAGATTGGCTGTTTCTTCCATGTGTCCCTCATTTTGGCTCTTTGTCCCACGTTTTGATTGTTGGCAGGTGGACAACCGTGATCTGCAGGGTTTTGCCAGGATTTTGATTGGGTGACGTTATTTGCCCAGAGAAGATCGTCTGAGAGGCCCAAACGTTTCCCCACTTCCCCCAGTCTCTAACTCACTGGTGTATTTCTGTAATACATCTGCGCTTCGTGCAGTTGCATGCAGCGCGCGTTAGTTGGGGCGGACTCCGCGGGTTGTGCGCCTGTAACGCACAGTGACCCAGCCGCGCGGAAACGCTGGTGTGTATACTTCTATATGGTGGAGAAAACCTCCCCCGAGTGTCATCTGTGCAGTGTGCTAGTGTGGAGAGAAGCAGCATAAAGTACCCGGGGGCCCCGTAATGGTCATCGTATAATCATCATCTACTTTGCTTCAATTAATGTTTAAACCCGTACACACTTAAAGGGATTGTCCAGGATTACAGAAACGCCGATACTGTGTTTAAGAAATGGTGCCACACCTGTCCATGGGTTGAATTTAAAGGGCTTGGCTTATCACATACATTGGCGTATCGCAAGGATATACCACCTATATCAGATGGGGACCCACACCTCTCTCTAAAGGGGGGCCCCTAAGGCCTCGTGCACATGGCGGTTGTTGTGGTCTGCGTCCACTTCAATGGGGCTGCAAAAGATGCAGACAGCACTCCGTGTGCGGTCCGCATCCGTTGTTCCGTGCCCCCGCAAAAAAATAGAGCATGTCCTATTCTTGTCCGTTTTGCGGACAATAGGCATTTCTATAATGGGCCGCGTTCCGCAAATTACGGAATGTGGAGCAGCTTCCATGTTTTGCAGATCCGCGGTTTGCGGTCCGCAAAACGCCAACGGCCGTGTGCATGAGGCCTAAAGCGAAGGAAAGCACCCGAGCATGCATGGCCGCCCTCTGTTAATCTGTATGGAGGTTCCTGAAATGGCCAAACCGGTGCTCGGCTATTTCCAGCACTCCGTAGAAGTGAGTAGAGGGTGGGTGGTGTGCCCTCCTTCACTTGGGGGCGTCCCACTTCTGGTACCTGCACCTGGCATTGGTATATCCTGGCGATACTCCACCGACGTGAGATGGGCCCAGCCCTTTACTATTGTGACTCTGCTCCGCTAATATGAATGGAGCTACGCTGCAGCACCAGATGTGTTTTCTGATCCTGGACTTCTCCTATAATATCGCAGCTGAGGGTTTGTTACAGTTGTATCCAGTCTGGTCTCCAAGCTGATGCCTTTCTTTCACTAAGGCCAGGTTACACAGTGAAGTGCAGTTCACTGACAACAAGCAGAGATGTTGAGTCCCAACGTATAAATAATTGTAGTGTTCTGTGCCCCCCTGACTGATGTCCCGTCAGGTTCCCCCTAATACTGTCGGGTGCAGGTAGTGATGGCTGCACACGTCTCGGGTGTATGACGTACGATTGGCGACTGCTATAGTCCTATTTCTTTAGTCTCTGTCTTGAGACGCTGATCGTGTGCTCGGCTCGTCAGTGACTGAATCAAGGGGTCTCTCTCTCTCTTTCTTGCAGCGAGTACCTGGGGAAAACCCCAGGGCCTGGCGTTCAAAGATGGATTCCTTCACGAAGCACTAGACGAGATGTTAACTCCTCCAATAACTCCGCCAACAACACTGCGCACACCTCCGCAAGTGAGAAAGAACGGCACGATGCAATCTTTAGGAAAGTTAGAGGGTAAGTGAGCGACTCCAGAGAACAGGCCAAGTGACGTGTGGTCCATTGCAGAGGTTTACATGCCCTTCAGAAAGTCTTCACACCCTCCCACTGTCCTCATTCTGTTCTCTCGCCCTTTGTGCTTTCCGCTCCCCCGTCGTTCTGCCCTCAGTCGCCCATAGTAATCAGCCGTGTCACATGGACATAAGTCTTCAGCCCCCAGTGATTCCAGCCTCCGGTCTTCTTGGGGCTGATGCCTCAAGTTTAACACCTGGATTTGGGGATTTTCTGCAGGTTGTGTTGGTGGACGGCCATTTTCAGGTCTCTCCAGAGATGTTCCATTGGGTTCAGGGCTCTGGCTGTGGCCCCTCAAGGACATTCCTGGAGTTCTCTTGGCCGTGTGCTGGGGTCATTTTCTGGTTTCAAAATTATAGAGACCTCTGTACCCCTGGGAAATTTCAGTGCAGCAGAAAGGTTTTGTCCCCTTCTCCAGATCTGAGCCTCCTCACAATCCTGTCTCTGAGCTCTACAGGCAGTTTCTCTTCTCCCCATGCCTTAGTTTTTGCTCTATACAAGATCTGACAGCTGACAATGCATCAGACAGGGCTGAGTCTTGTCACATCATGTCCAATCACCTGAATTTATCACAGGTGGCTCCAATCAAGGCGTAGAACATCTGAGGGCCCAGAGAAATGTCAAGCCTCACAGCAAAGGGCTGATTACTATATCCAGGGGATATTCTAGTTTTTCCTTTTTTAATAAACAAGCAAAAAGCTAATCCTGTAGGGTTTTTGCGCTTTCTCCAGCCATACTTCTTAACCTCACTGTGTGGAGGGAGGATTATTACAGGTTTTAGTTGTTTGTGTAAATTGGTATTGTAACGTCTGTTTGCTTTTCTGTAACTTTATATTTCTCCCTCCCCAGCATCTTAAACAAGCTTGCTCCTGAGAAGTTTGACAAGCTATGCCTTGAGCTCCTCAATGCGGGTGTAGATTCCAAACTCATCCTCAAAGGAGTCATACTGCTTGTAAGTAATCTGTCTGCACGCGGTACATTAACACTCCCCCTCAGCAGTGACTGCCTCCTACATAATGCTGAGCCCGTATCTGGTGATGATCGGCAATATGCAGGTCGGTCAGTACTCGTTATTAACGTCATTGGTGGTTGGTGTGACCTGTATGAGAGGAGGAGGCACAGGCGGCAGCACATCTTCTTTACAGGGGGAGATGTGCTGCCATCAAGTGATTGTGTCATTGGTTTTCGCAGCTGCATAACATATCAGTGGACAAACGAGCTACTGCCCCCTATGTCTGAGGCTTTGTGAAATCCCACCGGATGTACGGAAGTCATTTTCTGCTGCAGACGTTTTTTGCAGCCGAACTGTGAAGACGCAGATTAAAGGCATTGTGGGGTACACGGATGTCCTGTACATAAGCTCCTTGACGGTAGTCGCGCTCGTGCTGCTTCTCAATGACCTGTGCACTGTCTGCTCTACAGCAGCAGCGCGCAGTAATTACAGCTGCTCGTCCTGTTCTCTTGAATGGAACGAGTGGTTGTAATTACACTTCACCTCTACAAGCGAGACAACGCACAAGTCATTTTACAGCAGAAGCTGTGCTGATGTGAGCAGCGGTACCTCTAAAGATTGGGGCAGGGGCCCCTGCAGTTAGGACCCTGATCATCATTCTTTGTACCATAGTTAGTCCTGGACTCCAGTGACCAGGGGTAACATGCGCTGGCTGCTTCTGTTGGCTTGACTTTCCTAGGAGTCGTCCATGTACACGATTGTGGATGGTTTGGTATTGTTTTTTCCATCTTTGGGGTGGTATCACAAAATACATATACGTTAAACAGATGCCTCAGACTGGTGCCATCTGTTCACTATAGATTTCCATTGTAAAAGAAGTATACGGAGGCTTAAAACCTGATGTGAACTCGCCCTAGGTGACCCTTTTGGGACTGATGTGGCGTGTAATTAAGGGACCACTTTACTAATGCACTTTTTTTGGACAGATTGTAGACAAAGCCCTCGAAGAGCCCAAGTACAGCTCGCTCTATGCTCAGCTATGTCTGCGATTAGCAGAAGAGGCACCAAACTTTGACGGCCCATCAAACGAGGGTCCACCAGGGCACAAGCAAAGCACAGTGAGTGTTGGAAATGCCTGTGCAGTCGGTAAACGGCCGCTATCGCTGTTTTTTATTAACTCCCGGATTGTCAAACCTGTCTTATTTGTCTCCTGCAGACGTTTAGACGCCTCCTAATTTCAAAACTTCAAGATGAGTTTGAGAACCGATCGAAAAATGTTGATGGTAAGTGTGCGCCGGGCTGGTATGTGGGTCTCGGAGGGAATGTCGCTTGTTGCTTCTATAGGGTTTTCTTCTCTTTCATGCAGTATATGACAAAAGAGACGGCCCCCTTCTCCCTGAGGAAGAGGAACAGAGAGCTATTGCCAAGATCAAGATGCTGGGGAACATCAAATTTATCGGGGAGCTTGGCAAGCTTGACCTTATTCATGAATCTATCCTTCATAAGTGCATCAAAACAGTAAGTGGAGCGCCGGCAAAAAATCCAATATTGCGCCTGCTTTGTTATCCTGGGGATATAGATCTTCAGCCGTGTCGTAGATTAATCCTAGCAGCAGGGGAGCCAACCAGTCCTAGATGTCGGGTCCTTTGAAACAAAGCCGGGCCCACAGATATCGCATTAAGTACATGTTGTAGGGGTTCTCTTAACTTCAGCAAATGGCCTTTATCCTGTAGAGGAAGTTAATACCAGGCACTTACTAATGCATTGTGATTCTCCATATTGTCTCCTTTACTGGCCAGATTCCTTTTTTTAATCCCATTATACATGGCTCGTTTCCGTGGTTATTACCACCGCGGCAGCGCAGATGCAAGGTGGCCAGGCCTATATTCATGCTACCAGAGAGGCCAGCACTTTTTCCTATCGTGCGCAAGATTGCGGAGTGGCCATAAACCTAGAACCGAGCCATGTATAATGTGATGGAAAAATGAATGGAGCCAGCAGGGAAGCAATATGGCGACTCACAGCATATTAGGAAGAGCCTTGTGTTAACTTTCTGTACATGATAAATGCCATCTGCTGAAGTGAGAGGACCCCTTTAAGGTGAGCTCCTAGAATAACATGTCGACCTCCTGGGACGTGCATGATTGCAGTTATGGTGTAAGCTGTACGGTCTGCCCAGAAGGTTCTCTGAATGCAGTAGCGCACCTTCTCCTGGTTACTGAGGCCCTGTTGGATGCGTGTCTTGTTGGGGAGGACGATGTGCTGCTCACATTCTCATGCTTGCTCTCTCATTAGCTTTTGGAAAAGAAGAAGAGGGTCCAACTTAAAGACATGGGAGAGGATTTGGAGTGTCTCTGTCAGATAATGAGGACTGTGGGGCCTAGATTAGACCACGAAAAAGCCAAGGTATGTACTTTGTCAGTCTGTACCCATCGTGCAGAAACCCCTTCACACATCAGTTTGCAGCATTTCTCAGCTCTCGTAACCATTGTGTGTTTCTAACAACTTGCCATAAGTTTTTTTTTTTTTTTGGTCTTTCATGTCTTGGGCCCTTTTTTACACGGGTGAGTTTTCCGCGCGGGTGTAATGTGACGTAAACGCATTGTACCCGCACTGAATCCTGATCCATTCATTTCAATAGGGCTCTGTACATGAGCGTTGTTTTTCACGCAGCACGTGGACGCATAAGAACATGTCTGACGTGCGTTCTGTATCTCAGCTTCCTGTGAAGTAATGGCTGGTCGTGAGAAATTAGAACAATGCTGTGAAATGCTTTGTGAATCTAGTCTGAGATGCCCATCAGCTTCACAAACTTATTATCTCAAGTTGTTGGTGGGGGTCCCACGGATCTTCAGATGAACTCTCCCCATCCCAAACTGTCAGATGCTTCAGAGTGATGGGTGCCCTTTAAATGCAGTTTACCAATAACTGTAATGTACGTCTCTTGTTTTCTAGTCCTTAATGGATCAGTACTTTGCCCGGATGTGCGCCTTGAAGTCTAGTAAGGAATTGCCGGCAAGGATTCGTTTCCTGCTGCAAGTGAGTGGTTTTTGAGTTGTGCAATTTCAAAGCCTGGTCCTAGTCCAGCTCTCTTAAGCCTCCTCCATCTTGTCTGCTGCCTGTAAACTGCTCTGTCTTTGTAGGATACTGTGGAGTTGCGAGGAAACGGTTGGGTTCCTCGCAAAGCTTTTATTGACAATGGACCAAAGACGATCACACAAATCCGCCAAGATGCAGTGAAAGTAAGTGACCGCTGGGCAGCGATGTTTTGAGATGTTGTGGTGTCTTGTAGGTTTTCCTGACGTCCATTCCTGTGTTTTCTGTAGGATCTAGGAGTCTTTATTCCTGCTCCTATGTCTCAAGGAATGCGAACGGACTTCTTTTTGGAAGGACCGTTCATGCCACCAAGAATGAAGCTGGAGAGGGACCCTCTTGGAGGACTTGCTGACATGTTTAGGCAAATGCCAGGTGGGTAGCTGCATCTTGCTCTGCAGGATCTTAACTTTTCCTGCTGGGTTTGTAATGACGACAGTCTGTCTTGCAGGCAGCGGAATAGGCACTGGTCCAGGAGTTATACAGGACAGGTTCTCACCAACCATGGGACGGCATCGCTCAAATCAGCTATTCAACGGGCACGGTGGGCACATCATACCTGCTGTTCAGTCCCAGTTTGGTGAAATTGGAGGCAAACCGTTCATGAAAAGCCAGGTAAGTGGATTCCATCCCTGGCCTTACAGGAATATCCTCTCGGACTGGGCAGAGCAGATGTTGCTGGGAATGTGCTCTTGGCGCAGACCCTCAGCTCTTTCTAGCGGTGTCGCATTAACTTCTGGAGAAGGAGGTTTTCCTTGGGTTTCCTTTTTGCCCCTTTCATTGTTGGGTGTTCGGGGCTACGATGCACAACTTCACCTTTTTGGCCGTTCTAGGAGTATGTTCACATGTGATGGATATGCTGTGGACTTTCCATGCATGCAGAGATCCCACAGCATTTACAGTATTAGTGAGAGGGTGAGTCCAACTGCAGTCACTGTGCTGCTGGAACTGTCTCCCTGTCATGTGTGGAAGTCCCAATAATGGCATCTAGACCTGAGGATGTAGGTTACCCTCAGCCTTGGACACTGACGGGATCCTGTGCCCGGTACTGTCATAGGAACCTGACTGCATGCGGGGGCTGTGTATATGCAGCATCCATACAGACTGGCACTGCTGACTGCTGGTTGCTTCATGGTCGAATGGGTTAAAATGGCACTGAAAATGTGGAATCTTAGGCTGAAAATAGTGAATTTTCCTAGTCTTCTAAATTTATTTACTATAATTGTGTTTTGTTTTTTTCCTTCTTAAAGGGACAAGGTCAGATGTACCAGAGTCAGGGGCTCTTGTCGCAACAAGGACAGTCCAAGGATATGCCTCCCCGGTTCATTAAAAAAGGGCAGCTTAATGCAGATGAGGTAAGTACCCCTGAAGAGCGACGGTGGAGATCATGCCCGATGATTAAGAAAAGACGCGTTATTATGAGGACAGAAGCTGGCGTCTCCTCCTGCCCCCCCCCCCATCTTCTTCCTCCTTTTCTTGTTCTCCTCTCCCCACCCCCCACTCTTCACCGCTGTCTCCCTCTTCCGGAGTACCCAGCGTCCTTTGAGCAAGATTATGAGATATGAGGGCATGTCTGTAACCTGGGGTGTTTGCTGGGTTTCACTTGGGGCCGTAGTTCACACGGTCTCTGAACTTTCTTTCTAGATCAGCTTGAGACCGGCTCAGTCTTTCCTAATGAATAAAAACCAAGTGCCAAAGCTGCAGCCTCAGATAAGCATGATGCCCCCTCGCACGCAGACGCCACCCATGGGACAGACCCCTCAGCTCGGGCTAAAAACCAACCCCCCACCCATCCAAGAAAAACCTGCCAAGAGCGTGAAGAAGCCTCCGCCATCAAAAGAGGAGCTGCTGAAACTTACTGTAAGTGAATGGAGCCGCTGCCTATTGGGGGAACAGACATGTTAATTCTCATCATGGACATCTGGGCTTCAGCGATGTCACTGGACGCTGCAGATTGCATGCGACAATAGTCGGTGGAGTAGAAGTTGCATCACACACACAGCCACCTGTCGCAGCATGTCACATCGGAACAACACTGACTGTCATTAGATGTGATATTGCGTGACTTGTGTCGCACTGCTGCGTAGGCTCTGCCTTAAAGGGGCAGCACCACTGTTATGTAGGGTCTGGATGTTTCCCTTAACACTTTCCAGCCCTGCTGTAAAAAAAAAAATAAGTTTTTTTTATTTTTTTGTACCCTAAAATGACACAAATTTTAAAATGTAACTTGTCCTTGTCCCCTATGACTCAGTCACTGCATCCCGAGGGCCGGAAATAAAGCCTCCCTAAGGGGTTAGCGTTTATAGCTTGTTTGATTCTCTCTCCTCCAAACCTCCATATTGTAGACAAGGGGCTCTCATGGTCAGGAGCCTAAGACGAGCTGCATTTCGTTTCCTTGTTTTGTGCTGCCCACCGGCTGGAGTGAGAGATCGCGTAATTCGTGTGTAAATCCCCGCCGAGCAGCGCGACCGTTCACCTGTACAGACTGTGCGGGGTTAATGAGCGTTGTGCCGGAGATGAGACAATGGAGCAAATACACTGATAAATGTTCGGCGCGTCTCTTTACGGGGGTGGTCTCTCGTTTCAGGAAGCGTTTGTGACGGAGTACCTGAATAATGGGAATGCAGCAGATGCCATAAACAGCGTGAAAGAAATGAGAGCGCCCAAACACTTCATCCCAGAAATGATCAGTCGCATCATCCTCCAATCACTAGACCGGTCCGACGAGGACAAGGAGCGGGCCAGCGATCTGATTGGTGTCCTGCGGCAAGAGGGTGTGGCCACCAGTGACAACTTCATGCAGGTAAGTGTTTCTCAATCTGTGCCTCGGAGCGGATTATTCTGTATTCCCCCCCCCCCCACTGACGGCTCTTCCGCCTTTTCGCAGGCTTTCCTCAATGTGCTGGACCAGTGCCCAAAGCTGGAGGTGGACATACCCCTGGTGAAGTCCTACCTGGCACAGTTTGCAGCTCGTGCCATAATTGCTGACCTGGTGAGCGTTTCCGAGCTGGCTCAGCCCCTGGAGAATGGCAACCATTTTCCTTTGTTCCTACTCTGCCTTCAGCAACTGGCCAAGCTTAAAGATCGGGACTGGCTGACGGAGCTGTTCCAGCAGAGCAAAGTGAATATGCAGAAGATGTTACCAGGTGAGCGGAGGAATCTCCATGTTGGGTGCACCTGCTGACTCTTCTGCACTGTATATTGGGGTATGTTCACATGTGACTCTGCGGGCAGCAGGAAAACGGATAAAATGCCCTGTTCACCTGATGTGGACCCACGGTTATGGGAGATGAGGGCGGATTGAGACAAGACATCCACGGCATGCCCTGAAAGCCAATACTTGGTGACGTGTCACAGTGAAAATGCCTGAAATACTGTGCAGACGCCTATTGACGCCGGTCATCGGGCTAAAGCTTGTGTTCTGTCCCCCCCCGTAGAAATCGACCAGAACAAGGACCGCATGCTGGAGATCCTGGAGGGAAAGGGCCTGAGCTTCCTATTTCCTCTGATGAAACTGGAGAAAGAGTTGCTGAAACAGATTAAGATGGATCCTTCACCACAGACCATCTACAAATGGATTAAGGATAACATTTCTCCGAAACTTCATGTAGATAAAGGATTTGTGAATATTTTGATGACCAGGTGAGTGCAGGGAAGGTTTCTGAACACAAATCGCCCCCATGATACTATGTGATCAGGTTTGACCCCGGACCCTCTCTATTCAGCTTTTTACAGTATATTTCTAATGAGGTTTGCCCAACGGAAGATGATGAACAAGCAGCGGCGCCTTCGAAGGAGCAGCTTGACCTGGAGAAGCAGCTGCTTCTGTCCTTTAAGCCAGTGATGCAGAAGTTCCTCCATGACCATGTTGATTTGCAAGTCAGTGCCCTCTATGCCCTTCAGGTGCACTCCTACAGTAAAAACTTCCCTAAAGGTAGGTCCACTACTCCCCTCATTATCCTTCCTACCTGCTGCCGTCCTGCATCTTGTGCCCCCCTAAGACGTGTTGTCCTGTGTCCTTAGGCATGTTACTGCGCTTCTTTGTCCATTTCTATGACATGGAGATCCTAGAAGAAGAGGCCTTTCTGGCATGGAAGGAAGATATCACACAGGAGTTTCCTGGGAAAGGAAAAGCTTTATTCCAGGTAGGTGGGATCCGGCATGAAGCGGTGCCTTGGAACCGAACCCCAGTTCAGGAAATGTTTTTTTTTAGTCATTTATGAAGTTATGTGAGACTTTGTGAAGTAATAACTTTGGCTCATCGGAACCCATACATTCTAATACTGTATGGAGCGCTCACTCGACTTTGGATGTTTCGTCCGAAGTTGATTCGCTCGTCCCTAGCCGCTATCTTTTCTCTAAAGTGATGGTTCGCCAACCCATGTCTCTTCAGCTGTTGCAAAACTGCAACTCTCATCATTCCCTGATGCCGTGTGACTAGTGTTGCTACAGCTGTAGGTCGGTGCTTCAGAGCATATACGTAAGATAGTTCACCGCTGACTGCACTTAGTCTCTCCTGGACTGCAATACTCAGGAGCGCGCATGTGCCCCACGCGGGGAGCGAGCCTCTGCCAGGCGCCTGCTGTAAGGATCGGGCGGTAGAAGTCATCTGCATTTCCTCCAAGGCCACCATGCACATTAGATGGGCGGTGGGTTGGGCTGACCTCTGTCCAGTGTGCGGTCGCCTATAGGTCCTCCTTACTGACGGCCGGTCGTTGGGCTCTCCTTGTGCGATTTGCTCTTCCTGGCGTCGTACGATCTGACCTGCAATCCTTCTTGTCCGCAGGTGAACCAGTGGCTGACCTGGCTGGAGACGGCGGAAGAAGAAGAGTCTGAGGAAGAGGCCGACTAAAGAACCAGCCAAAGCCTTAAACGTTGTGCAGACTTACTGTTGCTATGATGTAAATTGAGTTTTTTTGACCTAACCACTGCGAAAACACCATTCCGCTGTAACGTTTTATTTTTTTCGCAATATCTAATGCAGAGGCGCGTCGACTCGGATCCTTCTGCCTGAAAGGTTTTTAAGTGTAACGTCTTAATCATAGCCATGCAATATTTTAGGAGTATCTGTAATGTTTAGACCCGTGTATTAGCAGCATGCAATAATTACATCCCATGTTCTCAAGAGACGCTGGTCAACGGCAAGGACTCTGCTGCCGGAGGAGGAGGAGAAGCAACACTGAATACTGTAGATGCACTTTGCTCAGTGTGACACTCGAGTCGTTGTTACAGAGAATCTTTACTTGTAATCCATGGTCGTTGCCGTAATAGTATATATTGCCTGTATTTCTACCTCTAGTAATGGGCTTTTTGTGCTAGATTTTAATATCTTCGAGCCTGGGCAAGTGCACAAAAAAATTCTAAGATTTACCTGGTTTACTTGCACAAATTCCGCTCCATTGAGATCGCTGCCCTGAGTGACATTGCGGGTGCGACGCTTACAACGCTGAGAAAAATGAATTGGTCCTCATAGTATTGAAATTAAGTCTACTTAATTTATCAAGTCCTGTTCATGCCCTGATTTTATATACTTGTATCTACCAATAAACATTGTGATACTTAAGCGTGTGACTGTACCTGCTGCTCCTGAAGGGGTTAATGCGTTTTACTTAGTAGGAGGCTTCTCCAGAAGAAGTGTTCCTGACCTGTGCTCCACTCACATCCGGAGCTGCATTCACACCTCGGCCTGCTGCACTCGGGGTTAATGATCCTGTAATGCAGTGTATGTTGCCTACTGTGGAGCGTGCAGAGCATTTTTACTTCAACAGACTTATGAATGCAGCTCTGGAGAAGACCTGATGTTAGACTGCTCTGTACATTCTGCAATATGTCAACTGCATTAAAGGAGAGCTGTATCGGGGTGGCTGCAATAGATTAAACAGAATGGTGAATGCAGCTCTGTATGTGACCAGAGAAACCTTGAGTATTTACTACATTGGGCTGAATCTCCATGTGGGGCGAGACCCTACAATGACCACATAAAATCATGCTTTTACCAAGATATTCCCTCACTGCAGGCAAGTCAGGTTGTTTGCTGACTGTGGAACCAGCCTTCTAGGATAACCAGAGCTGCACTCACTATTCTGCCGGTGCAGTCACTGTGCACATACATTACTTATCCTGTACTGATCCTGAGTTACATCCTGTATTATACTCCAGAGCTGCACTCACTATTCTGCTGGTGCAGTCACTGTGTACGTACATTACTTATCCTGTACTGATCCTGAGTTACATCCTGTATTATACTCCAGAGCTGCACTCACTATTCTGCTGGTGCAGTCACTGTGTACATACATTACTTATCCTGTACTGATCCTGAGTTACATCCTGTATTATACCCCGGAGCTGCACTCACTATTCTGCTGGTGCAGTCACTGTGTACATACATTACTTATACTGTACTGATCCTGAGTTACATCCTGTATTATACTCCAGAGCTGCACTCACTATTCTGCTGGTGGAGTCATTGTGTATATACATTACTTATCCTGTACTGATCCTGAGTTACATCCAGTATTATACTCCAGAGCTGCACTCACTATTCTGCTGGTGCAGTCACTGTGTGCATACATTACTTATCCTGTACTGATCCTGAGTTACATCCTGTATTATACTCCAGAGCTGCACTCACTATTCTGCTGGTGCAGTCACTGTGTACATACATTACTTATCCTGTACTGATCCTGAGTTACATCCTGTATTATACTCCAGAGCTGCACTCACTATTCTGCTGGTGCAGTCACTGTGTACATACATTACTTATCCTGTACTGATCCTGAGTTACATCCTGTATTATACTCCAGAGCTGCACTCACTATTCTGCTGGTGCAGTCACTGTGTACATACATTACTTATCCTGTACTGATCCTGAGTTACATCCTGTATTATACTCCAGAGCTGCACTCTGTTCAGTACATGACATCTGATGTAATTCAGATTTCCCTGCAGTGTAAAGCATGAAGGTTTTTATTCTGGTTGCTATGGTAACATTCAGGTTTGTGTTTATCTCTGTTGTATTACTTCACATTTGTTGCTTTCTAAGGGTCCTTTCACACTTGCGTTCTGAGGATCCTGATCAGTCTTCAGTATGCTTTCAGGTTACTATGGCAGCCAGGACGCTATTAAAGTCCTGGTTGCCATGGTAAAATGTAGTGGGAAGCGGTATACTTACCGTCCGTGCGGCTACCGGGGCGCTCCAGAATGACGTCAGAGCGCCCCATGCGCATGAATCACGTGATCCATGTGTGTGAGGCGCCCTGACGTCACTCTGGAGCTCCCCGGGAGCCGCACGGACGGTAAGTATACCGCTTCCCACTACATTTTACCATGGCAACCAGGACTTTAGCGTCCTGGCTGCCATGGTAACAATTGAGAAAAAGCTAAACGTCGGATCCGGCAATGCGCTGAAACAACGTTTAGCTTAAGGTCGGATCCGGATTAATGCCTTTCAATGGGCATTAATTCCGGATCCGGCCTTGCGGCAAGTGTTCAGGATTTTTTGACAGAACAAAAAGCGCAGCATGCTGCGGTATTTGCTGCGTCCAAAAAACGCTCCGGTCCTGAACTGAAGACATCCTGATGCATCCTGAACGGATTTCTCTCCATTCAGAATGCATTGGGATAAAACTGATCAGAATTCTTCCGGCATAGAGACCTGACGACGGATCTGTATGCCGGAAAACAAAAACGCCAGTGTGAAAGAGCCCTAAACTGGATTGTATAGAGCTGCAGCTGTTCACATGTGGTCGTGACCCTGGCTCTGTGTTGGGACACGCTGAGAGTTGTAGTTCCAGCTATCTTAAGATCGCTTTGCTCTGAACTCCCTTTCCTCCTCTGTCCGCTTTGTGTGTTCTGGCACCGCTCACCCACTATGTTTATGTAGCAGAGCTGTGCGGCTCCGCCGGTCCTGTGTACTGGTCCCAGTGTCCTGCGGGGGTGGAGCAGCCGCAGATTCTTCTGGACTCGCGTCAATAAATGGCAGATGCAGTGACATCAGCTTCTGGGAAAGCTGAGTGACAACTGGTGCCTAGCGGCGTCACTACTGTAGTGTTACCATTCAGGGGCCGGGAAAGCTGCTGCCGCACAGTACTCAACTATTCCCATCACAAACCGTGGAACTGCTAAATACTGCCATACATTGTTCTAGTCCCGGGCCATGTACTGCCACACGGTGCTAAATAATACCACCAGCTCCTGACACACTGCTATACAGTCTAAAGGAATGCCGCCTAATATTACTGCGGCAAATACCACCGCCCTGCCAAATAATACCATACGGTGGAACTACTGCTGAGTACTGCCACCCCCAGTAAATCATACCGCTGTGCACCGACTCCTGGTCCATGTCTTCTCATTGGCCTCCCCAGCTCGTCGTGAAGGTGATTTTCTTGTCTGCAGTATCCAATTCTAGAGAAAATCGCCCGAGTTTTTATCTTTTTCTGTGTTAAAGGGAACCTGTCACCTCCAAAAACCACCTGAAGCCGCCGCAGTACCCGAGCAGCCGGCAGGGCGTTTCTGGTGATTGTTTTGTTCCTGAAGGCAGATGCGGCAAAAGCTCTAAAAACGTTCCTTTATCCCCCGCTGGCGCGTTTCAAGTCAGGGTAACGGCGCCCCCTTCCCTGCGCATGTTTTCAGACTTTACTTCATCGCGGCTCTTGCCTAGTACTGCGCATATTACCGCGGCATATAAACATCTCTTAATCGGTGTGTGGATGCGCGATATAGAATATCTGATTAGATAAGGGAACGTATAGCATGCATTAGGGAAGTATTTACATATAGCGGTATATCGCATACATGATCGGATGAGGGGGCGCAGATCATATTCATTAGGGAAGTATTTACATATAGCGGTATATCGCATACATGATCGGATGAGGGGGCGCAGATCATATTTATTAGGGAAATATTCACATATAGCGGTATATCGCATACATGATCGGATGAGGGGGCGTAGATCATATTCATTAGGGAAGTATTTACATATAGCGGTATATCGCATACATGATCGGATGAGGGGGCGCAGATCATATTTATTAGGGAAGTATTTACATATAGCGGTATATCGCATACATGATCGGATGAGGGGGCGCAGATCATATTTATTAGGGAAGTATTTACATATAGCGGTATATCGCATACATGATCGGATGAGGGCGCAGATCATATTCATTAGGGAAGTATTCACATATAGCGGTATATCGCATACATGATCGGATGAGGGGCGCAGATCATATTCATTAGGGAAGTATTCACATATAGCGGTATATCGCATACATGATCGGATGAGGGGGCGCAGATCATATTCATTAGGAAGTATTTACATATAGCGGTATATCGCATACATGATCGGATGAGGGGCGCAGATCATATTCATTAGGGAAGTATTCACATATAGCGGTATATCGCATACATGATCGGATGAGGGGCGCAGATCATATTCATTAGGGAAGTATTCACATATAGCGGTATATCGCATACATGATCGGATGAGGGGCGCAGATCATATTCATTAGGGAAGTATTTACATATAGCGGTATATCGCATACATGATCGGATGAGGGCGCAGATCATATTCATTAGGGAAGTATTTACATATAGCGGTATATCGCATACATGATCGGATGAGGGGCGCAGATCATATTCATTAGGGAAGTATTCACATATAGCGGTATATCGCATACATGATCGGATGAGGGGGCGCAGATCATATTCATTAGGAAGTATTCACATATAGCGGTATATCGCATACATGATCGGATGAGGGGCGCAGATCATATTCATTAGGGAAGTATTTACATATAGCGGTATATGGCATACATGATCGGATGAGGGGCGCAGATCATATTCATTAGGGAAGTATTCACATATAGCGGTATATCGCATACATGATCGGATGAGGGGCGTAGATCATATTCATTAGGAAGTATTTACATATAGCGGTATATCGCATACATGATCGGATGAGGGGCGCAGATCATATTCATTAGGAAGTATTTACATATAGCGGTATATCGCATACATGATCGGATGAGGGGCGCAGATCATATTCATTAGGGAAATATTCACATATAGCGGTATATCGCATACATGATCGGATGAGGGGGCGCAGATCATATTCATTAGGGAAGTATTTACATATAGCGGTATATCGCATACATGATCGGATGAGGGGCGCAGATCATATTCATTAGGAAGTATTCACATATAGCGGTATATCGCATACATGATCGGATGAGGGGCGCAGATCATATTCATTAGGGAAGTATTTACATATAGCGGTATATCGCATACATGATCGGATGAGGGGGCGCAGATCATATTCATTAGGGAAGTATTTACATATAGCGGTATATCGCATACATGATCGGATGAGGGGCGAGATCATATTCATTAGGGAAGTATTCACATATAGCGGTATATCGCATACATGATCGGATGAGGGGCGCAGATCATATTCATTAGGGAAGTATTCACATATAGCGGTATATCGCATACATGATCGGATGAGGGGGCGCAGATCATATTCATTAGGGAAGTATTTACATATAGCGGTATATCGCATACATGATCGGATGAGGGGGCGAGATCATATTCATTAGGGAAGTATTTACATATAGCGGTATATCGCATACATGATCGGATGAGGGGCGCAGATCATATTCATTAGGGAAGTATTTACATATAGCGGTATATCGCATACATGATCGGATGAGGGGGCGAGATCATATTCATTAGGGAAGTATTTACATATAGCGGTATATCGCATACATGATCGGATGAGGGGGCGCAGATCATATTCATTAGGAAGTATTTACATATAGCGGTATATCGCATACATGATCGGATGAGGGGGCGCAGATCATATTCATTAGGGAAGTATTTACATATAGCGGTATATCGCATACATGATCGGATGAGGGGGCGCAGATCATATTCATTAGGGAAGTATTCACATATAGCGGTATATCGCATACATGATCGGATGAGGGGCGCAGATCATATTCATTAGGGAAGTATTTACATATAGCGGTATATCGCATACATGATCGGATGAGGGGGCGCAGATCATATTCATTAGGGAAGTATTCACATATAGCGGTATATCGCATACATGATCGGATGAGGGGCGAGATCATATTCATTAGGGAAGTATTTACATATAGCGGTATATCGCATACATGATCGGATGAGGGGGCGCAGATCATATTCATTAGGGAAGTATTCACATATAGCGGTATATGGCATACATGATCGGATGAGGGGGCGCAGATCATATTCATTAGGGAAGTATTTACATATAGCGGTATATCGCATACATGATCGGATGAGGGGGCGCAGATCATATTCTATTAGGGAAGTATTCACATATAGCGGTATATCGCATACATGATCGGATGAGGGGCGCAGATCATATTCATTAGGGAAGTATTCACATATAGCGGTATATCGCATACATGATCGGATGAGGGGGCGCAGATCATATTCATTAGGGAAGTATTTACATATAGCGGTATATCGCATACATGATCGGATGAGGGGCGAGATCATATTCATTAGGGAAGTCTTTACATATAGCGGTATATCGCATACATGATCGGATGAGGGGGCGCAGATCATATTCATTAGGGAAGTATTTACATATAGCGGTATATCGCATACATGATCGGATGAGGGGGCGCAGATCATATTCATTAGGGAAGTATTTACATATAGCGGTATATCGCATACATGATCGGATGAGGGGGCGAGATCATATTCATTAGGAAGTATTCACATATAGCGGTATATCGCATACATGATCGGATGAGGGGCGCAGATCATATTCATTAGGGAAGTATTCACATATAGCGGTATATCGCATACATGATCGGATGAGGGGGCGAGATCATATTCATTAGGGAAGTATTCACATATAGCGGTATATCGCATACATGATCGGATGAGGGGCGCAGATCATATTCATTAGGGAAGTATTCACATATAGCGGTATATCGCATACATGATCGGATGAGGGGGCGAGATCATATTCATTAGGGAAGTATTCACATATAGCGGTATATCGCATACATGATCGGATGAGGGGGCGCAGATCATATTCATTAGGGAAGTATTCACATATAGCGGTATATCGCATACATGATCGGATGAGGGGCGCAGATCATATTCATTAGGAAGTATTCACATATAGCGGTATATCGCATACATGATCGGATGAGGGGCGCAGATCATATTCATTAGGGAAGTATTTACATATAGCGGTATATCGCATACATGATCGGATGAGGGGCGCAGATCATATTCATTAGGGAAGTATTTACATATAGCGGTATATCGCATACATGATCGGATGAGGGGGCGCAGATCATATTCATTAGGGAAGTATTTACATATAGCGGTATATCGCATACATGATCGGATGAGGGGCGCAGATCATATTCATTAGGGAAGTATTTACATATAGCGGTATATCGCATACATGATCGGATGAGGGGGCGCAGATCATATTCATTAGGGAAATATTCACATATAGCGGTATATCGCATACATGATCGGATGAGGGGGCGCAGATCATATTCATTAGGGAAGTATTCACATATAGCGGTATATCGCATACATGATCGGATGAGGGGGCGCAGATCATATTCATTAGGGAAGTATTCACATATAGCGGTATATCGCATACATGATCGGATGAGGGGGCGCAGATCATATTTATTAGGGAAGTATTCACATATAGCGGTATATCGCATACATGATCGGATGAGGGGGCGTAGATCATTTTTATTAGGGAAGTATTCACATATAGCGGTATATCGCATACATGATCGGATGAGGGGGCGTAGATCATATTCATTAGGGAAGTATTTACATATAGCGGTATATCGCATACATGATCGGATGAGGGGGCGCAGATCATATTCATTAGGGAAGTATTCACATATAGCGGTATATCGCATACATGATCGGATGAGGGGCGTAGATCATATTCATTAGGGAAGTATTCACATATAGCGGTATATCGCATACATGATCGGATGAGGGGCGCAGATCATATTTATTAGGGAAGTATTCACATATAGCGGTATATCGCATACATGATCGGATGAGGGGCGCAGATCATATTCATTAGGGAAGTATTCACATATAGCGGTATATCGCATACATGATCGGATGAGGGGCGCAGATCATATTCATTAGGGAAGTATTCACATATAGCGGTATATCGCATACATGATCGGATGAGGGGGCGCAGATCATATTCATTAGGGAAGTATTCACATATAGCGGTATATCGCATACATGATCGGATGAGGGGGCGCAGATCATATTCATTAGGGAAGTCTTTACATATAGCGGTATATCGCATACATGATCGGATGAGGGGGCGCAGATCATATTCATTAGGGAAGTATTCACATATAGCGGTATATCGCATACATGATCGGATGAGGGGGCGCAGATCATATTCATTAGGGAAGTATTCACAACGAATGAATTTATTTCTCCTATAATTATGTAAATTAATATTTCAGATCATATTACACTAATCCTCGGGTCATTTATAATTTCTTAACCACGTGTTTTCACTTTTTCTAACAGTTTAATCAGGATATTTATAAACTTAATAATTCCTTATTCAGGCGCGTATTCCTTATTTACTCCCAATCATGCAACATTTTGATCACACAGTTTTATTCCCCTTCTTGTAGGATTTAATTATCCTATTCATTATCCCCATTATTCCCTTTCAAATAATATCTAATAATCTTCGCTCCATATCTTATCCTGCTATTTCTAATATATTTAAAAATGATAATGGCGATGTTCCTTTCTGACATCCCGCTAAGTCTCTGTCGTGCTATTATAGTTATTTTTGTATGATCAGGATCCTCATGTTTGGCTTTATTCCTATGAATTCTTCACAAATGATTCCATTTCTATATTCCTATCTCCCTCGTCTTGTCATATGAAGGCCGAGAAGGAAAAACCCTGATTGAGGCCCGTGGGGCTCATTGTATTGCGTCTAGCTATCCACCTCGCATCAGTCTGCAATCATTTTTTGTCCAGATAGTCCACAGATACCTCTGCCTACCTGGCCACTGCTTAACACCCAGGGATAGAGAAGTCATTCTGACTCACGTCTTCATTCTGGAAACTCTGAGACACTTGAAACCAAAATTTATTTACCTGAAATTTTCATTTCCTGTAGTCCGTAGGCAGCACAGACAGGAATGGGTCACTGTGTTGTAGCAAGAAAAAACTACACTTACTGGGGTGGGATCTTTGTGTGCTGCTGTTAGGACTAAGGGAAAACAAATTATCGTTAGAAATTAATGATTCCCTTAGGTCCTACCAGCAGCACAGATTGGACATAGCAAGAAGAATCCCCTAGGGAGGGCCTTCCTGCCTGGCAGAATCAAGTATAGTCTGCCCAAAGGCCGAGTACTCAGCTAATCTGGCATCTAGTCTATAATGGGAGATGAATGTTGATTCAGAGCTCCAGGAGGAAGACTTGCAAATCATGTCGAGAGGCAGAAGACTTCTCTCGGCAAAAGAAGTGGCCACAGCTCTAGTAGAGTGGGCCTTCACAAATCCCGGAGGGTCCAGAGATTGGGAAACAAAGGATTCCCTAATAGCCTCCTTAATCCAGTGACTGATGGAAGGTTTAGATGCTTTACGGCCTTTAAACTTACCGGCAAACAGGATTAGAAGATTTTTATCTTTCCCGAACTCCTTTGATCTATCCACATAGATCCGGAAGCATCTCGAGACGTCCAGAGGATGTATAGCAGGTTCCTCGGAGGAGGTAGAAGGTTTAGAAAGAACTGGGAGGGATATCACCTGGTTGATATTCTGAAACGAAGGAACTTTAGGCCTATAAAACGTAAGAAATCTTAAAAGGATCCGGTCTTGAAAACAGATGGTATAGGGCTCGTGTGCTGAGAGAGCTTGAAGCTCAGAGACCCCCTTGGCCAAAGTCAATGCAAGGAGAAAAACAAGCGAACTTGAAATCCACCTCCTCCAAAGACTCAAAAGGGGGGAGATGCGAACCCCCTGAGAACTACTGATAAATCCCATTGAGGAAAGGGTCTCAGTACTGTAGGCTTTAATCTTCCAGCTCCTTTAAGGAACCGTTTGATCAGCGGGTCCTGAGAAAAAAAGCCTGTTAAGGCAGGCTGAGATGGTTGAAACTTGAACCTTCAGAGTAGATGGAGCAAGGCCTTTGTCAAGGCCGTCTTGCAGGAACTGAAGGATAGCGGAGAGGGGCGGATCTGCAGACGCCACCTCAGTTGAGGTACAACAGGATGAGAATATCCTCATAATACAAGAATAAGGGCTCTCTTGGTAGAGTCCGCTCTAGAATGAGACAGCGTTCTCAGGACCGACTCTGAAAGCCCTTCTATTCTGGGAAGGGACTGATCAACCTCCAGGCTGTCAGGTTGAATCTGTGCAGATCTGAGCAGAGGTGAGTGTCCCACGACACCAGGGTCTGCTGTGGGGGGAGCCTCCAATATTGTCCTCGACTCAACTGGGTGAGCTAGGTAAACCAGGATCTCTTCGGCCAAAACAGTATGATGGCCATCACCGAGGCCTGATGGATTTTTATCAATACCCTCAGAATCATGGAAAACGACTGGCAGCGACTTCTGCCAGATGATGATCCAACCTAGGCGGAACAGAAAGGAGATTGCTACATGAAGATGGTGGTTAGGACCGCTAGAGCAGAGGCTTTCAAAAGCCAATCGGCCAGACAAGAAATGATGGTCAGTCCTTGAAGTCTTAAAGCCGCCACCACAGAAACCACCACTTTGGTAAAAGTGTGAGGGGCAGAAGAAATGCCAAAGGGAAGGGCAACAAACTGAAGGTGTCTGGTGGCAGCCGAAACCTGGACCGCGATCCTGAGATATTTCCTGGAAGCAGGATAGATCGGGATGTGCAGATATGCATCTTGAGGTGCAGGGTTGCCATCACGTCCCCAAGATAGAGAACATGAACCACTGACCTGATGGTCTCCATATGAAACCTCACCTTCCTTATAAACCGATTGAAATACCTCAGATTCATAATCATCCAGAGATCTCCTGACGTCTTGGGAACCAGAAAAACTGGTGAGTATATCCCTAAGCCCCGTTCTCCTGCTGGAACCTCCTCCAGAACCCCCTTGCGGATGTAGTCCTGAATGTAAGCCTCCAGAACCGACTGCTTGGCAGCTTGTAACAGCTTGGTCCTGAACTTGTCTGGAGGAAGAGAAATGAGATCGATTAGATACCCCTCGGAGATGATATTCAGGACCCAGGACTCCGAAATATTTTGGATCCAATTCTCTTTGAAGTGGCAGAGACGGCCCCCGACAGGTAGATGAGGCAGAGGAATGGGGAAGCTTTCTGGCAGGAGTAGCGGGAGTCATCCAAGAGCCTCAAGGAGGCCCATAATCAGGAGGTGGATTTTCTATTCTTGGCTCCTCCGCAAGAGCGCCTCAAACCCCTTCGCTGCTCTCCCCAGTCCCTTCGAGCTCTTGACTGCTGGCCAGCCCTACCCCCACGGTCCTCTCTGCCCTGCCCTCGAAAGGACTGTTGGGGAAGACTCTTCCCCTTCTTATCTGATAGGCCTTCCATAGTTCTATCAAGCTCTGAGCCGAACAAAGAGTTGGGCTCAAAGGGAAGACCACATAAGCTGTATTTAGAGGAGTTGTCAGCGACCCAAGGCTTAAGCCACAAAGGCCTACGGGCCGCTGACACAAGGGCCATGGATTTGGCCACCAATTTCAGCTGAAGCTGCGCAGTATCGCACTAGAAATCCGTAGCCAGGTTAATGGTCTTAACCCCTTAAGGACACAGGGTTTTTACATTTTTGCGTTTTCGTTTTGCGCTCTATGCCTTCCAAGAGCCATAACTTTTTTATTCTTCCGTTCACATGGCCATATGAGGGCTTATTTTTTGCGGGACAAGTTTTACTTTCCAACGCCATCATTTAATAATGCATACGGTGTAGTGGGAAGCGGGAAAAAAATTCCAAATGGAGTGAAATTGCAAAAAAAAAGCAATTTCACCACAGTTTTACGGGTTTCTAAATTACGACGTTTGATTTGCGATAAAACTTACCATTTAGTTTTATTCTACAGGTCAGTACGAATCCGGCGATACCCAATATGTATAGCTTTTCTTGCGTTTTGATAGTGAAAAAAATTCCAAAGTGGGAAAAATTTTTTTTTTTTTTGTCGCCATGTTTTGACCGCTATAACGTATTTGTATATAAGTGTATGGCGTTGTATGGGGGCTTATTTTTTGCGGGCGATCTTAACTTTTAGTTGATACCATTATGGGGTGTGTAGGACTTTTTGATCACTTTTTATTTAATTTTTTTGAGGAAATGAAGCGTCCAAAAGCGGCAAATCGGCCATTTGGGCGCTTTTTCCGTTTTCTGTTTACCGTATGGGAAATATATTTTTATATTTTTATACTATGGGCGTTTTCACACATTGTGACACCCATGATGTGTATTTTTTTATTTTTTATTATTTTATTTTAATTTTTGGGGAAAGGGGGTGATTTAAATTTTTAGGTTTTTTTATTTATTTTTTTATTTTTTTATTTTTTTAATTTTTTACACTTTTATATAGATCCCATAGGGACCTATATAAATCAGTTACCTGATTGCTTCTATCATAAACTCCAATACACTTGTATTGGAGTTTATGAGCATTTACTACTTTCCTATGAAGCCCTATTGCTAACAAGGGCTCCATAGGAAATAGTAAGTGATAGCCTCATGCTGAATGAAAGGCTTGAGGCTATCCCTTACAGCGCTCCGATTCTCCCGATCACCACTAGGGGAGCCGGAGCGCTGCCGAAGTTTTACTTTCGGTTTTAGCGCGATGCAGATGCCGTGATCAGGATTGATCACGGCATCTGCAGGGTTAAATGATCGCGGTCGGCAGCGCTGCCGACCGCGATCATCAGCTGCGGGGGTCAGCTACAGGAATCAGCCGGACCCCCGCAGCGATGGTGCCCGCAGCGGCCAGGAGCGGGCGCCATCTTTAGGGACTGGACACATGACGTACCCATACGTCATGTGTCCTTAAGGAGTTAAAGGCAGCAAGAATATCATCACGAGACACCTTCTGATCCACGTCAGTCTGAATCTGGTTCAGGCGAGACCGGAGGAACGTAGAGACCTCCGTAGCAGCAATGGCTGCAGAAGCGGATGCTGCGGCAGCCATGTAACCTCTTCTTAGAGTGCACTCTGCTCTCCTGTCAAGGGGATCCTGCAGACTAGACCCATCGTCTGCTGGGACCACAGTGCGTCTAGACAATTTGGCAATGGCCATGTCCACCTTGGGAATGGAACCCCACGATTCCACCAAGGATTTAGCCATCGGGAACATGGTTTTAAATTTCTCGGTTAGAACCGGACCTTTCACAGGTTTCTTCCACTCTGTACGCATGACAGAAAGGAGGGTCTCATCCGCTTTAAAGACACGTGGTGCCCGTCTAGCGGGATCAGAAGACTCCCCCGGGTCAACATTATGGTCCCCCGACCTGATGGACTTGAGTAGCTTTTGTCCCCTTTCTGGAGAAAAAAACACAAGTTAAGCTCCTTCTCATCTGAGGAAGAAGAGACTAAGGAGACCATAGAGGGTCTCTCCACCGGAGCAGAGGTCTCCATATGCGTCTGAGCAGGAGCAGGAAGCCTTTCATCAAGCAGGTTCACGGCTCCCGTGATGGACCCATCCACATAGCACTTCACCCATGCATACATGTCCTGCATGGTAGGTTCACCTGAAGGTTGGACCCTCGGACGGCAGCTGTCACACCTGGAGTAGGGATAGCTATCCTCCAAAAGAGTAGCAGGATAAATGCTTCCTCTTAGAAACCGACTTTCTGCTCTCAGGATCCTGTGGAGAAGACATCACTGCGGGAAGAAAAGACAAATAAAACATTTGTATATTAAAAATAAATGTTACTAAGCAGAAAAGGTAAGAGGCGCATCGGAGGAAGCTGAAAACCGGACAAAGAACAAAGCACCAATAAGCGGAGAAAACACCGGGACTCTGGGAGCCGGCAGAGAGCGAGCTGGTGCACAATGCTGCCTTAAATAGAAGAGGCTGGACCCAGAGGAAAAACCCGCCCCAGGAGGGGAAAAAATAACCTAGCAGGGCAAGGAATAACAGAAGAATCCTCCCAAGGAGGAAAGAAAGAAATAACAATATCCCCGGCGAACGTGAAACACGGCGCGAGGAAAACCCGGATGTGACGTCAGAGGCCAATCCGACGCTACTTCCGGAAGATGGCGGCGCCCATCGGCCCCGGAAAACCGGACCAAGGACGCTGCCGAGAGACACGAAACAAAGTGCAAACACGCTGAGCCGGCCAAAAATACAAAGGACCGGAGCTAAAAGAGAAGACTGAGCAAAATATTTCCCCAGGGGGAAGAAATAGGGGCAGAACCCCTAGGCCCTAGAAAAGAGGGGATCACCGCCAGTCCACATGTCCGGGGGGACAGATAAAAACACAGCGGGCTGGGGGGATCCCCTCCTTTATAGGGGATACTTAATTGTTTTATTTACTTGGGCTCATTAATAATTCCGCCGGTCCTACCCGTCCATGGGGTTAACCCCATCTGTGCTGCTGGTCGGACGTAAGGGAATTTCTTAATAATCATAGGAGCATCACAGAGGAACTTCGGTGCGGCCTTCAGCACGGGCAGGCTCTGTAGGATCTCTCCCCTAGAAAACCCTCAACAACGACCTCAGCCCCGATTGTTTGTCCTAGAAATACATTCAGGGACCTTTTCCTATCCGCGGATCCCTTCAGATGTGATGACCTCTCTGCAGGAAACCCAGACGCCACCGAATCGGGTGGCGAATTTTTGGGGCAGAATCCTATACTTCCCCATATTTTGTTCAATCATTCATCCAGAGCTGGTTGACCAGGAGAACTC
Source organism: Bufotes viridis (assembly GCA_033119425.1). Lineage (NCBI taxonomy): Eukaryota > Metazoa > Chordata > Amphibia > Anura > Bufonidae > Bufotes > Bufotes viridis. The sequence continues at coordinate 5,023,296 of CM065598.1, read as the reverse complement.
TTCCCTTGGTTCATGGGAGGTAGAAGGCGCCTCACATTTAGAGGGGGTCGGTCACCACAACATGCCGTTATCCAGCGCGTACATGGCTCTTTAGCACTTTCCAGGATTCTAGTGGTACCGTAGTAATCTTCTTCGGACTTTCACCAGCAGGAAAAGCGCAGTTTAATCCATATGCAAATGAGGGCTCGTAAGTGCCGAGGGGAGGCGTTCGGTCGGGGCCCGGGCATGCGCACTGTGATGGCCATTGTGGGCACGGCGTCGCTACATGTAAAACCAGTGACGAGGGGGCGGACGAGAAGCAAAGCGGAGGACTGGAGGCCGGCGCATGCACACTACATGTGGCGATGCCCGGGCCGGCGGTGCACTGCGCACGTGCAGGATCTCGAACGCTCCTGTGGATGATGCAAGGGACTTGCAGGGCGGACCAAGGAAGAAGCTGGTGAGGAGTAGCCTGGGCACCTACACACCGAACGCCTCCCCTCGGCACTTACGAGCCCTTATTTGCATATGGATTAAACTGCGTTTTTCCTGCTGGTGAAAGTCAGAAGAAAATTACGACGGAACCACTAGAATCCTGGATAGCGCTAGAGAGCCACATACGCGCTGGATAGCGGTATGTTTAGGTGACAGACCCCCTTTAAGCTCATTCTGCAGATTGTCCTCTTTTACGGCATCCTTAATAAATCCTGCAGATCATCTTCAGACGAGCGAATTTCATATTTAGAAATTCATTCACACTTCGTTTGGTGGTAAAAGGTGAGTTGCGTTGTGGATTCCGTTACCACCAACCACAACGCAATTCTAGAACGGAATGGCTTTTGAGGCATTCCGTCATAATAGAAGTCTATGGGCTGCAAAACGGATCCTTCCCGTTTCCATTATGCAGGGGAGGCTGATCGGCGGGAATCCCGGGTGTCGGACCCCCAGCCAATCAGATGCTGATGATCTATCCCGCTGATGGATCGGTAAGAAAAAAAACCTGCAGAACTCCTTTAGGAGGGAAGGCACCATCTTGAATGGTCTTCAGGCAGAGGGGCTTTTAACCCATTTGTGACTGTGCTGCCATAGGACATCCAGGAAATCAGCATTTTCGGGAGGCTCAAAAGGGTGATAAAGTTCTCTTAAGTCCCAAGGAGCAACTAGCGGTTTAAAGAGCAGCACAAGGTCCCCTAAGACTTTGGAAATTCTACAGGGAAGTCCTAGCAGGCTACCAGATAACGTCTCCCAAGTCCTGGAGCTCGCTTGGAGATCGGCTTCTCATGAACAACAAAGTGCAGATTAATGGTTTAGGTGGACCCTTCTCTCAGATTCCAGTCATATGGAGTCCATCGGAATACAGATGGTGCATTCCCTTCTGGAGTAACAGACCCTTGTAGGGTGAACGCTTCCAGTTATGAGGCAGGAAACCAAGGTCTTCAAGGCCCAAAGGCATCTACAGGAACCACTGATCGCTTCTCCAGCAACAATTTAACTTACCTGAACCAGAGGGAGAAAACGTGAAGAAATGGATTCCCTCTGGAAAACTCATCGATCACATCCGGATGGTCTGACGTCTTGAGGAAGCAGAATGTTTGCCGTTCTCTCAGGTGGCCATCAGATCTGAGGAGCCTCCATATGGCAGCATCTCAGGGTCAGGGCCCATTAGCCTGGATTCAGAGTCCTCCAACTGAGCAGAACCGCCCCAGTATCACCACTGCTCTGATGTGGACTGTTCCCAAGTCTTCTGTGCCATGTCCTTGGCCTACTTATGTTCCAGACAAGGTTTTGTTCCTTGTGCCACCCGGTTGGGATAAAGACTAAAGCCTCACTCACACGTCAGTTTTCGGTCAGTGATTTCCATCAGTTATTGTGAGCCAAAACCAGGATTGGAGCCTCCACAGAGATCAAGTATAAGGGAAGGATCTGTCCTGTGTTTAGAGCCGCTCCTGGTTTTGGTTGAAAACCACTGACATGTGAATGAGGCCTAGCGCTGCATTGTCTGAAAGGATCAGCGCTGATCTGGTCCTTGAAATGATGAGGAACATCTACAGAGGTTTGTCTTCTGCAGTCCAGGAGCCGTGGACTCGAGTCCCCGAGAGGAGCACCCAGCTGTGACCGAAGGCATCAGTGATCGGTGGAAGGGATCTGAATTCTTCCAGGTCGGCAGGATGATCTTCAGGGGAGCGAGACCGAGAACCTCTTGTACCCCATGAACTACAAATATCCCAAATCCCCAAGAACTGCTCCCAAAACAACAAAAGCAGCCGAGGAAAATTCTCACATTATTTATTAAAGGGGAAGCATTTTTTTACAGTCTTACACAAATCAGAACATTTTCCCTTTAAATAATAATTTGCCACCGGGATTCAGAGTATACAAAAGAACATTTCCCCCTCAGAACATGTAACGAGCAGTACAAAGCCTCGCCCTCTGTGACCCTCCTGTAGAGGCGGACAGCTCGGCCCCCCATACAACTCATGGGACGATCAGTTTGCAGATTATCCTCCGATTCATCCAGGTTACTCCGGAGTCTGCAGAATCTTAAAGGAGCTGCTGAAGATTCAAACCTAAAAGGGATATGAGAAAAACGCCCCTAGACCAGTGAATTCCACAAAACGCAGAGGAAGGGCTCATGCACCCGTACTGCGGCCTGCAAACAGTGGGCACCAGCCGTGTGCTCCCTGCATTATGGATGCCGATGCATGCACTTGAACGGGTCCGCAATCCAGAAGGTCCGGTGCAGAACGGAGGCACGGAACCCCACGGAAGCACTACGGAGCACTTATGTGGCTGTCTCTCCGTGCCTCCGCACTGCAAAAAAAAAAATATAATAGAAAATGTTCTATTTTGCGGAGCAGACGGATCACAGATCAAGTTAAATGGGTCTGGATCAGTCTGCGGAATCCGCACAGATGCTGCCCGTGCTTTGGGGACTACAAATTGCGGTCCGCAATGCACGAAACGGCCGAGTTCACACTTCAGAACCTGGTTTTGGCTCAATCACTGATGGCAATAACTGGTCAAAATCACAGAACAGGAGCAGATCCCTCCCTCATACTGGATCTCTGGCGGCTTCACTACTGGTTTAGGGCCCTGGCACACGACCATCTGCGCTCCGAAACATCCAGTCCGTGAGCGGGCCATATGTCCTGGAGCGGCATTGATCGTGCGGATGGGAGCATAGATTACAATGATGCTGTGGATGTCAGGATCTCATGAGTGCGAGACCAGAACCCCACGGTCGGCCCGATGTGCACAGCATCATTGTAATCTATGCAGCTCACGGACCGCATGTCTCGGAGGGCATATAGTCGTGTGCAAGGGCCCTTAGGCTCGCAGTTACTGATGGAAATAACGGAAGTGTGAACTCAGCCTAACTTAACTCATTATGGGTATCATTACGCATTATACTCTAGTCATACCCCAAGCTGCAGACACTAAGGCACGATGCCAGGCTGGAGAATGATTAAGAACGGCACGGTAACGCAGCTTTGGATGTGACCAGACTCAACATTATATCAAAAATGGAGTTCAGGAGTGGAAAAAACCCTCACACACGTTACAAGACGTAAAATCTGAGGTAACAGTCGCAGGTGTCAGGTCAGATGTGATAACACTGGAACGTTACAAACGCTAAAGGGGCGGAGAAAAATTTACTGCTGAAACGTCAGGAAAATCTTCTGCCACAGACTCCAAAGCTTAGAAAATCCCACATTATTTTTAAGGATTTTTTTTTTGTCTAATTTACATTAATTACAAGGAAGTTTCCCACTTCAGTCGCTGTCGTCGTCGGATCCGTGCTCGGACTTTTCGTTGTTGGACACTTCTGGCTCAGACTCATTTCCGGATCCTCTGGCAGATCCCTCGTTTCTAGACCCCCTGTCTGACTCTGGGCTCCGGGACGCAGCTCGCGATTCGTTATCTGATGCGCCAGATCCGCTTCGCCTTGACTGGACCGATTCGTTATCGGATCCAGAATCCACTCTCCGCCTCTTCCGTGCCCAGGCGTTGTTGTCGTCGGATTCGTCGCCTGACTGCTGTGATCTCTGCCCACTGCCAGCATCGCTTCCAGATTTGTTTCCGCCATCAGAGTCACTATCGGACATTATGCGCTTATTAGAAGGTCGGGTGTCGCCGTCTGAGTCGCTGTTCCGGGCATTTCTGAAGACAAGAAAATTACTTATTGTCAAGAATAACTTCTCCCACAATGCAGAGCAGCAGAGCGCAGGGCATTCTGGGAGGCTAGTCAAGGTTTTGGAGGGAAGAGCAGAAGAGCAACTGTGACTGCAGAACCCAACGCGACTGCAAAGAGCCGAGAGACTCATTGCCCAAGAGCCCGACTGAAGAGACTGCGGCGATGTATCCACAGCAACCACACGGAATTGTACCTGTAGTGCCTACAGGAAAGGGGAGGAGCCATCGGGCCTCAGGATGGGGGGCGTCTTGGGTCTAGGGCCCCTTTAAATCTCCTTTATGTCACTCTTACCCTTCATCTGCAATTTTGAGTTTGTCCTCATCTGAAGAGTCGTCGCTGGAGGAGATCATGGCTTTCGACTTGATCTTCCCTTTCATGGAGGCCGGAGTTCTCTCCACTTTAGTCGGCTGAGAAAAGAGATTTAATAATAAGATCAGCGGCGCCTGATGAGCGGTTAATCTAATGTACGAGGGGAGATTCTTTTATGACACCCCACTGGGGCGATACCAGACTTCTGGGGACGCCATATTCTTGGGGCACAGTGTGTTATATAGACATATGGGGGGCACTTATTTACCTTCTTCTTTGGGGGTCTCTTTTTGGCACGGGGACGTTGCTCCTCATCATCGTCTGATCCTTCGCCGGACTTCTGGGGCCTGATGAGAAGAGACAGAGTTAGGGCTCATGCACATGAATGTATTTTCTTTGTGTCCGTTCTGGGGGTTTTTGGCGGATCGTATGCAGAACCAGTCATTTAAAAAAAAAAACATGGAAGTGAATCCGTGCGTGCATTGCGTTTCCGCATGTCGGTTTAAAAGAATAAAACATGTCCCATTATTGTCCGCATTACAGACAAGGATAGGACTGCTCTATTAGGGGCCGGCTGTTCCGTTCCGCAAAATACATACGGTCATGTGCATGAGCCCTTAGAGGTGCTGTTCACCTGCAGCAGCCGCCATTTTGGTGGTCCCCACCCAGCTTTTCCCTAAACTGAGAGAACTAGGAAATGGATGAGGATGGTGGAGAGTCCTCTCGCCCCTCAATGTCCTATGACCCATCGCAGCTCTGGGGAGGGAGGGGGTTATACAGCATTGTGGCACTCACCGTCTCCTCCGCTTTTTCGTCTTCTTCTCTCCTTCATTCTCCTCTCCGCCTTCCTGCTCTCCTCCACTGCTGCTGCCGCCCTTCTTCTTCCTCTTCTTCTTGGTCGGCAGGTCCTCATCAGAGTCATCATTGACAAACTCCTCAAACTCTCCGTTCTTTCTGGATCTCTGTAAGAAGAGAACATGAAGAAAAATCAGCCTACAGGCGCTGCAGAGCCCGGCGCCAGGGGCCGCCCAGCCTACAGGCGCTGCAGAGCCCGGCGCTAGGAGCCGCCCCAAGCCTACAGGCGCTGCAGAGCCCGGCGCCAGGGGCCGCCCCAAGCCTAAAGTTCAGGTACAGTATAGCCTGGCATCATGTCACCACAGAAGACTCACCCGGCCCCCGCCGCCACCACCTCGTTTCTTCTCTTTGGGAACCTCCATATCTCCAGTAAACTGTAAGATGTTTTTGGTCTTCTCCACATACTGCGCTCTCTGCTCCAAGAGTTTCTTCTGCTCCTCCATCTCCTTGAGTCGTTTCTCTTCCTGGAAAGGTTAAAAACTGTCATTGAGCCGCACAGAAGGCCCGTCTGTCCCCATCACCTCCACCCCTCGCCCCGGGCACCCACCTGTTCCTTCATCAGCTTCTGACGCAAGACCTCCTTTTCTTGCTCTTGCTTGGCGCGCTGCTCCTTCTCCTCCTCGTCCTGCTTACGAGCTCGGGCCACATGATACTGAGCCTGACTCAGAAGGTCCGAGCATTGTCTAGAATGGGGGCAGCCGATTACAACAAGGCATGAAGTTACAAACAGGGGTTAACCAATCTCTGCGGCACCTACCTGGCCTCGGAAGCGGCAAGAGCCAAATCAAACCTCATCTTGTCACCGACTTTACTCAAGTAATTAAAATATCTACAGAAGAAACAGTGACAGGTTAGAGAGAACAGAAGCCTGCAGCCTGTAGGTGGCGCAATACTCTGCTAGCCATCACATTACAGGGGTACAGTCAGGACAACCCGGCTTCCTCGCCAGTCTCACCGGTGGGCCAGTTCCAGCTCTTTGACGGCGTTCAGCACTTCCTTCAAGTTACTCTTCTCGTCTTTCAGCACCAACGTGGCGAGTCTCTGCAGCACCAGGGCCACATTGAACATGAGGACGGTGTCATTGGGGGACACATGGCGAGCCTGCAGAGACCGAGGAGGACAGCAGATGAAGAATTAGACATTAAAGTCACTTTCTTAAAAACTCTGTGCCTCAATTCCTTTTTCAAGATCTCTCCTTGCTGTCAGTGTATGGTGCATTTTTGTGTACATTGGGAGGTGGATAACCTGCCCTGGTCTGAACCTGTTCACATTGCAGGCCTTTTGGTAGAGTTCCCATGCAGGTACATACAACACATGAATGCCTGCTCCAGCATGGCGCTCACCTTCAGCAGAATCTGCTTACACTCCTGCAGTTTCCCGCACTTGAACAAGGCCCGGGCGAGGTACAGCAGCACCTCCGTGTTCTGGTGCTTGTAGAATTTGCGCAGACAGTTTTCATACTAGAGGGGGGGGGGAGGACAAGGCAGACAGTCACCTCCAGGGTTCAGCTGGACTATAGAGGAGATGTACGGCCGGCTCAGTACCTACCATCTGCACGGCGCTGATGTACTGCTTCTGCTCCACATAGATGTGGGCCAGGTTGAGCCAGACGTCACTGATCTCGGCAGTCGCCTCTCTGACCTGGGCGAACACATCACGGGCTTCTCGCACGTATCCTTTGTGCGCCAACACAGCCCCTGATATATAAAAGGCAAATATGGGACCCCCCTATTAGCAGATGTCCAGCTTTAAACTCCATTTCACATATCTATGGAATTAATCTACGGATGTGGAATTACAACCAGCGCTGCAGGCAGAATAATTTTACACAATGTTAATAGAAACAGTCAGCAAGCATGTGGACAAACGGAGCTCCTATAAAGCAGGCGGTACTTCCCATCTACAGCAGATGGGTGCACAAAGCCCGGGGCACAGGCAACAATTCCGAGATTGCAAATCGCCACATCAAGCTCTGTGCAGACACTGAACAAGCAGGGAATGTTGGAGATTTCAGCTCTGTGGCCTGTGGACTTGTGAGTGCAGCTCTGCGGTATAAAGATCAGTACAAAATACGTAATGTAGTGTATAACGAGACAGAGCATTATTAGGGGAGCTCGTCTACGGTCAGCTTAAAGCCCATCTGTCCGCAGGCGTCCGTGTTGGTCCCGTGTTCACATGTGCTCACATTGCTGAGAAAAAGGCTGTTTTACTATATACAAATGAGCCTCTAGGAGCAACGGGGGCGTTACCCTTACACTTAGAGGCTCTGCTCTCTCTGCAGCTGCGTCGCCCTTGGTGCTTTGATTGACCAAAAATGTGATCACTTCTGCCGACCCTGTCAAAGTGCAGAGGGCGCGGCAGGTGCAGAGAGAGCAGAGCCTCTAGGTGTAATGGTAACGCCCCCGTTGCTTCTAGAGACTCATTTGCATATATTAAAACAGCCTTTTTCTCAGCAATGTGAGCACATGTGAACACGGGACCAACACGGACGCCTTCAGCTGCCAGGAGCCCATGGAACAGGTCAGCCGGGGTCAGAACTACTGACAAATGAGCTTTAAAAAAGAGTTGTCCTGGCTCAGAGCTGAACCTGAACATATCCCCTTTTTCCCCCACTCAGCCTCCCCGATATGAGCATCGAAGCACTTCATGCTCTGAATTGCACCGGGAAAACGCATTTTTAGGAGCTCAGGTGACATACAGGGCTCTCTATAGGGACTTCTAGGTGTAGGCTTCACCCTAGCACTGAGCCCAGTGACGTCACCAGCTCTGATGGGTGGGCTTTAGCACTGCCCCAGCCTGTAAATGGCTAAAGCCCACCCATCAGAGCCGTGACGTCACTGGCAACACTGCTGGGTGGAAACCTCCGCCTAGCAGACTCTATAGAGCAGTGTTTCCCAACCAGTGTGCCTCCAGCTGTTGCAAAACTACAACTCCCAGCATGCCCAGACAGCCTATAGAGAGCCCGGTACATCACCTGATCTCCTAAAAATGCCTTTGTCCTGCGCGGAGAGCATCGGAGCATGAAGTCAGGGGGGCCGGAGGAGTGAAGATGGGGATATGTCCGGGTTTAGCTCTGCTGTAGTTTTTGGCCAGCCGCCTCTCGGACTTCCAGCAGCACAGTGGGCTAGCGTTAGCACCGATACGCCTGCCGGACCGTGCTGCCGCAAGTGTGAAAGTAGCCTACCACAAGTTGCACAGAAAGCATGCTGCACGGAGGGAAAGAAGCCATATCGCCACAGGAACCCCATGTACTAGGCCCACACGATGCATGCAGCGCCCTCTACATACCGATGCCGTTTGCGGCGTACAGATTCTTGGAGTCGTTTCTCAGCACCTGTTTATAGATGGCCAGCGCCCGATCCTGGTGACGTTTTTCCTGCGGGTGAGAGATGCAGCTCTAACCTCTGATAAGGCTCCATTCAGACGTCAGACGGACCCCTTCATTTTCAATGGGGACAGAAAAGATGCGGACAGCACACAGTATGCTGTCCGCATCCGCATTTCCGGTCCGTGGCCCCGAACTTCCGGGCCACGGCTCCGCAAAAAAATAGAACATGTCCTATTCTTGTCCTTAGCTGCAGACGTGTGAATGGACCCCAATAGAGACGTTATACAGCACTGAATGCAGGGAAGCCGCCCGAGCACTGCTCAATTACGCTACGGGGGCCACACCATACACTTACCTTTTCCCGGTCTCGGGTGGGTTGGTGCAGCGTCTGCAGCCACACGTTACCCAGCGCCAGCATAGAGTAGGTGTCATTCTGGGTCGACGGCTGCTTCAAAATCCTCTCAAACTTCTTCTGTCCAGGACCCCATTCCTGCTTGGCCAAGTGAAGGTTTCCAATCAAGGACCAAGCGTCAGGGTGATCCTGAGAGGGGCAAGAAAGGGCGATTATTACAGGGTCCGAGCGCCGACCACAAGATGGAGGGCAGAAACCAAACTACCTGGTTAATCTGAAGAGCCTCCTTAAACCAATCAGACGCCTCATAAAAATTTCCTTTGTCTCTGGCCATGGCACCAAGACGCAAGTAACCTGAGAAACACAACCAGGAGGATAGTCATACTGCCGCACCTGAGGAAAGACCACCAAGTATACCTACTTATACCCCAGAGCTGCACTCACTATTCTGCTGCTGGAGTCCCTGTATACATACATTACTTATCCTGCATTATACTCCAGAGCTGCACTCACTATTCTGCTGGAGCAGTCACTGTATACATACATTACTTATCCTGTACTGATCCTGAGTTACATCCTATATTATACCCCAGAGCTGCACTCACTATTCTGCTGGTGCAGTCACTGTGTACATACATTACTTATCCTGTACTGATCCTGAGTTACATCCTGTATTATACTCAAGAGCTGCACTCACTATTCTGCTGGTGCAGTCACTGTGTACATACATTACTTATCCTGTACTGATCCTGAGTTACATCCTGTATTATACTCTAGAGCTGCACTCACTATTCTGCTGGTGCAGTCACTGTGTACATACATTACTTATCCTGTACTGATCCTGAGTTACATCCTGTATTATACTCCAGAGCTGCACTCACTATTCTGCGGGTGCAGTCACTGTGTACATACATTACTTATCCTGTACTGATCCTGAGTTACATCCTGTATTATACTCCAGAGCTGCACTCACTATTCTGCTGGTGCAGGCACTGTGTACATACATTACTTATCCTGTATTATACTCCAGAGCTGCACTCACTATTCTGCTGGGGGAGTCACTGTGTACATACATTACTTATCCTGTACTGATCCTGAGTTACATCCTGTATTATACTGCAGAGCTGCACTCACTATTCTGCTGGTGTAGTCACTGTGTACATACATTACTTATCCTGTACTGATCCTGAGTTACATCCTGTATTATACTGCAGAGCTGCACTCACTATTCTGCTGGTGTAGTCACTGTGTACATACATTACTTATCCTGTACTGATCCCGAGTTACATCCTGTATTATCGTCCAGAGCTGCACTCACTATTCTGCTGGTGTAGTCACTGTGTACGTACATTACTTATCCTGTACTGATCCTGAGTTACATCCTGTATTATACTCCAGAGCTGCACTCACTATTCTGCTGGTGAAGTCACTGTGTACATACATTACTTATCCTGTACTGATCCTGAGTTACATCCTGTATTATACTCCAGAGCTGCACTCACTATTCTGCTGGTGCAGTCACTGTGTACATTCATTACTTATCCCGTACTGATCCTGAGTTACATGCTGTATTATACTCCAGAGCTGCACTCACTATTCTGCTGGTGCAGTCACTGTGTACATACATTACTTATCCTGTACTGATCCTGAGTTACATCCTGTATTATACTCCAGAGCTGTACTCACTATTCTGCTGGTGCAGTCACTGTGTACATTCATTACTTATCCCGTACTGATCCTGAGTTACATGCTGTATTATACTCCAGAGCTGCACTCACTATTCTGCTGGTGCAGTCACTGTGTACATACATTACTTATCCTGTACTGATCCTGAGTTACATCCTGTATTATACTCCAGAGCTGCACTCACTATTCTGCTGGTGCAGTCACTGTGTACATACATTACTTATCCTGTACTGATCCTGAGTTACATCCTGTATATACTCCAGAGCTGCACTCACTATTCTGCTGGTGCAGTCACTGTGTACATACATTACTTATCCTGTACTGATCCTGAGTTACATCCTGTATTATACTCCAGAGCTGCACTCACTATTCTGCTGGTCCAGTCACTGTGTACATACATTACTTATCCTGTACTGATCCTGAGTTACATCCTGTATTATACTCCAGAGCTGCACTCACTATTCTGCTGGTGCAGTCACTGTGTACATACATTACTTATCCTGTACTGATCCTTAGTTACATCCTGTATTATACTCCAGAGCTGCACTCAGTATTCTGCTGGTGCAGTCACTGTGTACATACATTACTTATCCTGTACTGATCCTGAGTTACATCCTGTATTATACCCCAGAGCTGCACTCACTATTCTGCTGGTGCAGTCACTGTGTACATACATTACTTATCCTGTACTGATCCTGAGTTACATCCTGTATTATACTCCAGAGCTGCACTCACTATTCAGCTGGTGCAGTCACTGTGTACACACATTACTTATCCTGTACTGATCCTGAGTTACATGCTGTATTATACTCCAGAGCTGCACTCACTATTCTGCTGGTGCAGTCACTGTGTACATACATTACTTATCCTGTACTGATCCTGAGTTACATCCTGTATTATACTCCAGAGCTGAAATCCCCCAGCATTCTCTGCTGATCTATCACTTACAGTCCACGTAGTTTGGATGCTCCCTCAGGATGTTTTTGTACAGTTTCTCGGATTCGTGGAATTCGCACAGCGCCTCGTACAGCCTCGCCAGGTTGTAGTTGGTGGTGACAGATATGGCGCTGTAGTAATGCTCATCGTGTTCGGCTTCTGCTTTGGCGCGGTCCAGGGAGGCCAGGAAATACTTCTGTAAACCCACAAACACGGTACACACTCAGAGCACGTTAAGAGGCTTATCAAAAAGGTAACCACATGTGGGTGCGAGAGTCTGACAATCCGACAACTCTGCGGGCCTGCAGACCCCAGAGTATTAAAGTGTCTACTCCTCTTCTATCACGTTCTCGCAGCTGATGGTCTGTTACAGTGCATCAGTATATGCAATCCTATATGAAGTACACACAGGATCACAAGTCTCTCCTGCCCTGGACTTCATGCAGATGGCGCTGATACACTGCAACAAGCCCTCAGCTGTGTGGGCAGGTCTAGGTTATGAAGGGTATGTCCTCAGAGTGTAAACAAGAAAGTGTCCACATTCACTGACAGCAAACCTGAAATAATGAAGGACGTAAAGTCCATTACAAAGCAGCAGCGTGTGATATCAGTACATTACGCTGTCCCTATAACACGGGGCGTTTCCTCAGGCGTCCTGTGGGTGACCCCTGACCCCAGGTACCTTTGCTTCTCCCAGGTTGCCCAGGCGGTAGTGAAGAGCCCCCACGTTATTGAGGATCTCGGGGGGAACGTCGGCCTGCACCTTCTCCTGTAGGATACGTGTGGCTGTACCGTAGGCCGAGAGGGCGTTCTGGGGGAGAAGGTAAACGGGTCAGAGACAGACGCACAACAAACAACCCCCCCCCCACCCCCCGACGTAGCGTCCCTCACCTGGATGTCTGTCTGCTCCAAAATCTGAGCCAGCTCAATCCACGCCTCCACGTCATCGGGGTACTGCTCAGTCACCTTCTTCAAGTGACTCTGTAGAGACAGACAATGACGAGAAGCTGCATAGGACATGAAGACAACCCCCCGTATCTAAGGCCCCTGGATGACAGAGAGGGTGGTCCCCCACCGAGCACCCCCTTCTATGAGCCAGAATGCAGTACACAGGAGTGTTATAATCTGTATGTAGTGAGCTCCCTCTAGTGGTGGCTGTATATATCTGTATGTAGTATTCTCCTGAGCTCCCTCTAGTGGTGGCTGTATATATCTGTATGTAGTGAGCTCCCTCTAGTGGTGACTGTATAATCTGTATGTAGTGAGCTCCCTCTAGTGGAGGCTGTATAATCTGCATGTAGTGAGCTCCCTCTAGTGGTGACTGTATGATCTGTATGTAGTGAGCTCCCTCTAGTGGTGGCTGTATAATCTGTATGTAGTGAGCTCCCTCTAGTGGTGGATGTATAATCTGTATGTAGTGAGCTCCCTCTAGTGGTGGATGTATAATCTGTATGTAGTGAGCTCCCTCTAGTGGTGGCTGTATAATCTGTATGTAGTGAGCTCCCTCTAGTGGCGGCTGTATAATCTGTATGTAGTGAGCTCCCTCTAGTGGCAGCTGTATAATCTGTATTTAGTGAGTTCCCTCTAGTGGCGGCTGTATAATCTGTATGTAGTTAGCTCCCTCTAGTGGTGGCTGTATAATCTATGTAGTGAGCTCCCTCTAGTGGTGACTGTATGATCTGTATGTAGTGAGCTCCCTCTAGTGGTGGCTGTATAATCTGTGTGTAGTGAGCTCACTCTAGTGGTGGCTGTATAATCTGTATATAGTGAGCTCCCTCTAGTGGTGGCTGTATAATCTGTATGTAGTGAGCTCCCCCTAGTGGTGGCTGTATAATCTGTATGTAGTGAGCTCCCTCTAGTGGTGGCTGTATAATCTGTATGTAGTGAGCTCCCTCTAGTGGTGGCTGTATAATCTGTATGTAGTGAGCTCCCTCTAGTGGTGGCTGTATAATCTGTATGTAGTGAGCTCCCTCTAGTGGTGGCTGTATAATCTGTATGTAGTGAGCTCCTCTAGTGGTGGCTGTATAATCTGTATGTAGTGAGCTCCCTCTAGTGGTGGCTGTATAATCTGTATGTAGTGAGCTCCCTCTAGTGGTGGCTGTATAATCTGTATGTAGTGAGCTCCCTCTAGTGGCGACTGTATAATCTGTATGTAGTGAGCTCCCTCTAGTGGCGACTGTATAATCTGTATGTAGTGAGCTCCCTCTAGTGGCGACTGTATAATCTGTATGTAGTGAGCTCCCTCTAGTGGTGGCTGTATAATCTGTATGTAGGGAGCTCCCTCTAGTGGTGGCTGTATAATCTGTGTGTAGTGAGCTCCCTCTAGTGGTGGCTGTATAATCTGTATGTAGTGAGCTTCCTCTAGTGGTGGCTGTATAATCTGTATGTAGTGAGCTCCCTCTAGTGGTGGCTGTATAATCTGTATGTAGTGAGCTCCCTCTAGTGGTGACTGTATAATGTGTGTAGTGAGCTCCCCCTAGTGGTGGCTGTATAATCTGTATGTAGGGAGCTCCCCCTGGTGGTGGCTGTATATATCTGTATGTAGTGAGCTCCCTCTAGTGGTGGCTTTATAATCTGTATGTAGTGAGCTCCCTCTAGTGGTGGCTGTATAATCTGTATGTAGTGAGCTTCCTCTAGTGGTGACTGTATAATCTGTATGTAGTGAGCTCCCTCTAGTGGTGGCTGTATAATCTGTATGTAGTGAGCTTCCTCTAGTGGTGACTGTATAATCTGTATGTAGTGAGCTTCCTCTAGTGATGGCTGTATAATCTGTGTGTAGTGAGCTCCCTCTAGTGGTGGCTGTATATATCTGTATGTAGTAATCTCCTGAGCTCCCTCTAGTGGTGGCTGTATATATCTGTATGCAGTAATCTCCTGAGCTCCCTCTAGTGGTGGCTCTATATATCTGTATGTAGTAATCTCCTGAGCTCCCTCTAGTGGTGGCTGTATAGATCTGTATGTAGTAATCTCCTGAGCTCCCTCTAGTGGTGGCTGTATATATCTTTATGTAGTAATCTCCTGAGCTCCCTCTAGTGGTGACTGTATATATCTGTATGTAGTAATCTCCTGAATTCCCTCTAGTGGTGACTGTATATATCTGTATGTAGTAATCTCCTGAGCTCCCTCTAGTGGTGGCTGTATATATCTGTATGTAGTAATCTCCTGAGCTCCCTCTAGTGGTGGCTGTATATATCTGTATGTAGTAATCTCCTGAGCTCCCTCTAGTGGTGGCTGTATATATCTGTATGTAGTAATCTCCTGAGCTCCCTCTAGTGGTGGCTGTATATATCTGTATGTAGTGAGCTCCCTCTAGTGGTGACAGTATAATCTGTATGTAGTGAGCTCCCCCTAGTGGTGGCTGTATATATCTGTATGCAGTGAGCTCCCTCTAGTGGTGGCTGTATATATCTGTATGCAGTGAGCTCCCTCTAGTGGTGGCTGTATATATCTGTATGTAGTAAGGTCCTGAGCTCCCTCTAGTGGTGGCTGTATAATCTGTATGTAGTAATCTCCTGAGCTCCCTCTAGTGGTGGCTGTATATATCTGTATGTAGTAATCTCCTGAGCTCCCTCTAGTGGTGGCTGTATATATCTGTATGTAGTGAGCTCCCTCTAGTGGTGACAGTATAATCTGTATGTAGTGAGCTCCCCCTAGTGGTGGCTGTATATATCTGTATGCAGTGAGCTCCCTCTAGTGGTGGCTGTATATATCTGTATGTAGTAAGGTCCTGAGCTCCCTCTAGTGGTGGCTGTATAATCTGTATGTAGTGAGCTCTCCCTAGTGGTGGCTACATAATATCAGAGATTACGTACAGCAACTCCCTCTATAAGACTAGCGCTGATCTCCATCCCATATATTACGCCGCCCCCGCCTACCTTTGCAATATCCCTCTTCTCCTGGTCCTCGGAGGCGGCGTACAGTGACCCCAGGATTTTCATGGTCTCGTAGTTGTTGGGGTACGCCTTGAGAACCTTCTCGAAGCACTGAGCCGCATTCTCCTTGTCTCCCCTGTAAATGTACATCTGTCCCAGTCCAAAAAATGGCAGCACAAAGGAGGCGGCGGCAAACTGCGTGGCCTGGTAGTAATACTGAAACGCCTGATCGTAATCCTCCTGAGAAAAGAACGACAACACGCTCAGTGAGGGACTGACAACCCTGCTACACCCCTCCCCCAGCATCCAGAGCAGCCCCCCCCTACCTGCACGTGGAAGGAGCGGGCCAGCTGGTAGCAGCTCTCCGCCTGCATGGCCTCCACCTCAGTGTTGTGAAACGCGTGGAGAGCGAGATGCTGAACTTTGCTGTAATCCTGTGGGAGAGTGAAGGAAATAATCAAGTATTACAGTACAGCAGCGTTATAAGAGGAGCGGCCGATATCAATCCCATCTTATTACAGTACAGGAGTGTTATACGAGGAGCGGCCGATATCAGTCCCATCTTATTACAGTACAGGAGTGTTATACGAGGAGCGGCCGATATCAGTCCCATCTTATTACAGTACAGGAGTGTTATACGAGGAGCGGCCGATATCAGTCCCATCTTATTACAGTACAGGAGTGTTATAAGAGGAGCGGCTGATATCAGTCCCATCTTATTACAGTACAGGAGTGTTATACGAGGAGCGGCCGATATCAGTCCCATCTTATTACAGTACAGGAGTGTTATAAGAGGAGCGGCTGATATCAGTCCCATCTTATTACAGTACAGGAGTGTTATAGGAGGAGCGGCTGATATCAGTCCCATCTTATTACAGTACAGCAGTGTTATAGGAGGAGCAGGCTGATATCAGTCCCATCTTATTACAGTACAGCAGTGTTATAGGAGGAGCGGCTGATATCAGTCCCATCTTATTACAGTACAGCAGTGTTATAAGAGGAGCGGCTGATATCAGTCCCATCTTATTACAGTACAGGATCATTATAAGAGGAGCGGCTGATATCAGACCCATCTTATTACAGTACAGGATCATTATAAGAGGAGCGGCCGATATCAGTCCCATCTTATTACAGTACAGCAGTGTTATACGAGGAGCGGCTGATATCAGTCCCATCTTATTACAGTACAGCAGTGTTATAAGAGGAGCGGCTGATATCAGTCCCATCTTATTACAGTACAGCAGTGTTATAAGAGGAGCGGCTGATATCAGTCCCATCTTATTACAGTACAGGATCATTATAAGAGGAGCGGCTGATATCAGTCCCATCTTATTACAGTACAGTAGCGTTATAAGAGGAGCAGCTGATATCAGTCCCATCTTATTACAGTACAGCAGTGTTATAGGAGGAGCGGCCGATATCAGTCCCATCTTATTACAGTACAGGATCATTATAAGAGGAGCCGCTGATATCAGTCCCATCTTATTACAGTACAGTAGCGTTATAAGAGGAGCAGCTGATATCAGTCCCATCTTATTACAGTACAGCAGCGTTATAAGAGGAGCGGCTGATATCAGTCCCATCTTATTACAGTACAGCAGCGTTATAGGAGGAGCGGCTGATATCAATCCCATCTTATTACAGTACAGGAGTGTTATAGGAGGAGCGGCTGATATCAGTCCCATCTTATTACAGTACAGGATCATTATAAGAGGAGCCGCTGATATCAGTCCCATCTTATTACAGTACAGCAGTGTTATACGAGGAGCGGCCGATATCAGTCCCATCTTATTACAGTACAGGATCATTATAAGAGGAGCCGCTGATATCAGTCCCATCTTATTACAGTACAGTAGCGTTATAAGAGGAGCAGCTGATATCAGTCCCATCTTATTACAGTACAGGATCATTATAAGAGGAGCGGCCGATATCAGACCCATCTTATTACAGTACAGGATCATTATAAGAGGAGCGGCTGATATCAGTCCCATCTTATTACAGTACAGGATCATTATAAGAGGAGCGGCCGATATCAGTCCCGTCTTATTACAGTACAGCAGTGTTATAGGAGGAGCGGCTGATATCAGACCCATCTTATTACAGTACAGGATCATTATAAGAGGAGCGGCCGATATCAGTCCCATCTTATTACAGTACAGCAGTGTTATAAGAGGAGCGGCTGATATCAGACCCATCTTATTACAGTACAGCAGTGTTATAAGGAGGGCGACGATGAGTCCCATCTTATTACAGTACAGCAGTGTTATAAGAGGAGCGGCTGATATCAGACCCATCTTATTACAGTACAGCAGTGTTATAGGAGGAGCGGCTGATATCAGTCCCATCTTATTACAGTACAGGAGTGTTATAGGAGGAGCGGCTGATATCAGTCCCATCTTATTACAGTACAGGAGTGTTATAGGAGGAGCGGCTGATATCGGTCACATTATTACAGTACAGGATCATTATAAGAGGAGCGGCTGATATCAGTCCCATCTTATTACAGTACAGCAGTGTTATAGGAGGAGCGGCTGATATCAATCCCATCTTATTACAGTACAGCAGTGTTATAGGAGGAGCGGCTGATATCAGTCCCATCTTATTACAGTACAGGATCATTATAAGAGGAGCGGCTGATATCAGTCCCATCTTATTACAGTACAGCAGTGTTATAGGAGGAGCGGCTGATATCAGTCCCATCTTATTACAGTACAGCAGTGTTATAGGAGGAGCGGCTGATATCAATCCCATCTTATTACAGTACAGCAGTGTTATAGGAGGAGCGGCTGATATCAGTCCCATCTTATTACAGTACAGGATCATTATAAGAGGAGCGGCCGATATCAGTCCCATCTTATTACAGTACAGCAGTGTTATAAGAGGAGCGGCTGATATCAGTCCCATCTTATTACAGTACAGGAGTGTTATAAGAGGAGCGGCTGATATCAGTCCCATCTTATTACAGTACAGGATCATTATAAGAGGAGCGGCTGATATCAGTCCCATCTTATTACAGTACAGGATCATTATAAGAGGAGCGGCTGATATCGGTCCCAGCTTATTACAGTACAGAATCATTATAAGAGAAGCGGCTGATATCAGTCCCATCTTATTACAGTACAGCAGTGTTATACGAGGAGCGGCTGATATCAGTCCCATCTTATTACAGTACAGCAGTGTTATAACTGGAGCGGCTGATATCAGTCCCATCTTATTACAGTACAGCAGCGTTATAAGAGGAGCAGCTGATATCAGTCCCATCTTATTACAGTACAGGAGCGTTATAAGAGGAGCGGCTGATATCAGTCCCATCTTATTACAGTACAGGAGTGTTATACGAGGAGCGGCTGATATCAGTCCCATCTTATTACAGTACAGCAGTGTTATACGAGGAGCGGCTGATATCAGTCCCATCTTATTACAGTACAGCAGCGTTATAAGAGGAGCTCCGATATCAGTCCCATCTTATTACAGTACAGGAGTGTTATAAGAGGAGCGGCTGATATCGGTCCCATCTTATTACAGTACAGCAGCGTTATAAGAGGAGCTCCGATATCGGTCCCATCTTATTACAGTACAGGATCATTATAAGAGGAGCGGCTGATATTAGTCCCATCTTATTACAGTACAGCAGCGTTATAAGAGGAGCTCCGATATCGGTCCCATCTTATTACAGTACAGGATCATTATAAGCGGAGCGGCTGATATCAGTCCCATCTTATTACAGTACAGGATCATTATAAGCGGAGCGGCTGATATCGCTCGGTCTCTTCCCGGTCGGACATGGCTGACGCAGCAGTAGATTGGATTTTATAAGTTTCTTTCCTCTTGATAACCGATTCTCACCTTCTTGAAGAAAAAGTGATTGGCCAGATGATTGAGGACCATGGGGTTGCTGGGGTCAATCGTGTACGCTTTCGACAGCAGCTGGACGCCATTTTTGATGGAATCGGCCTGAAAACAAACAGGATTTTTTTATTTATTGTGTACACGGAGGAGCGGAACAAATGAAGCAGAATTCCTCCAGATAGCAGCTCGTGCCCTCGGCTCGCTCCGTAAATTCTGTTATATTCCAACATGGCCGCTACTACAACTCTCAATGGAGTGGTCATGTGACTTTCTCTGCTCCCCAAAATGCCAAGTCTGCCAGGATGTAGCCACGAATTCCGGGCGACTCACGTAGGACACGGATTTTACTGCAGATTCCACCCATCATTCTGAAAGTGGCGAAACCTGCAGCAAAAACAGTCGCCAAATCCAGACCTGAGAGGCTGCAGATGCGAAGATGCCCATCACGGGTCAGATTTGGGGTATAACTCTGCTCCGCACCCCCAGTAAGTGTGAACTCCCCCTACAGCGAATGCCGACGACCATACGCCAGTGAAGAAGACCTTCGGGGCCACTTACCTCCTTGTTATTAAGCTCCAGAACCGCCAAACCCACCAAGGCACCGACGCATTTGGGGTTCAGGTCCAGCGCCCGTCCGAAGGCCAATCGAGCTTTATCCAGCTTGTTGAGTTTCACGAAACAGTGGCCCATTCCTAACCGGACCCCCGCTGCAGGAACAAGACACGGTCAGGACCGCCAGACACACACAGTACCGGCATCTCACCCATAGAGGGGGCCGGTGCTCCATAAGACTAGAATCGGTGAGGTGCGAGGCACGGCCACTCATCGCTCATGGTGCCCCAGCACCCCATTAGGCGGGTCACCTACCTGGGCAGCCGGGGTTGGTACGCAGCGCCTTCTTATAATAGGCGAGCGCGCCCCTGTAGTCCTTCTTGTTAAAGGAGATGCAGGCCTTTCCTGCAAGACACGTAACGAAGGATGAGACTCTGTGGCGAGAAAACCAACATGGCCGCCGTCCTGGGACTTACCGAGCAAAGCAGGAATGTTATTTGGCGACTGGTTGAGAACGAAGTGAAACTGAGCGTCCGCCTGGTCCATCTTGTCCCCCTCCAGCAGGCAGAAGCAGGCTCTGCCCAGCAAGTGGTTCTGGAGGAAGAATACAGAGAATGAGCCCCAGCCAGGCCCGCGGGCGGGAGGGCGCAGCGCGGGCACACCGTGGGCTCACCTGGTCGTACATGATGATCTTGTCGGCCATGGTGTACAGCAGGGTGGCCTGGGTGATCAGCTCCTTCTTGCTGTCCTTGTTCTTCTCCTTCCGGGCCTGCTGGACATAGTACGCGGCCAGAGTGTCCAGACAGGTCATCTGGTCCTTCTCGTGGTCCCGGTAGTCCAGGTTGCCGTCTATCCGAGCCGCCTCCAGCAGCTTCACAAAGTCTTCCGTCTTCCCCTGCTTGTAATACTCCAGCTGCAGAGAGGGAGGTCATGAGATCTGTGCACCCCGGACTCCCCGCCGCGCTCCTGATCAGAGGGGGGCCCAGAAACAGGGGGCCACAGCGCAGGTACTCACCGCCAGGGCGATCCATATGTGCAGCTGGGTGTGCTCCTGCTTCAGGATACTGATCACCTCATCCCCCTCCGGTAACTGGTCGAAGTCGAGCTCGATGACCTGCGGAGGAAACGGAGAGCGGACGGTGAGCACATGAGCGCGCCGTCCTGTCACCAGGGGACCAGCGGGTCCGTAGATAAGCGGCACCCGAGGCATCAGACGCTTATCGAGCAGCTGCCAGTGCAGCCGGGGCCCAAGGGTTTATATAGGGAACTATAGGAGGCATCGAGGGGCAGGGACAGCCGGGGCCTCAGGGTTTATATAGGTGACTATAGGGGGCATCGAGGGGCAGGGACAGCCGGGGCCTCAGGGGCCCAAGAATTTATATAGGTGACTATAGGGGGCATTGAGGGAAAGGGACAGCCGGGGCCACAGGGTTTATATAGGTGACTATAGGGGGCATCGAGGGGCAGGGACAGCCGGGGCCACAGGGTTTATATAGGTGACTATAGGAGGCATCAAGGGGCAGGGACAGCCGGGGCCACAGGGTTTATATAGGTGACTATAGGGGGCATCGAGGGGCAGGGACAGCCGGGGCCTCAGGGGCCCAAGAATTTATATAGGTGACTATAGGAGGCAACGAGGGGCAGGGACAGCCGGGGCCTCAGGGGCCCAAGGGTTTATATAGGTGACTATAGGTGACATTGAGGTGAAGGGACAGCCGGGGCCTCAGGGGCCCAAGGGTTTATATAGGTGACATTGAGGTGAAGGGACAGCCAGGCCCTCAGGGGCCCAAGGGTTTATATAGGTGACTATAGGGGACATCGAGGTGAAGGGACAGCCGGGCCCTCAGGGGCCCACAAACCCCTCTTATGAAGAGCCCAGCACCACATACGCAGCTGGGGCCCCTCTTAAACCTTCTGTGGTGGGGCCCAGGAGCCACAATGGTCCCTGTGGGTTGCGGTAGGTGAGGAACCGGGGGTCACATGACTACCGTATCCAGTAATTAGTTAATAATAAGACTCTGTTATGCAGAAGCCGGGGCAAAAGAGAGGACATCCCCGAATTCAGGCACTACATGGTTAATCCGTGGCGGACGACCACACAGCAGGGTGGGGGGTGGACTAGAAGGGAAGCCCCTCACCTCGTCAGTGTCCCGGAGAGGGATCTCGATGGAGCCGCGGGACATGGTGACCGCTTCTCTCGCTCCCACCGTCCAGGAGAAGATCAAGAACGCAGATGCGACCGGGCAGGCTGTGACATCAGAGTCACATGACCAGGAAGGGGCGGGGTCCCCACCAGTCTTTGTACACTCTAGCGTCTAAGCATGGGGAACGGAGGCCCGGTGGGGTCAATCTCCTCCTGCCCGGAAGTTCAGGGGTTCGTCACTTCCTGGAGCTGTAACGTTGCCTGCAAAGGTGAAAGGCGCCATTGTATTGGTTAGATACTGGTAAACATTATTATTATATTACTATACCTCCTTACTATACAGCAGGTGGAGAAACTGGGACAATTCTTTTTTTCTTGCACTTTAATGTCCTTTTAAATATCAGCAGATAAATCCTCAGATAATAGATATTTTAAGGTCCACATTGCACCAAATAATACATTCTGGTTTAATCTACAGGTAGAAACCGGCCAGACAGTAAGGCGAACATAGCATGCGCAGTGCGCTCCCATGCACTTCTATGGGGCCGGCGAACATAGCATGCGCAGTGCGCTCCCATGCACTTCTATGGGGCCGGCGAACATAGCATGCGCAGTGCGCTCCCATGCACTTCTATGGGGCCGGCGAACATAGCATGCGCGGTGCGCTCCCATTCACTTCTATGGGGAGCCGGCGAACATAGCATGCGCGGTGCGCTCCCATTCACTTCTATGGGGGGCCGGTGAACATAGCATGCGCGGTGCGCTCCCATTCACTTCTATGGGGGGCCGGTGAACATAGCATGCGCGGTGCCCTCCCATTCACTTCTATGGGGGGCCGGCGAACATAGCATGTGCGGTGCGCTCCCATTCACTTCTACGGGGCCGGCGAACATAGCATGCACGGTGCCCTCCCATTCACTTCTATGGGGGGCCGGTGAACATAGCATGCGCGGTGCCCTCCCATTCACTTCTATGGGGGGCCGGTGAACATAGCATGCGCGGTGCCCTCCCATTCACTTCTATGGGGGGCCGGTGAACATAGCATGCGCGGTGCGCTCCCATTCACTTCTATGGGGCTGGTGAACATAGCATGCGCGGTGCGCTCCCATTCACTTCTATGGAGCCGGCGAATATAGCATGCGCGGTGCGCTCCCATTCACTTCTATGGGGGGGCGGTGAATATAGCATGCGCGGTGCGCTCCCATTCACTTCTAGGGGGAGCCGGCTTGGTGGTGAGATTGATATTATAAGTGCAATAACATAAAACTCTTGCGGTCACCGTGCCAGTCAGTTACAGGTTTGGTGCCAAATACCATTACGGACATTAATCCCGTGGACAATTTGGAGGCCCTTGTATACAAAAACATATGTCCCCAAAAGTGAATTAACGTTATGAGTAATTTATCGCGATTTTATGTGAAAAATACCCAATTGAGGCTCTTTGATATTCCTATTAATTCGGATCAATATCTCGGACCGCTGAGGACAATCCGTATCTTATGGGAGAAATGATAGCGCACATTTGGCCTTTTATCTTACATCCAGCGGATTATAACCGGTGATTATTATGGGAAGTGGTCATTTTATTGAACTATTAAGGAGGTTGTCCTTTTCTCCATATATCAGCGCCAATCCTACATTATATATACGGTACTTTACTAACAATTTGAGGGGTGACTCTAATTAGGGTTTGAGCCCCTGCCCTGAGAAGGCGAGAGCGCGATTCTCTATCCTTGCTGTTTCTATCAATGTGAATGAGCCTCATTCTCTTCCTCGTGCGTCTCGTACAGGTTGACAGTAAAGCATATGAAGAGGCCGTGTTCACACAGCGACAGTCAGATACGTCATAGAATGGCGCAGGTCTTGTATTCGTAGTTATGTGCGTATCATTGATGTTCTGTGTAAGACGTCATTCACGAAAATGTATTTTGTGCTTTGTGGGCGGTTGCGGTACCAGTCGTCTCCGCTCCGCATTTCTGATATTCGCCAATATGAAGCCTGTAAACGTACAGTGACGCCGCCGTGTGCGCGGTCATATTACAGACCAGTGCTGTATGGACCCATTATATGGCACCCATTATAAGAATATAGAGAGTATGGCGCCTCCTGGAGGCACCATGCTGAGGCGCACAAAGTCACAATAGAGCCCCGCTCGCCCCCAGAACCTCCCAGACACAGCCATATCCACCTTATGGGGGTCCTCAAAACATCACTGGAGCAAAAAAATATATTCCCGTCCCGCAGCCCATCCCCGCCATCCCGCGTGTCAAGTATGTACTTTGCGTCATCATTTTTCGCCGTTTTAAGATCTAGGGTCTACAGGACTTTTTTTTAAGCCTCTGGATGTAAACATGGCTGTTCCCATTCACAGACGGTAAGCAGAGTTCTTGAAAATGGTGAAGAAAGGAAACTCAAAGTATATTAATGAATTGGATGACTGCAATAGTGCAGGTAAAATAGAGACGGGTTCTCTTTAAGACCCCCCATCTGTCCGTTACCCGCGGGGGCCACGCTGCAGCTCACACTCATAGTCATGGGGGCATTTATCATTCTCTTTGCACCAGAATTCTGGCGGAAATAATCGGCACATTTTGGCGCACCCCATTGCTGCACAATTTACGCCACCCTCGGCACTCTTGAAAAGTGGATGTAATTACTTATGTTAATTAAGCAGCGCCAATTTATCAACTGTAACTTTCTAAAAACAACATGGCAATGTGGTGGCAACAAAGTATCAATGGGGGGGGGTAGAAACCTGAACGTCCGCCCCACTTTAGATATATTTGAAGGTGCGCTGTTTGAGAAACGTGGCACAAATAGTGACTTAAAAAAATCCCTGTGAGTTTATTAACCCTTTCAGGCCCGGAGGTTTTATTTTTGCGCTCCCTGCCTTCCCAGAGCCATAGCTTTTTTAGTTCTCTGTTCACATAGCCATATGAGGGCTTGATTTCTGCGGGACAAGTTGTTCTTTCCAACACCACCATTTAGGCTAGGTTCACACGATGACATTTGTCACGCGACAATTTTTATAATGGGAGTCTATGGTGTCACATTGCGACATGCGACATTCTGCGACTGCGACACGACAGTCGCAGAAAAACCCATCTTAAATGGATTTTTTGCGACTGTCGCGTCGCAGCATGTTGCATGTCGCAAAGCGACACTATAGACTCCCATTATAGATATTGTCGCGCGGCAATAGTGCGACTTTTTGGCGCGCGACAAATGTCGTCGTGTGAACCTAGCCTTAATATTGCATATCATGTAGTGGGAAGCGGGAAAAATGGGGTAAAATTGCAAAAAAAAAAGCAATTCCACCACAGTTTTATGGGTTTTTTATTTACGACATTCGATGTGCGATACATCTGACCGGTTACTTTTATTCTACAGGTCAGTACGAATCCGGCGATACCTTATATTTATAAGTTTTCTTGCGTTTTGATTGTGATAAAAAAAATTAAACAGTAGTAAAAAATCTGTATTATTTTTTGTCGCCATATTTTGACCCCTATAACTTTTTTGTAATTATGTGTACGATGCTGTATGGGGGCTCATTTTTTGCGGGGCGATCTGAACTTTTCATTGATACCATTCTGGGGTGTGTATGACTTTTTGATCATCTTTTATGTAATTTTTTTGTAGAAAATGAAGCGACTAAAAACTGAGAATCGGCCATTTGGACGCTTTTTCCATTTTGTCGTTTGCCGTATGGGGAATATATTTTTATACTGTGTGTTCCCATCACGACACCCATGATGTGTATTTTTTAATATTTTAAGTTCTTTTATTTTGGGAAAAGGGGGGTGAATTTGTATGTTTTTTTTTATAAAACTTATTTTTTACACTTTTTTATAGGAACTATAGCAATCAGTCATCTGATATTCTCATAGACTCCAGTCACTTGCATTGGAGTCTATGATCATTTTAATAGTTTCGTATGGAGCCCTATTGCAGGCAAGGGCTCCATAGGAAATTCTATGCAGCAGCCTCCTGTCATTCACAAAGACACGGGCTGCTGCATACACGTTCCGGCTCCTCCGATCGCCACACGGGGGGAGCCGGAGCATCACCAGAAGCGCATGCTTCCGGTGTGTAATGCGCTCAGATGCCGTGGTCAGGATTGACCACGGCATCTGAGGGGTTAAATGTCCGCGATCGCCAGTTGCGGACATGAGCCGCAGGTATCTGCTATAAGAAGCGGGTGGCCACCTGCTGCTATCGCGCCCGCAGCGCTGAGCAGCGGGTGCCATCTTTAAAGACCCTGCCTGGTCACGTACATTGCGCCTGAAAGGGTTAAGCGGGTGTCACTCTTAGGGCTCATGCACACGAACATATTTTCTTTTGTTTCTGTTCCGTTTTTTTGGGTCCGCAAAAAAACAACAGAACTTACTCAGTGTGCATTCCATTTCCGTATGTTCGTATTTCCGTCCCGCAAAAAAATAGAACATGTCCTATTATTGTCCGTATCACCGACAAGGATAGGGCTGTTCTATCAGGGGCCAGCTGTTCCGTTCTGCAAAATACGGAATGCACACGGACGTCATCCATATTTTATGCAGGACCGCAAAATACATACGGTCGTGTGCATGAGCCCTTAATGAAAGGAGTCTGCCGGTATAAGAGGTGACAGATTTATTAGGAGACGCACGCCGTTTAGTAATGGTGGTGCCTCTGGTGAGATCCGTGCACCAGGACGTAAACCTACGCCAGCCGAGGCTTCTGATGCAATTTACACCAGTTTTGGCCCTGGTGACATTACAATTTGTTGGCCTGCATAGGTCCCATCTCTCCCGCTCACCCACTACCACTTTTTAGAAGAAAAGATGCACATTTTTGCACAGATCAGGACTTCTCCAAAAATATGCACCAATTTTGGCATAAAATTCCCCGTACTGAGCTTCAATGTCTGTTGTTTTCTGGCAGAACTGACGCAGTTCCTCCGAGGAGCTCTAGGGGGCGATGCAGCATTACTTAGGCCATCGACAAGCACCTAAACTGCTGTAATCCAAGAAGAGCATTGAGAAGCTGAGGCTCCAGTACTTCAGGTACTAGTTATTAAAGGGATTGTCCAGTATGGACAGACCCCACCTGTGGAGAAGGTCCGCAATACTGGGGTGATGAATATGGGGGGGTCCCGCAGTCAGAACGCTTCTCAATACTCAGGAGACATGGGGGTCCAGAGCAGAGGATCCACACTTTTTAAAATGTCAGATATTTCCTGTCTGAGTTTTACCAAAGTGACAGGAAATGGCGGCCATAACAGCTGGAAGTCGTCACCTGTTTACCTGCGTCGATACTTTGTTGCCACCACATTGCTACATTGTTTGTGATGCCGCTCATCTCTCTAGAGATACATTGTTGCTAATGTTCAACTGTCAAAACATGGATTGTATCCTCTAGATAAAGCAGGTAAAGAGATTGTTTTCATTCACTGAAATCAAGCAGATATTTTGTAAATGATGGGGGAAAAAAAAGTCTTTTAGAAAGTTGCTCCTATTTTATTACTTCAGGACTAACCTTTTAGTGCGAAAGAAGTTCTGCATCAGCTGGGGCGATAGCCTGTGATTATACTGATATTAGTCCCTTACCTGCGCACATAACTCACGTAGATGATTCGGCTTTAGGAGGGGAGGGCGGCAGCCTGCGGCCGGACAGTCTCCCGGTATATATATAGTATTTAGAGTACAGTCTGCCGCTCTGAAGTCCAATATAAGCAGAATATCCCCCTCTAAACACCAGGACAGGCTTGTTTGTGTAAAGTGAACACGTCTGTGTTTTCCTGCACAGATTCTAGGATTTCGTCACCATTTACAAGATGAAATCGTAAAGCGGCAAATTAATAGGAGCGGTGACTGCATTACTGTGCCGCCATGTCTATAACGGATAATAACGCCAACTACAAGTCATAATATTAGATGAGCAAATGATGACGAGGCCGCAGCTTCAGAACCACTGAAATGTTTAATTGTACTGATCCGGGATTATGCCTCAGTCACACGTCAGTGTTCGCTCAGTGATTTCCATCAGTGATCGAGAGCCAAAACCAGGAGCGACTCTAAACCCAGAAAAGGAGCCGATCCTTCCCTTATACCTTATTTCTCCAGTCCAGGTTTTGGCTCACAATCACTGACCAAACACTGACATATAAATGAAGCTTTACATCCTGTATTATACTCCAGAGCTGTGCTCACTATTCTGCTGGTGCAGTCACTGTGTACATACATTACTTATCCTGTACTGATCCTGAGTTACATCCTGTATTATACTCCAGAGCTGCACTCACTATTCTGCTGGTGCAGTCACTGTGTACATACATTACTTATCCTGTACTGATCCTGAGTTACATCCTGTATTATACTCCAGAGCTGCACTCACTATTCTGCTGGTGGAGTCACTGTGTACATACATTACTTATCCTGTACTGACCCTGAGTTACATCCTGTATTATACTCCAGAGCAGCACTCACTATTCTGCTGGTGCAGTCACTGTGTACATACATTACTTATCCTGTACTGATCCTGAGTTACATCCTGTATTATACTCCAGAGCTGCACTCACTATTCTGCTGGTGCAGTCACTGTGTACATACTTTACTTATCCTGTACTGATCCTGAGTTACATCCTGTGTTATACTCCAGAGCAGCACTCAATATTCTGCTGGTGCAGTCACTGTGTACATACATTACTTATCCTGTACTGATCCTGAGTTACATCCTGTATTATACTCCAGAGCTGCACTCACTATTCTGCTGGTGCAGTCACTGTGTACATACATTACTTATCCTGTACTGATCCTGAGTTACATCCTGTATTATACTCCAGAGCTGCACTCACTATTCTGCTGGTGGAGTCACTGTGTACATACATTACTTATCCTGTACTGACCCTGAGTTACATCCTGTATTATACTCCAGAGCAGCACTCACTATTCTGCTGGTGCAGTCACTGTGTACATACATTACTTATCCTGTACTGATCCTGAGTTACATCCTGTATTATACTCCAGAGCTGCACTCACTATTCTGCTGGTGCAGTCACTGTGTACATACATTACTTATCCTGTACTGATCCTGAGTTACATCCTGTATCATACTCCAGAGCTGCACTCACTATTCTGCTGGTGCAGTCACTGTGTACATACATTACTTATCCTGTACTGATCCTGAGTTACATCCTGCATTATACTCCAGAGCTGCACTCAGTATTCTGCTGGTACAGTCACTGTGTACATACATTACTTATCCTGTACTGATCCTGAGTTACATCCTGTATTATACTTCAGAGCTGCACTCACTATTCTGCTGGTGCAGTCACTGTGTACATACATTACTTATCCTGTACTGATCCTGAGTTACATCCTGTATTATACTCCAGAGCTGTACTCACTATTCTGCTGGCGCAGTCACTGTGTACTTACATTACTTATCCTGTACTGATCCTGAGTAACATCCTGTATTATACTCCAGAGCTGCACTCACTATTCTGCTGGTGCAGGCACTGTGTACATACATTACTTATCCTGTACTGATCCTGAGTTACATCCTGTATTATACTCCAGTGCTGCACTCACTATTCTGCTGGAGCAGTCACTGTGTACATACATTACTTATCCCGTACTGATCCTGAGTTACATCCTGTATTATACTCCAGAGCAGCACTCACTATTCTGCTGGTGCAGTCACTGTGTACATACATTACTAATCCTGTACTGATCCTGAGTTACATCCTGTATTATACTCCAGAGCTGCACTCACTATTCTGCTGGTACAGTCACTGTGTACATACATTACTTATCCTGTACTGATCCTGAGTTACATCCTGTATTATACTCCAGAGCTGCACTCACTATTCTGCTGGTGCAGTCACTGTGTACATACATTACTTATCCTGTACTGATCCTGAGTTACATCCTGTATTATACTCCAGAGCTGCACTCACTATTCTGCTGGTGCAGTCACTGTGTACATACATTACTTATCCTGTACTGATCCTGAGTTACATCCTGTATTATACTCCAGAGCTGCACTCACTATTCTGCTGGTGCAGTCACTGTGTACATACATTACTTATCCTGTACTGATCCTGAGTTACATCCTGTATTATACTCCAGAGCTGCACTCACTATTCTGCTGGTGCAGTCACTGTGTACATACATTACTTATCCTGTACTGATCCTGAGTTACATCCTGTATTATACTCCAGAGCTGCACTCACTATTCTGCTGGTGCAGTCCCTGTGTACATACATTACTTATCCTGTACTGATCCTGAGTTACATCCTGTATTATACTCCAGAGCTGCACTCACTATTCTGCTGGCGCAGTCACTGTGTACATACATCAGACGGCCATTAGTTGTGATGTCACACGTCTGACTGTACAGAATAATTAAACCCATCTGTTTCCAGGGGCAGGTTTTACATGCAGCTTTGTAATTGATTGGAGTATAAAAGATGAATCTAAGGCTACTTTCACACTTGCGTTGGTGCGGATCCGTCCGTTTATTTGCACAGACGGATCCGCACCTATAATGCAAACGTTTGTATCAGTTCAAAACGGATCCGTTTGCATTAGGTTTAAAGAAAAATGACAAAGTCCAAAACGGATCCGTGCGGCTCCGCATCGTCAGACGGACACCAGAACGCTGCAAGCTGCGCTATGGCGTCCGCCTCCAGAACGGAGCGGAGCCGAACTGATGCCTTCTGAGCGGATCCTTGTCCATTCAGAATGCATTGGGGCTGAACTGATCCGTTTTGGACCGGACAGCTCTGAAACAAATCTCACAAACGGAATCCAAAACGTGAGTATGAAAGTAGCCTAAGAAGTCATCGGCACTGTTCACACTGGAGCTGCAGTCACTGATGGAGGATCTTCTGGATAGTCGCTGGCTGTCACTGTGTTTCGCCTTGTTGGCGTCCTGCGCTCGTGTGAATGAGCCCCGGGTGTTTTCGCTGACCGCCTCTGTGACATTTTCTCATCATCCTTTGAACAATCAGTTCATTTATTATCTCTGGAGATAACATCTGGATGTGAGAGCGAGATTTCCAGATCTTTGGCTCTGACCCCTGGAGCTCCTTGGCATCCAATGAGAGAACAAGATGTGAGGTTTCATTCGGGTCACGTGGCAGAATTTTTTATGCTGTTTTAATTCTGTGTTCAGTGTTTTTCATACTTCTGACATTTCTGTGATTAAGTCAGATTAAATCCCCTGTACTGACATAAACGACAATATTCTGCCTGAGGCCACCACTAGGGGGAGCTCAGTGCATACGGTTTTACTACCGAGTTCGATGTATAAAGGTGGATGTTTTTATATACAGTAATCTCCTGAGCTCCCCCTAGTGGTGGCTGTATATTCTGTATGTAGTGAGCTCCCTCTAGTGGGGGCTGTATAATCTGCATGTAGTGAGCTCCCTCTAGTGGTGGCTGTATAATCTGTATATAGTGTACTCCCTCTAGTGGTGGCTGTATGATCTGTATGTAGTGAGCTCCCTCTAGTGGAGGCTGTATAATCTGTATGTAGTGAGCTCCCTCTAGTGGTGGATATATAATCTGTATGTAGTGAGCTCCCTCTAGTGGGGGCTGTATAATCTGTATGTAGTGAGCTCCCTCTAGTGGCGGCTGTATAATCTGTATGTAGTGAGCTCCCACTAGTGGTGGCTGTATAATCTGTATGTAGTGAGCTCCCTCTAGTGGTGGCTGTATAATCTGTATGTAGTGAGCTCCCTCTAGTGGTGGCTGTATAATCTGTATATAGTGAGCTCCCTCTAGTGGCGGCTGTATATATCTATATGTAGTGAGCTCCCTCTAGTGGTGGCTGTATAATCTGTATGTAGTGAGCTCCCTCTAGTGGTGGCTACATAATCTGTATGTAGTGAGCTCCCTCTAGTGGTGGCTGTATAATCTGTATGTAGTGAGCTCCCCCCAGTGGTGGCTGTATAATCTGTGTATAGTGTACTCCCTCTAGTGGTGGCTATATAATCTGTATGTAGTGAGCTCCCTCTAGTGGTGGCTGTATAATCTGTATGTAGTGAGCTCCCTCTAGTGGTGGCTGTATAATCTGTATGTAGTGAGCTCCCTCTAGTGGTGGCTGTATAATCTGTATGCAGTGAGCTTCCCCTAGTGGTGGCTGTATAATCTGTATGTAGTGAGCTCGCTCTAGTGGTGGCTCTTTAATCTGTATGTAGTGAGCTCCCTCTAGTGGTGGCTGTATAATCTGTATGTAGTGAGCTCCCTCTAGTGGTGGCTGTATAATCTGTATGTAGTGAGCTCCCTCTAGTGGTGGCTGTATAATCTGTATATAGTGAGCTCCCTCTAGTGGTGGCTGTATATATCTATATGTAGTGAGCTCCCTCTAGTGGTGGCTGTATAATCTGTATGTAGTGAGCTCCCTCTAGTGGTGGCTACATAATCTGTATGTAGTGAGCTCCCTCTAGTGGTGGCTGTATAATCTTTATGTAGTGAGCTCCCCCTAGTGGTGGCTGTATAATCTGTGTATAGTGTACTCCCTCTAGTGGTGGCTATATAATCTGTATGTAGTGAGCTTCCCCTAGTGGTGGCTGTAGAATCTGTATGTAGTGAGCTCCCTCTAGTGGTGGCTGTATAATCTGTATGTAGTGAGCTCCCTCTAGTGGTGGCTGTATAATCTGTATGTAGTGAGCTCCCCCTAGTGGTGACTGTATAATCTGTATGTAGTGAGCTCCCTCTAGTGGTGGCTGTATATTCTGTATGTAGTAAACTCCCCCTAGTGGTGGCTGTAAAATCTGTATGTAGTGAGCTCCCCCTAGTGGTGGCTGTAGAATCTGTATGTAGTGAGCTCCCTCTAGTGGTGGCTGTATAATCTATATGTAGTGAGCTCCCACTAGTGGTGACTGTATAATCTGTAGCCTCTAGTGGTGGCTGTATAATGTGTATGTAGTGAGCTCCCTCTAGTGGCGGCTGTATAATCTGTATGTAGGGAGTTCCCTCTAGTGGTGACTGTATAATCTGTATGTAGTGAGCTCCTTCTAGATGTGTCTGTATAATCTGTATGTAGTGAGCTCCCTCTAGTGGTGGCTGTATATTCTGTAAGTAGTGAGCTCCCACTAGTGGTGGCTGTATAATCTGTATGTGGTGAGCTCCCTCTAATGGTGGCTGTACAATCTGTATGTAGTGAGCCCCCTCTAGTGGTGGCTGTATAATCTGTATGTAGTGAGCTCCCTCTAGTGGTGGCTGTATAATCTGTATGTAGTGAGCTCCCGCTAGTGGTGTCTGTATAATCTATATGTAGTGAGCTCCCTCTAGTGGTGGCTGTATATATCAGTATGTACTGAGCTCCCTCTAGTGGTGTCTGTATATCTCTGTATGTCGTGAGCTCCCTCTAGTGGTGGCTGTATATATCTGTATGCAGTAATCTCCTGAGCTCCTCTAGTGGTGGCTGTATATATCTGTTTGTAGAAATCTCCTGAACTCCCCCTAGTGGTGGCTGTATATATCTGTATGTAGTAATCTCCTGAGCTCCCTCTAGTGGTGACTGTAAATATCTGTATGTAGTAATCTCCTGAGCTCCCTCTAGTGGTGGCTGTATATATCTGTATGTAGTAATCTCCTGAGCTCCCTCTAGTGGTGGCTGTATATATCTGTATGTAGTAATCTCCTGAGCTCCCTCTAGTGGTGACTGTATATATCTGTATGTAGTAATATCCTGAGCTCCCTCTAGTGGTGGCTGTATATATCTGTATGCAGTAATCTAATGAGCTCCCTGTAGTGGTGGCTCTATATATCTGTATGTAATAATCTCCTGAGCTCCCCCTAGTGGTGGCTGTATATATCTTCATGTAGTAATCTCCTGACCTCCCTCTAGTGGTGTCTGTATATATCTGTATGTAGTAATCTCCTGAGCTCCCTCCAGTGGTGGCTGTATATATCTGTATGTAGTAATCTCCTGAGCTCCCTCTAGTGGTGGCTGTATATATCTGTATGTAGTAATCTCCTGAGCTCCCTCCAGTGGTGGCTGTATATATCTGTATGTAGTAATCTCCTGAGCTCCCTCCAGTGGTGGCTGTATAAATCTGTATGTAGTAATCTCCTGAGCTCCCTCTAGTGGTGGCTGTATATACCTGTATGCAGTAATCTCCTGAGTTCCCTCTAGTGGTGGCTGTATATATCTGTATGTAGTAATCTCCTGAGCTCCCTCTAGTGGTGGCTGTATATATCTGTATGCAGTAATCTCCTGAGCTTCCTCTAGTGGTGGCTGTATATATCTGTATGTAGTAATCTCCTGAGCTCCCCCTAGTGGTGGCTGTATATATCTGTATGTAGTAATCTCCTGAGCTCCCTGTAGTGGTGGCTGTATATAGTAATCTTCTGAGCTCCTTCTAGTGGTGGCTGTATATATCTGTATACTGTAAGCTCCTGAGCTCCCTCTAGTGGTGGCTGTATATATCTGTATGTAGTAATCTCCTGGGCTCCCTCTAGTGGTGGCTGTATATATCTGTATGCAGTAATCTCCTGAGCTCCCTCTAGTGGTGGCTGTATATATCTGTATGTAGTATTCTCCTGAGCTCCCTCTAGTGGTGGCTGTATATATCTGTATGTAGTAATCTCCTGGGCTCCCTCTAGTGGTGGCTGTATATATCTGTATGTAATAATCTCCTGATCTCCCTCTAATGGTGGCTTTATATATCTGTATGTAGTAATCTCCTGAGCTCCCCCTAGTGGTGGCTGTATATATCTGTATGTAGTAATCTCCTGAGCTCCCTCTAGTGGTGGCTGTATATATCTGTATGTAGTAATCTCCTGAGCTCCCTCTAGTGGTGGCTGTATATATCTGTATGCAGTAATCTCCTGAGCTTCCTCTAGTGGTGGCTGTATATATCTGTATGTAGTAATCTCCTGAGCTCCCCCTAGTGGTGGCTGTATATATCTGTATGTAGTAATCTCCTGAGCTCCCTGTAGTGGTGGCTGTATATATCTGTATGTAGTAATCTTCTGAGCTCCTTCTAGTGGTGGCTGTATATATCTGTATACTGTAAGCTCCTGAGCTCCCTCTAGTGGTGGCTGTATATATCTGTATGTAGTAATCTCCTGGGCTCCCTCTAGTGGTGGCTGTATATATCTGTATGCAGTAATCTCCTGAGCTCCCTCTAGTGGTGGCTGTATATATCTGTATGTAGTATTCTCCTGAGCTCTCTCTAGTGGTGGCTGTATATATCTGTATGTAGTAATCTCCTGGGCTCCCTCTAGTGGTGGCTGTATATATCTGTATGTAATAATCTCCTGATCTCCCTCTAATGGTGGCTTTATATATCTGTATGTAGTAATCTCCTGAGCTCCCCCTAGTGGTGGCTGTATATATCTGTATGTAGTAATCTCCTGAGCTCCCTCTAGTGGTGGCTGTATATATCTGTATGTAGTAATCTCCTGAGCTCCCTCTAGTGGTGGCTGTATATATCTTTATGTAGTAATCTCCTGAGCGCCCTCTACTGGTGGCTGTATATATCTGTATGTAGTGATCTCCTGAGCTCCCTCTAGTGGTAGCTGTATATATCTGTATGTAGTAATCTCCTGAGCTCCCTCTAGTGGTGGCTGTATATATCTGTATGTAGTAATCTCCTGAGCTCCCTCTAGTGGTGGCTGTATATATCTGTATGTAGTAATCTCCTGAGCTCCCTCTAGTGGTGGCTGTATATAACTGTATGTAGTAATCTCCTGAGCTCCCTCTAGTGGTGGCTGTATATATCTGTATGTAGTAATCTCCTGAGCTCCCTCTAGTGGTGGCTGTATATAACTGTATGTAGTAATCTCCTGAGCTCCCTCTAGTGGTGGCTGTATATATCTGTATGTAGTAATCTCCTGAGCTCCCTCTAGTGGTGGCTGTATATATCTGTATGTAGTAATCTCCTGAGCTCCCTCTAGTGGTGGCTGTATATATCTGTATGTAATAAGCTCCTGAGCTCCCTCTAGTGGTGGCTGTATATATCTGTATGTAGTAATCTCCTGAGCTCCCTCTAGTGGTGGCTGTATATATCTGTATGTAGTAATCTCCTGAGCTCCCTCTAGTGGTGGCTGTATATATCTGTATGCAGTAATCTCCTGAGCTCCCTCTAGTGATGGCTGTATATATCTGTATGCAGTAATCTCCTGAGCTCCCTCTAGTGGTGGCTGGAGACAGACAGAATTTAATAATTTAACCCTGTATTGATGTAGGAAGCTAATCAATGCAGAATTTGGAGGAGGGGGCATGGATTTTCACCTTACATGAACCCCTTTTTACATTTCACGGAGGTGATGGCAGTCTTGTACACTGATGGAAAAAACGTTGGCGTTAATAAATGTATGTCCGTCTCCGTCAGATGAGATTCAGGACCGCTTCCCTTACCTGGAAGCCGCCGTGTTGGTTTACATTACTCATCACTACGAGCCATGACTCATGTTTATCTCCCACTCATTCAGGAAATGGACGAGCTCGAGTTTCCAAACTTCGGCAGGTTGTTTATAACCAGATCCTCCATCCGGCACGGCCGCGTTCTCGCGTCAATTCCCGGAGCACAGGCTTTCTGAGTTGGATGTGCGCTTCAGATTGGAAAGTGTGACATCCGGTGAGCACGGCCAAACCCTGGAAACAGGTCAGAAACACGGAAATAACTAGCGGCAATGTCAGCAGAGCCCCACTAGGTTTACAAATTCCCTGACGGCAAGCAGAGATCTTGAAAAACAAAAGGCGCAATTTATTAATGTCGATGAGTCAAAAGAAAAATGAGTTCGCCATGTTTGCGCTAAATCTTGTGACATTTACCTCTCTTTTTCAAGGTAACGCGAAAAGTGGGCGGGACCATCATTCCAAAAGATTGCTGTCATTCGTGTCCCATAAATCCTCGCCTGCCCTTGGTAAATTTCCATTTCTGGCGCTCGGACAGGCAAAGCTGCGCCAAAGCTGCTCCCAGGTGTGTGTAAAGGTGACCGCAGCCTAAGAGAAAACCACAAGGGGGCGTCACACCCCCGACTCCTCATTATCAGAAGCTTTCGCTTGCCCCCCTAAAGAGCTGGGGGGTGGGGAGGGTCCAAACGCGTCATTACAGCCCAGGAAGAGGGAGAATTTCTGCAGGAGAACATCCATCTTCCTCTGTCACAGGCCCACAACCCCCAACATCCACCAGAGATTTATCGTCATTAAAAACACATTTAAGTGTTTCCATTTTTCAGTTCTGAATTAGAATTTTTACAACTATTTATCTGCCAGCCAAATAGAGCGCTGCACCTGCCAAAACGCAGCTCGCCTGCTCCGCTGATCAATCAGTAGGCAGTGACACAGAGAAGGCGCCGCTGATCTGTACATTAATACGTATGGAAACCGCCACCGACAAAAAGTACAGGCAGCACCCATAGCAACCAACACACTGCACATAGTGACTGCATGAGCAGAATAGTGAGCGCAGCTCTGGAGTATAATACAGGATGTAACTCAGGATCAGTACATGATAAGTAATGTATGTACACAGTGACTGCACCAGCAGAATAGTGAGTGCAGCTCTGGAGTATAATACAGGATGTAACTCAGGATCAGTACAGGATAAGTAATGTATGTACACAGTGACTGCACCAGCAGAATAGTGAGTGCAGCTCCGGAGTATAATACAGGATGTAACTCAGGATCAGTACAGGATAAGTAATGTATGTACACAGTGACTGCACCAGCAGAATAGTGAGTGCAGCTCTGGAGTATAATACAGGATGTAACTCAGGATCAGTACAGGATAAGTAATGTATGTACACAGTGACTGCACCAGCAGAATAGTGAGTGCAGCTCTGGAGTATAATACAGGATGTAACTCAGGATCAGTACAGGATAAGTAATGTATGTACACAGTGACTCCACCAGCAGAATAGTGAGTGCAGCTCTGGAGTATAATACAGGATGTAACTCAGGATCAGTACAGGATAAGTAATGTATGTACACAGTGACTGCACCAGCAGAACAGTGAGTGCAGCTCTGGAGTATAATACAGGATGTAACTCAGGATCAGTACAGGATAAGTAATGTATGTACACAGTGACTGCACCAGCAGAATAGTGAGTGCAGCTCTGGAGTATAATACAGGATGTAACTCAGGATCAGTACAGGATTAGTAATGTATGTACACAGTGACTGCACCAGCAGAATAGTGAGTGCAGCTCTGGAGTATAATACAGGATGTAACTCAGGATCAGTACAGGATAAGTAATGTATGTACACAGTGACTGCACCAGCAGAACAGTGAGTGCAGCTCTGGAGTATAATGCAGGATGTAACTCAGGATCAGTACAGGATAAGTAATGTATGTATACAGTGACTGCACCAGCAGAATAGTGAGTGCAGCTCTGGAGTATAATACAGGATGTAACTCAGGATCAGTACAGGATAAGTAATGTATGTACACAGTGACTGCACCAGCAGAATAGTGAGTGCAGCTCTGGAGTATAATACAGGATGTAACTCAGGATCAGTACAGGATAAGTAATGTATGGACACAGTGACTGTACCAGCAGAATAGTGAGTGCAGCTCTGGGGTATAATACAGGATGTAACTCAGGATCAGTACAGGATAAGCAATGTATGTACACAGTGACTGCACCAGCAGAATAGTGAGTGCAGCTCTGGAGTATAATACAGGATGTAACTCAGGATCAGTACAGGATAAGTAATGTATGTACACAGTGACTGTACCAGCAGAATAGTGAGTGCAGCTCTGGAGTATAATACAGGATGTAACTCAGGATGAGTGCAGGATAAGTAATGTATGTACACAGTGACTGCACCAGCAGAATAGTGAGTGCAGCTCTGGAGTATAATACAGGATGTAACTCAGGATCAGTACAGGATAAGCAATGTATGTACACAGTGACTGCACCAGCAGAATAGTGAGTGCAGCTCTGGAGTATAATACAGGATGTAACTCAGGATCAGTACAGGATAAGTAATGTATGTACACAGTGACTGCACCAGCAGAATAGTGAGTGCAGCTCTGGAGTATAATACAGGATGTAACCCAGGATCAGTACAGGATAAGTAATGTATGTACACAGTGACTGCACCAGCAGAATAGTGAGTGCAGCTCTGGAGTATAATACAGGATGTAACTCAGGATCAGTACAGGATAAGTTATGTATGTACACAGTGACTGCACCAGCAGAATAGTGAGTGCAGCTCTGGAGTATAATACAGGATGTAACTCAGGATCAGTACAGGATAAGTCATGTATGTACACAGTGACTGCTCCAGCAGAATAGTGAGTGCAGCTCTGGAGTATAATACAGATGTAACTCAGGATCAGTACAGGATAAGTAATGTATGTACACAGTGACTGCACCAGCAGAATAGTGAGTGCAGCTCTGGAGTATATTGCAGGATGTAACTCAGGATCAGTACAGGATAAGTAATGTATGTACACAGTGACTGCACCAGCAGAATAGTGAGTGCAGCTCTGGAGTATAATACAGGATGTAACTCAGGATCAGTACAGGATAAATAATGTATGTACACAGTGACTGCACCAGCAGAATAGTGAGTGCAGCTCTGGAGTATAATACAGGATATAACTCAGGATCAGTACAGGATAAGTAATGTATGTACACAGTGACTGCACCAGCAGAATAGTGAGTGCAGCTCTGGGGTATAATACAGGATGTAACTCAGGATCAGTACAGGATAAGTAATGTATGTACACAGTAACTGCACCAGCAGAATAGTGAGTACAGCTCTGGAGTATAATACAGGATGTAACTCAGGATCAGTAATGTATGTACACAGTGACTGCACCAGCAGAATAGTGAGTGCAGCTCTGGAGTATATTGCAGGATGTAACTCAGGATCAGTACAGGATAAGTAATGTATGTACACAGTGACTGCACCAGCAGAATAGTGAGTGCAGCTCTGGAGTATAATACAGGATGTAACTCGGGATCAGTACAGGATAAATAATGTATGTACACAGTGACTGCACCAGCAGAATAGTGAGTGCAGCTCTGGAGTATAATACAGGATGTAACTCAGGATCAGTACAGGATAAGTAATGTATGTACACAGTGAATGCACCAGCAGAATAGTGAGTGCAGCTCTGGAGTATAATACAGGATGTAACTCAGGATCAGTACAGGATAAGTAATGTATGTACACAGTGACTCCACCAGCAGAACAGTGAGTGCAGCTCTGGAGTATAATACAGGATGTAACTCAGGATCAGTACAGGATAAGTAATGTATGTACACAGTGACTGCACCAGCAGAATAGTGAGTGCAGCTCTGGAGTATAATACAGGATGTAACTCAGGATCAGTACAGGATAAGTAATGTATGTACACAGTGACTGCACCAGCAGAATAGTGAGTGCAGCTCTGGAGTATAATACAGGATGTAACTCAGGATCAGTACAGGATAAGTAATGTATGTACACAGTGACTGCACCAGCAGAATAGTGAGTGCAGCTCTGGAGTATAATACAGGATGTAACTCAGGATCAGTACAGGATAAGTAATGTATGTACACAGTGACTGCACCAGCAGAATAGTGAGTGCAGCTCTGGAGTATAATACAGGATATAACTCAGGATCAGTACAGGATAAGTAATGTATGTACACAGTGACTCCACCAGCAGAATAGTGAGTGCAGCTCTGGAGTATAATACAGGATATAACTCAGGATCAGTACAGGATAAGTAATGTATGTACACAGTGACTGCACCAGCAGAATAGTGAGTGCAGCTCTGGAGTATAATACAGGATGTAACTCAGGATCAGTACAGTATAAGTAATGTATGTACACAGTGACTGCAGCAGCAGAATTGTGAGTGCAGCTCTGGAGTATAATACAGGATGTTACTCAGGATCAGTACAGGATAAGTAATGTAATGTATGTATAGCGACGTTGCTTGCTGCCATTATCAGCCTGCTTTATCCACTATATATCTGCCGGCTGCAGCTATATATTACGCCATTATTAAACCTTCAGCTGGGGGTGTTCGCTGATACTTATTTGTCGAGGGTCTTACAGTATCTGCGCTACAATCTCCACTGTTTTGCTGCACATATACAGACCACCCAGGATCACTTAGAAGATTTACTAAACTGCGAGCACGCCATCTATTAACCTCTCCTCTGCTGGAGGGAAAGCCGCCCTGCAGCATTAGTCCAGTGCTTTCCATCACAACATCCAATATGGCCACTCTGAGGAGTCCCGACCGCCATTATGTTCATTTACACAGCGATACATCACTTATCTCTGTGTCTTAAGTGGGAATCTGAAAAGCAGAGTACATCTGCGGCCATATATATTGTCATTCCTCCAAGGGTGAAGGACGACTCCAGGGGTCACACCTATTGGGGATTAAAGGACCTATAATGGAGGATATGTTGCCTATAGCAACCAGACAACCTGTGGTCGAGTTATGGACTCGGGTTGCTATAGTGACTGTACCATAATTTTATACATTAGGCCTTCTAGGCCACAAGGAAAGTGAAGATGTCGCCCATAGCAACCAATCATCGTCTGCCTTTCATTTTCCTCCTGCCTCTTAAATGAAAGCTGGACTCTGATTGGTTGCCTGGGGCTCCTCCTCCTTGTTTTGCCTGTTCTGGTGTTTATAGATGGAGGATGGTCTCCTGACCTCAGAGCTGAAATCACTGAGCAGCCAGAACACTAGATAGTATCATTGCTGTCTGTGGCCCTGAGGCCCAGGTATTCTGTTCACTGCATTAAATGTATGGAGCATGGAGAGTATGAGGAGTATGGAACTGAGTAATAGATGAGGAATGGAGGGCAGGTCACACAGAATGGGCTTAGATACAGCTGAGAGTACTGCTCAACAGGCTTAGATACAGCAGCTCAGCAGGCAGTATCACACATGATCGGCTAAGATACACAGGGCAGCAGGCAGTATCACACATGATCGGCTAAGATACACGGGGCAGCAGGCAGTATCACACATGATCGGCTAAGATACACAGTGCAGCAGGCAGTATCACACATGATCGGCTAAGATACACAGGGCAGCAGGCAGTATCACACATGATCGGCTAAGATACACAGGGCAGCAGGCAGTATCACACATGATCGGCTAAGATACACAGGGCAGCAGGCAGTATCACACATAATTTGCTTAGATACACAGGGCAGCAGGCAGTATCACACATAATTTGCTTAGAAACACAGGGCAGCAGGCAGTATCACACATAATTTGCTTAGATACACAGGGCAGCAGACAATATCACACACATTTGGCTTAGGTACACAGGGCAGCAGGCAGTATCACACATAATTTGCTTAGATACAGAGGGCAGCAGGCAGTATCACACATGATAGGATTAGATACACAGCTCAGCAGACAGTATCACACATGATAGGATTAGATACACAGCTCAGCAGACAGTATCACACAGATGATAGGATTAGATACACAGCTTAGCAGGCAGTATCACACAGGATAGGATTAGATATACCGCTCAGCAGACAGTATCACACAGGATAGGATTAGATACACAGCTCAGCAGACAGTATTATACATGATAGGATTAGATACACAGTTTAGCAGACAGTATCACACAGGATAGAATTAGATACACAGCTCTGCAGACAGTATCACACAGGATAGGATTAGATAAACAGGGCAGCAGGCAGTATCACACATGGCTGGCTTAGATACACAGCGCAGCAGGCAGTATCACACATGGGTGGCTTGGATACACAGGGCAGTATCACACACGACTGGCTTAGGTTCACAGGGCAGTATCACGCATGATCGTCTTAGATACACAGGGCAGTATCACACATGGTCGGCTTAGGTTCACAGGGCAGCAGGCAGTATCACCCATGTCCGGCTTAGGTTCACAGGGCAGTATCACACATGGCTGGCTTAGGTTCACAGGAAGTATCACACATGGCTGGCTTAGATACACAGTGCAGTATCGCACATGGCCGGCTTAGGTTCACAGGGCAGTATCACACATGGCTGGCTTAGGTTCACAGGGCAGTATCACACATTGCTGGATTAGATACACATGGCAGTATCACACAAGACTGGCTTAGATACACAGGGCAGTATCAC
The DNA here is from genome assembly GCA_033119425.1 of Bufotes viridis. NCBI lineage: Eukaryota > Metazoa > Chordata > Amphibia > Anura > Bufonidae > Bufotes > Bufotes viridis. The sequence goes on along the minus strand of CM065598.1, from coordinate 4,980,186 downwards.
CTATGTCCGGCTTAGGTTCACAGGGCTGTATCACACATGGCCGGCTTAGGTTCACAGGGCAGTATCACCCATGTCTGGCTTAGGTTCACAGGGCAGTATCACACATGGCTGGCTTAGATACACAGGGCAGTATCACACATGTCCTTTGGTTCACAGGACAGTATCACCCATGTCTGGCTTAGGTTCACAGGGCAGTATCACACATTGCCAGCTTAGATACACAGTACAGTATCACCCATGTCCGGCTTAGGTTCACAGAGCAGTATCACACATGGCTGGCTTAGGTTCACAGGAAGTATCACACATGGCTGGCTTAGGTTCACAGGACAGTATCACACATGGCTGGCTTAGGTTCACAGGGCAGTATCACACATGGCTGGCTTAGATACACATGGCAGTATCACACAAGGCTGGCTTAGATAAACAGGGAAGTATCACACATGTTCGGCTTAGGTTCACAGGGCAGCATCACACATGGCTGGCTTAGATACACAGGGCAGTATCACCCATGTTTGGCTTAGGTTTACAGGGCAGTATCACACAAGGCTGGCTTAGGTTCACAGGGCAGTATCACACATGTTCGGCTTAGGTTCACAGGGCAGTATCACACATGACTGGCTTAGATACACAGTGCAGTATCACCCATGTCCGGCTTAGGTACACAGGGCAGTATCGCACATGGCCGGCTTAGGTTCACAGTGCAGTATCACACATGGCCGGCTTAGGTTCACAGAGCAGTATCACACATGGCTGGTTTAGGTTCACAGGAAGTATCACACATGTTCGGCTTAGGTTTACAGGGCAGTATCACACATGGTCGGCTTAGGTTCACAGGGCAGCAGGCAGTATCACCCATGTCCGGCTTAGGTTCACAGGGCAGTATCACACATGTTCGGCTTAGGTTCACAGGAAGTATCACACATGGCTGGCTTAGATACACAGTGCAGTATCGCACATGGCCGGCTTAGGTTCACAGGGCAGTATCACACATGGCTGGCTTAGATACACAGGGCAGTATCACCCATGTCCAGCTTAGGTTCACAGGGCAGTATCACACATGGCTGGCTTAGATACACAGGGCAGTATCACACATGTCCTTAGGTTCACAGGGCAGTATCACCCATGTCTGGCTTAGGTTCACAGGGCAGTATCACACATGGCTGGCTTAGATACACAGGGCAGTATCACCCATGTCCGGCTTAGGTTCACAGGGCAGTATCACACATGACTGGCTTAGGTTCACAGGGCTGTATCACACATGGCTGGCTTAGATACGCATGGCAGTATCACACAAGGCTGGCTTAGATAAACAGGGAAGTATCACACATGTTCGGCTTAGGTTCACAGGGCAGCATCACACATGGCTGGCTTAGATACACAGGGCAGTATCACCCATGTTTGGCTTAGGTTTACAGGGCAGTATCACACAAGGCTGGCTTAGGTTCACAGGGCAGTATCACACATGTCTCGGCTTAGGTTCACAGGGCAGTATCACACATGGCCGGCTTAGGTTCACAGTGCAGTATCACACTATGGCTGGCTTAGGTTCACAGGAGACAAGTATCACACATGGTCCATGGCTTAGGTTCACAGGGAAGTATCACACATGGCTGGCTTAGATACACAGGGCAGTATCACACATGTTCGGCTTAGGTTCACAGGGCAGCAGGCAGTATCACACATGGCTGGCTTAGATACACAGGGCAGTATCACCCATGTCCGGCTTAGGTTCACAGGGCAGTATCACACATGGCTGGCTTAGATACACAGGGCAGTATCACCCATGTCCAGCTTAGGTTCACAGGGCAGTATCACACATGGCTGGCTTAGATACACAGTGCAGTATCACCCATGTCCGGCTTAGGTTCACAGGGCAGTATCACCCATGTCTGGCTTAGGTTCACAGGGCAGTATCACACATGGCTGGCTTAGATACGCATGGCAGTATCACACATGGCCGGCTTAGATACACAGTGCAGTATCACACATGGCCGGCTTAGGTTCACAGGGCAGTATCACCCATGGTTGGCTTAGATACGTCAGGCTGCACCCCTTTGCTCCGGGTGTTCCTGCTCTCTGGGAATGACTGCGCTGTATAAATATCCGCCGTGTCCCCCGGAGAGCTGCGCGGCGCTGCTGCGGGTCCTGATCTCAGAGATACACAGGGCAGTATCACACATGGCCGGCTTAGATACACAGGGCAGTATCACACATGGCCGGCTGAGATACGTCAGGCCTGCACCCCTCTGCTGCGGCTGTTCCTGCTCTCTGGGAATGACTGCGCTGTATAAATATCCGCCGTGTCCCCCGGAGAGCTGCGCGGCGCTGCTGCGGGTCCTGATCTCGGAGATACACAAGTCTGGGCTCTGACACTGAGCAGATTCCCGCTGAGGTGTCTTCATATGTGTCTTGGCTGCAACAGATGAGGGGGGGGCAGATCATGTAAGAGGCGCAGCCGGAGGAGACCAGATTTTTTTTTCTTTCCTCTTTCCTAAAAGTTTATTTATTTTGCGCGGCTTTTGTGGCCGGCGCGGACTCTGAGCTTTAAATGTAGAGAAAATCCTGAGACGAGTTTCTTCAGCCAAATGCAGCATTGACCTTAAATGGTAAAAGCTCCCAGGAGCGGCCGGGAGGGCGGCGGAGGGAGAGGGACCAGTTTGCTCTTTTGGTTGGTATCTGCATCACCAAGAATAAACTGCATTTCAGGGACGAGCCAGGATGCAGCGAGGTGGCGGCAGGCAGTCCGCGCAGAGGGGTCCTCCGGTGATGCACTAAGTACCGCCGCACAGGCGGAGGGTCCTGCTCCGACCTCAGGGGGACAGCTCCGTGCAATGGGAAAGAAACCAGGTGAGAAAATCTTTTATCTACTCAACCACATCGCCGCAATCCCCAAAATGGCGACATTTCTAGTGGCCGGCGGCTGCGGCGAAGTGTCACAATGTGATCCGGTGCAAGGCGCAGCGCAAATGCGATAATTCTATGCAGGGCATTCTGTCGGTTGTATGTGACCCAGTCGGTAGGATCTCTCCGATGCATGACATCATATGTGCACACGTGATGTCATAGGAGTAGATTATTGCTCCCTGGACACATGGAAGTGCAGCGCTTGTATCCTAGGGCCATTGGTGCAAAGATTTACCCGCAATCCGATGAACGTCCCATAAAACCGGCGCTGGAGAAGCGGTGAAGAATCGCTGGGCAGTCCCGTCGCCATGCCCCGGCCCCATCAGTGTTGTGCATTGATTATTGATCAGTTCCTTCTGTTTCCTTTGTCAATAACGGGTGATTAGTGGGATCCCGACCAGGGTTTACCAATTATTGGTATTGCCCGCTAAGGCCCTATTCACACGTCCGCAATGTCATCCGCATGTATTCCGCAATTCTGCGAAATACATGCGGACCCATTGACTGTGAATGGGGCACGGAACGATGCGGACAGCACACACTGTGCTCTCCGCGCCGCCGATCTTATGGCCGCAGCTCCGCAAAAAAGTAGAGCATGTCCTATTCTTGTCCGCAATTGCAGACAAGAATAGACATTTCTATGGGGCTGCCGGCCGGGTGTGTTTATGGATCCGCAATTTGTGGATCCATAAACACTACGGACGTGTGAATAAAGCCTAAGGCTACATTCACACCGGACACCCTGTCATTTGCACATCCGTTTTCTGGCCTTCTGTCCATTTCTAACGACCGTTTTGCATCCGTATTTAATGGCCCTAAAAAAATGGATGATTTTTCATTGGGTTTTTAAGTTAAAACCCGAATTCCTGCAGTGTCCGGAGTATATATATTATGCCTCCCCCATAGTGCCCCCAATATGAATAATGGCCCCCATAGTGCCCCCAGTATAAATAATGCCCCCTTAGTGCCCCCAGTATAAATAATGCCCCCATAGTGCCCCCAGTATAAATAATGCCCCCATAGTGCCCCCAGTATAAATAATGGCCCCCATAGTGCCCCCAGTATAAATAATAGCCCCCATAGTGCCCACAGTATGAATAATGGCCCCCATAGTGCCCCCAATATAAATAATGGCCCCCATAGTGCCCCCAATATAAATAATGGCCCCCATAGTGCCCACAGTATGAATAATGCCCCCATAGTGCCCCCAGTATAAATAATGGCCCCCATAGTGCCCCCAATATAAATAATGGCCCCCTTAGTGCCCCCAGTATAAATAATGGCCCCCATAGTGCCCACAGTATGAATAATGGCCCCCATAGTGCCCACAGTATAAATAATGGCCCCCATAGTGCCCCCAGTATAAATAATAGCCCCCATAGTGCCCCCAGTATAAATAATGGCCCCCATAGTGCCCCCAGTATAAATAATGCCCCCATAGTGCCCCCAGTATAAATAATGGTCTATATAGTGCCCCCAGTATAAATAATGCCCCCATAGTGCCCCCAGTATAAATAATGGTCTATATAGTGCCCCCAGTATAAGTAATGTCCCCCTTAGTGCCCCCTAGTATAAATAATGGCCCCATAGTGCCCCCAGTATAAATAATGCCCCCATAGTGCCCCCAGTAAAAATAATGGCCCCTTAGTGCCCCCAGTATAAATAATGGCCCCTTAGTACCCCCAGTATAAATAATGCCCCCATAGTGCCCCCAGTATAAATAATGCCCCCATAGTGCCCCCAGTATAAATAATGCCCCCATAGTGCCCCCAGTATAAATAATGGCCCCCATAGTGCCCCCAGTATAAATAATGCCCCCTTAGTGCCCCCAGTATAAATAATGCCCCCATAGTGCCCCCAGTATAAATAATGCCCCTTAGTGCCCCCAGTATAAATAATGGCCCCATAGTGCCCCCTAGTATAAATAATGGCCCCCATAGTGCCCCTAGTATAAATAATGGCCCCCATAGTGCCCCCTAGTATAAATAATGGTCTATATAGTGCCTCCAGTATAAATAATGCCCCCATAGTGCCCCCAGTATAAATAATGGTCTATATAGTGCCCCCAGTATAAATAATGCCCCCATAGTGCCCCCAGTATAAATAATGGTCTATATAGTGCCCCCAGTATAAGTAATGTCCCCTTAGTGCCCCCAGTATAAATAATGGCCCCATAGTGCCCCCAGTATAAATAATGCCCCCATAGTGCCCCCAGTAAAAATAATGGCCCCTTAGTGCCCCCAGTATAAATAATGGCCCCTTAGTACCCCCAGTATAAATAATGCCCCCATAGTGCCCCCAGTATAAATAATGCCCCCATAGTGCCCCCAGTATAAATAATGCCCCCATAGTGCCCCCAGTATAAATAATGGCCCCCATAGTGCCCCCAGTATAAATAATGCCCCCTTAGTGCCCCCAGTATAAATATCCCATAGTGCCCCCATATAATGCCCTAGTGCCTCAGTATAAATAATGGCCCCATAGTGCCCCCAGTATAAATAATGGTCCCTATAGTGCCCCCAGTATAAATAATGGCCCCCATAGTGCCCCCAGTATAAATAATGGTCCCTATAGTGCCCCCAGTATATATAATGGCCCCCAGTAGTTATAAAAAGCCCTCAGGTTGTGCCCCAATGTAGATATTAGCCCCTAGTATAAATAATGACCCCCTTAGTGCCCCCAGTATAAATAGTGGTCCCTATAGTGCCCCCACTATAAATAATGCCCCCTTAGTGGCCCAAGTATAAATAATGCCCCCTTAGTGCCCCCAGTATAAATAATGCCCCCTTAGTGCCCCCACTATAAATAATGCCCCTTAGTGCCCCCAGTATAAATAATGCCCCCTTAGTGCCCCAAATATAAATAATGGCCCCTATAGTGCCCCCAGTATACATAATGGCCCCCTTAGTGCCCCCAGTATAAATAATGGCCCCTTAGTGCCCCCAGTATAAATAATGGCCCCCTTAGTGCCCCCAGTATAAATAATGACCCCTTAGTGCCCCCCAGTATAAATAATGGCCCCTTAGTGCCCCCTAGTATAAATAATGGCCCCCTTAGTGCCCCCAGTATAAATAATGCATGCCCCAGTATAAATAATGCCCCTTAGTGCCCCCAGTATAAATAATAGCCCCCTTAGTGCCCCCAGTATAAATAATAGCCCCCTTAGTGCCCCCAGTATAAATAATGGCCCCTTAGTGCCCCCAGTATAAATAATGGCCCCTTAGTGCCTCCCAGTAGTTATAATAGCCCTCAGGTTGTGCCCCAATGTAGATATTAGCCCCCAGCCGTCCCCCCATACGTGTATAATGGAGCCCATTTGTGCCCCCATATATAATGCCCCTGCCTTCCTCCCGTGCCCTCTAGTGCCAACTTCTAGAATAAGATACCTGGAAGCCTCACTATTCAGCGGATGCAGCAGGACATGATGTTCCCAGCGCGGTGACATCACATGTGACATCATAACGCCCTTAGCGCAGGGCCTGCTGCATCCCGGTGCTTTCAGGGGGGCGAGGGTCTTCTTATTTTAATTCCTAGATTTTTAATGGCCTTTTAGATTGGCGCACTCCTGTCTACATGGCGGTACACACGGGCCATCGATTTCCAGGAGATGCCTTATTGATGGCGGCTGTTCACTGGCCGCTAATAAACCAGTCATGTGAACGGCCCCATGGACTTTAATTGGTTCTAATGATCGTGTGAACGGAGCCTAAATCGTAATGATAATAATAATCTTTATTTATATAGCGTGGCGCTTTACAATCCGAGGAATGAGGGTCCTGCTCGCAAGAGCTTATACGGGAAAAGTCCCACACAAAGTCCTATTTTCCCGTCTAAAATAACGGATGCAAAATGTGCATAACTGAGCATAACGCGATGTGAGCCCGGCCTTAGGGGTGCGTTGTACAGGACACACAGGGCAGCCTCTGCACCCAGACTCAGGGGTCCACCAAACGCCTTGGGTCAGACTTTTCCAGCCGAGCGGAATATTCTGTCATGGGAAAAGATCCTGGAAGCTTTCTCGCGAGCGTCCAGTAACCTCCGTCTTCACTCCCGTGTCAATAAAGAAGTAACTGGCTGATAATTGTCATCAGATCTCTGCAGACTATTGAGCCCCAGAATGGCGGTATTTTATTCTGCAGTGGTCATTTCTCGCTCCCATTCCTATAGCTGTGGGGGATAAGTTTAGTACCGTGTGAGACTTAGGCCTCTACAGCTGCAGCGGTAGGTAACGTACAGTACGTGGCCACGTGGCATCTCTTGTGGTTTGCAGGACAGTATCACGGGAGAATTTCATGTGGCGACTATTTTATAACACAATCCTCAGTACAAGCAGCGTCCAGTAGATACGGTCCTTTCTATTGTCACGACCGAATGTCCAGGATACGATCCCATCGCCTGCAGCCGCCCTGCTGGAGTGAGCAGTGAGCTCATGGGCATTGCCTGGTTACAGTGCCTTGAAAAAGTATTCACACCCCTAGAAGTTTTCCACATTTTTTCACCTTATAACCACAAACTTAAATGTATTTAATTGGGATTTTATGTGATCGACCGACACAAAGTAGCAACTCTGTGTGAAGTGAAAGGAAAATGATACAAGCTTTTTAATAACTAGAAATCTGGACAGTGTGGTGTGCATTAGTTTTCAGCCCCCCTAAGTCAACACTTTGTCGGACCACCTTTTGCTGCAGTTACAGCTGCCAGTCTTTCGGGGTCTGTCTCTACCAGCTTTGCACATCTAGAGGATGACATTTTTGCCCATTCTTCTGTGCAGAAGAGCTCGCGCTCAGTCAGATTGGAAGGAGAGCGTCTGTGAACAGTAATTTTCAAGTCTTACCACAGATTTTTAATGCGATTTATGTCTGGACGGTGACTGGGCCGTTCTAACACATGAAGATGCTTTGCTCCAAACCCTTCCATTGTAGCTCTGGCTGGATGTTGAGGGTCGTTGTCTTGCTGGAAGGTGAATCTCCGCCCCAGTCTCAAGTCTTTTGCATCCTCTCCCAGGTTTTCCTCCAGGATTGCCCTGTATTTAGCTCCATCCATCGTCCTGTCACCTCTGACCAGCCTCCCTGTCCCTGCTGAAGATAAGCCCCCCCAGGATGGTGCTGCCACCGCCATGTCTCACAGTGCGGATGGTGAGATCAGGGGATGGGCAGGGTTAGTTTTCCACCACACCTAGCATTTTGCATTTAGTCCAAAAAGTTTCACTTTGGTCTCCTCTGACCCGAGCACCTTCTTCCATGTTTGTTGTGTCCCCTACGTGGCTTGAGGTAAACTGTAGACGGGGCTTCTTATGGCTTTCTTCTTGCCACTCTTCCATAAAGTCCAGATTTGTGGAGGACACGACTAATAGTTGTCCTGAGGACAGATTCTCCCTCCTGAGCTGTGGATCTCTGCAGCTCCTCCACAGTGACCGCGGCCTCTTGGCTGCTTCTCTAATTGTGCTCTCCTTGCCTGGCTGTAGGTTTAGGTGGACGGCCGTGTCTTGGTAGGTTTGCAGCTCTGCCATACTCCATCCATTTTTCGGATGATGAATTGAACAGTGCCCAGTAAGATGTTCAGAGGTTGGGATATTCTTCTATAACCTAACCCTGCTTTACTCTTCTCCACCACTTTCTCCCTGACGGTCTGGGGTGTTCCTGGGTTTTCATGATGCTGTTTGATTCCTAATCTTCTCTAACAAACCTCTGAGGCCTTCACAAAACAGCTGCACTTATACTATTTTATTTAAAGGGGTTATCCAATTTTCACCCCCCCCCATGTGCCGTGCCCATCACAGGTAATATACTTGCCTCGCTCCCAGCGCGGCTCCTGCTCCCCGCACCGGTTCTCCCTGTACACGGATGAAATCATCCGGTGTTGGGGGGGAGCAGCCAATGGCAGGTGGGGACGGGGACAAGCCTCCCTAGTGTCACCCACAATGCTAGGGTGGCTTGTCCCGTCTGCCATTGGCTGCTTGTCCCTGACACCGGATGTTTTTAGGGTGGGGGGGGGGTTGGATAACCCCTTTAACCCCATAAAGATTTTACATGGTAAATTAAATGGAGCCCTAAAATAGTGCAACTTATCCCCCAAAATAAGCCCTCATGTGGCTATATGAATGGAAAACGTAAAAAGTTATGGTTTTTGGAACGCTGGGAGGAAAAAACAAAAATGCAAAACCAAAAATGGGCTGGATCCAACGAACTGTTAAAAGAGGAGAGAAAAAAGGTCAAGGGGCATTCCCGGAGTGACACAATGAGAAAGCCTCTGCCCACTCTGACCACCCTCCAAAGGCCCTGCCCACTCCGACACCCCCCTCCAGTTGTGAACCCACTTCTCCAACCCCAGCGCTCTCCTGCCCTACAGGTCGAAGATCCCTTCTTTTGCCATCTGCTTTTCCTCCTTTTCCACATCATCTAATACCGATGATACGTCATCGGGAACATCCAGCTCTTCCTCTTTCTGCATTTTGCAGACTTTTCTAGGACATGGAGACTTTGAAGGATGATTTGGGAGAAGTAAATCCAGCAAAAGATGAGGATGGTCATCATTGAGACCTGGTCCCCCTAAGGGGTGCATAAAAAAAGAATGATTTCCATATTCTACTACATACTCCTTCCATAGTCAACTACATGAACAGGGAGGGGCTGTAGTACCAGTAGCTTGGCCCATGCACGTTCAGCTTCTGCGCCGTTGGATGAGTGCGCACATACTGTTGTCGTTTTCCAATCACCTCTGTGATCGATTGCTGTCGAAACAAGTGACGGAGAGAAGGAGGAGGAGCATCAGGAGCAATAGACGACATTTAAGTCCATGGGAAGGCATGACCGCTGCCTTCTGCTGACGTTGACGAGCCCCGACTGCTGGAGAGGCGGTTCGGGCCAGTGGGAGATGCAGCAGTTCCTTTGGAGGACCCAGGCAACTGTCTGTTGGCCGTAGTGTAGGGTAACTGTACCAGTAATGTAACGGATTAACTATGAATGTCGCAGCAGTCGAACAAAATGCAGAATACGATATATTACACCGCCAGTAATTCTTTATATAAACTAACAGATTAACGGGGATTGTGGCAGCAGGTGAACAAAATGCACATGGCGATTGCACTCAGCCTGCACTGTCCCTGCAGTCTCCCTATGCTCTCCCTATGCTTTCCCTACAGTGTCTAAAAACTCTCCCTATCCAATATTCTACAATGAAAAGCTTTCTAACACACTGCCCCTTGTGCTTGTAACATCTGTCTCTATGCCCTGCTCACAGTGAAATGGTGCAAACTGCACTGGATGAGGCTTTTATAGGGCTGTGACATCACAGGGGTTGACTATCTGCACGGCATTATGGGTGATCCCTCGTTCCCGGGCTTCTTACTTTCACTTTGTAACATGTGCAGCCGCCATTTTATAAAATATCTGATTCATGACCATGAAGCGTGAGGAAACTCGACTTTGCGGCAAATCTGATTTTTTCTAAACTTTGGATCAAATTCCGCTTCGGGTGCTTCCATTCGCTTAACACTATCACCATAGTGCCAGTTGGCATCACAGTGCCCAAATTTCACCAACACAGTATGAAACTGCTCCACCACCGGGACTGCCACTGAAAGAGGGTCCTGAGTCCCCAGTTTGTATGGATGGACAGTCACTAATGAGTGCGGCCGCCCCATTCATTCTCTGTGGGAGTGCCGCAGACATCTGAGTGGATGTGCGACAGACTGTTATGTCGCCCGCGTGCCTTCTGCAATTCGCGGAACGGAACAGATGGCCCATTATAGAAATGCCTATTTTTGTCCGCAAAACGTACAAGAATAGCACATGAGCTATCATTTTTGCGGGGCCACAGAACGGAGCAATGGATGCGGACAGCACACGGAGTGGAGTCCGTATATTTTGCGGCCCCATTGAAGTGAATGGGTCCTCTCCCGAGCCGCAAAAAATGAGGCTCGGATGCGGAACCAAAGCACGTTCCTGTGCAAGAGGCCATAGGCTTCCATTATATAAAGGCAGAAACTGTGAGGACAAGATGGCGATCATGAGAACCCTGATCCCACGGACTCCCATCGTCCGCTGTCCCGCTCTAGTTGTGCTGTCGGGATAACATCACATTGTGTCCTCGGGGTCTATATACAAAGCTGACTTCTAATCATAACATCGGCCTGAATTATAGGAGGTTTGAGGAAATTTACACTTGTGTCTCTCGGTATTTCCCCCTGGATCCGTTCCAAGCATCACATTCTGGAGAGATGGATGACTCCGGCTCCACGCTGATCCGGTTCTCCCACGCCGGCCTGGATGTTCTGGTAAATCCAGAATGATCCATCTTTGTTTTCTATTATCGTCCCCGATGCGGCAGGGGTCGCCCGAATCTCGTTGCGTCGGCCTCCTGCGCCAAACGTATCCAGACCTCCCAAGTGTCTCGCTTTTGGAGGGACAGTCCCTACTTTTGACCCAAGTCCCTCTTCGCCCCCTAAAATGCCCCTCTTTTTGATCTGCGTACAGATGTTCAGTATTCCTCTCCGTGTATTACAGCCGCCCTCATATTGTTTCGTCCTTTAGTGCAGAAACTTCTAGATTCAGATCATTTTTTGTGTATCCTTCACCCAATGGGCGATAAGCGGCCCTCTGTGACTGTCCAAAATCATTCCTGCCACAAACGTGTGTATAGTGCGGTATTAATTCTGTACCCTGGAAGTCTGAGGATGACGCCTGCAATTGTAATCCTGTCATATGCCGGAGGCATGTCCTGGCTGAGATACGGTGCCCTGGCTGAGATACGGTGCCCTGGCTGTGATACTGTGCCCTGGCTGAGATACGGTGCCCTGGCTGAGATACGGTGCCCTGGCTGTGATACTGTGCCCTGGCTGAGATACCGTGTCCTGGCTGAGATACGGTGTCCTGGCTGAGATACTGTGCCCTGGCTGAGATACTGTGTCCTGGCTGTGATACAGCGTTCTGGCTGTGATACGGTGCCCTGGCTGTGATACCGTGTCCTGGCTGTGATACCGTGTCCTGGCTGTGATACCGTGTCCTGGCTGTGATACCGTGTCCTGGCTGTGATACCGTGTCCTGGCTGTGATACCGTGTCCTGGCTGTGATACCGTGTCCTGGCTGTGATACCGTGTCCTGGCTGTGATACAGTGTCCTCGCTGTGATACAGTGTCCTCGCTGTGATACAGCGTTCTGGCTGTGATACGGTGCCCTGCCTGTGATACAGGATTCTGGTTGTGATACGGTACCCTGGGTGTGATACCGTGTCCTGGCTGTGATACAGTGTTCTGCCTGTGATACAGCATTCTGGTTGTGATATGGTACCCTGGGTGTGATACGGCGTCCTGGCTGTGATACGGTACCCTGGCTGTGATACCGTGTCCTGGCTGTGATACGGCGTCCTGGCTGTGATACGGTACCCTGGCTGTGATACCGTGTCCTGGTTGTGATACGGCGCCCTGGCTGTGATACAGCGCCCTGGCTGTGATACGGTACCCTGGGTGTGATACCGTGTTCTGGCTGTGATAGTGTCCTGGCTGTGATACCGTGTCCTGGCTGTGATACCGTGTCCTGGCTGTGATACGGCGTCCTGGCTGTGATACGGTACCCTGGCTGTGATACGGTACCCTGGCTGTGATACCGTGTCCTGGTTGTGATACGGCGCCCTGGCTGTGATACGGTACCCTGGCTGTGATACAGCGCCCTGGCTGTGATACGGTACCCTGGCTGTGATACGGTACCCTGGGTGTGATACCGTGTTCTGGCTGTGATAGTGTCCTGGCTGTGATACCGTGTTCTGGCTGTGATACCGTGTCCTGGCTGTGATACCGTGTCCTGGCTGTGATACGGCGCCCTGGCTGTGATACGGTACCCTGGCTGTGATACAGCGCCCTGGCTGTGATACGGTACCCTGGCTGTGATACGGTACCCTGGCTGTGATACCGTGTTCTGGCTGTGATACGGTCTCTTACACTGCGTTTGGCAGCATGCGTTGAGATGCTAATCAATTGCGTCTTCCCGCACCGTAATCGGTTTTCTATAGAATTGGAGGAGCCCTTTAAGAATCCAGTGCATCTTCCGGACCGGCTTCGGCTGCGGGCATTGTACAAGCCCCTCCCCTGGGATATGTAATGATGTCAGGATTAGTGGGGTCTCATAGGTCGGCCATAATAATAGGAATACCCCTTTAAGTTGCAGTGCACATTATGGACGGTGCGCCCCGGATTCTGCCCGCTTCTGGAATGTCGCCATCTCGCTGTGCCCGCCTCCGGATCCTGAGGGTCTTCTGGCCGGCGGAGGGCATGAGATGTCCCATCACATCTTCAGCTGCTTTCTGCCTGAGTCACCGGAGAAGACATCTGAGGAGGAGGGGGGGGGGGGGGACAGCCGAGCAGGAAGAGCGGCCCCTGATTTATCATCACCAGACCAAATAAAGTCAGAAAGGAGAAACCGCTCCGAAGGCGCAAAAGTGAGGACCGCACAACGCTCACTTCAGCGCCAAATCTCTCTCTAGATATCAGCCCTGAACTGAGCTGCACTCACTATTCTGCAGGATTCAGAGCTGAAATCTTGAAGCAGCTCCTGCTTGTTCAGTGTCTGCACACACTTTATTCTGGGGAATGTTATGTAGGAACAGCTAACCGCCCCCTGCATTATCGGAACCAGGCAGTTAGGTGTATTCCTGCTGACAAGCCTGCTGACTGTTTCCAATCACCAGCTGAATTGTGATTGCAGCTCTGGAGAGTAATAATGGAGAGAGGCTGTAAACAGTAAAATGGTGACCACACATGAATGCATGCTACTTAAAGAGCGTCATGTCCACAGGATCAACCCTATTGAATTGCATATACTGCTGGGTGGCGGAGGCCGCTGTGGGACTATTAATAATCCTCCCTCCAGCGTTATATAGACACCGCTGCTCTCCACACTGACCCATGAAATATGATGTGTCCAGCGGGGCAGAGGTTAATACCAGGCTAACCAGGGTGCTGCTGACAACCTTACTGTGTATCCTGTCTGAGAGGTAGTCACAGCCCCGCCCCCTGCTGGTGACATCACTGATATAATGACATGTGATCAGACATGAGATCCACACCTTATACTACAGGAACATCTATTACTGCTGACAACCTGCCTGTATATCCTGTCTGAGAGGTAGTCACAGCCCCGCCCCCTGCTGATGACATCACTGATATAATGTCATGTGATCAGACATGAGATCCACACCTTATACTACAGGAACATCTATTACTGCTGACAACCTGCCTGTATATCCTGTCTGAGAGGTAGTCACAGCCCCGCCCCCTGCTGATGACATCACTGATATAATGACATGTGATCAGACATGAGATCCACACCTTATACTACAGGAACATCTATTACTGCTGACAACCTGCCTGTATATCCTGTCTGAGAGGTAGTCACAGCCCCGCCCCCTGCTGATGACATCACTGATATAATGACGTGATCAGACATGAGATCCACACCTTATAATACAGGAACATCTATTACTGCTGACAACCTGCCTGTATATCCTGAGAGGTAGTCACAGCCCCGCCCCCTGCTGATGACATCACTGATATAATGTCATGTGATCAGACATGAGATCCACCCCTTATACTACAGGAACATCTATTACTGCTGACAACCTGCCTGTATATCCTGTCTGAGGGGTAGTCACAGCCCCGCCCCCTGCTGGTGACATCACTGATATAATGACATGTGATCAGACATGAGATCCACACCTTATACTACAGGAACATCTATTACTGCTGACAACCTGCCTGTATATCCTGTCTGAGAGGTAGTCACAGCCCCGCCCCTGCTGGTGACATCACTGATATAATGACATGTGATCAGACATGAGATCCACACCTTATACTACAGGAACATCTATTGCTGCTGACAACCTGCCTGTATATCCTGTCTGAGGGGTAGTCACAGCCCCGCCCCTGCTGATGACATCACTGATATAATGACATGTGATCAGACATGAGATCCACACCTTATACTACAGGAACATCTATTACTGCTGACAACCTGCCTGTATATCCTGTCTGAGAGGTAGTCACAGCCCCGCCCCTGCTGATGACATCACTGATATAATGACATGTGATCAGACATGAGATCCACCCCTTATACTACAGGAACATCTATTACTGCTGACAACCTGCCTGTATATCCTGTCTGAGAGGTAGTCACAGCCCCGCCCCCTGCTGATGACATCACTGATATAATGACATGTGATCAGACATGAGATCCACACCTTATACTACAGGAACATCTATTACTGCTGACAACCTGCCTGTATATCCTGTCTGAGAGGTAGTCACAGCCCCGCCCCTGCTGATGACATCACTGATATAATGACATGTGATCAGACATGAGATCCACACCTTATACTACAGGAACATCTATTACTGCTGACAACCTGCCTGTATATCCTGTCTGAGAGGTAGTCACAGCCCCGCCCCTGCTGATGACATCACTGATATAATGACATGTGATCAGACATGAGATCCACCCCTTATACTACAGGAACATCTATTACTGCTGACAACCTGCCTGTATATCCTGTCTGAGAGGTAGTCACAGCCCCGCCCCCTGCTGATGACATCACTGATATAATGACATGTGATCAGACATGAGATCCACACCTTATACTACAGGAACATCTATTACTGCTGACAACCTGCCTGTATATCCTGTCTGAGGGGTAGTCACAGCCCCGCCCCTGCTGATGACATCACTGATATAATGACATGTGATCAGACATGAGATCCACACCTTATACTACAGGAACATCTATTACTGCTGACAACCTGCCTGTATATCCTGTCTGAGAGGTAGTCACAGCCCCGCCCCCTGCTGATGACATCACTGATATAATGACATGTGATCAGACATGAGATCCACACCTTATACTACAGGAACATCTATTACTGCTGACAACCTGCCTGTATATCCTGTCTGAGAGGTAGTCACAGCTCCGCCCCCTGCTGATGACATCACTGATATAATGACATGTGATCAGACATGAGATCCTCACCTTATACTACAGGAACATCTATTACTGCTGACAACCTGCCTGTATATCCTGTCTGAGAGGTAGTCACAGCCCCGCCCCTGCTGATGACATCACTGATATAATGACATGTGATCAGACATGAGATCCACACCTTATACTACAGGAACATCTATTACTGCTGACAACCTGCCTGTATATCCTGTCTGAGGGGTAGTCACAGCTCCGCCCCTGCTGATGACATCACTGATATAATGACATGTGATCAGACATGAGATCCACACCTTATACTACAGGAACATCTATTACTGCTGACAACCTGCCTGTATATCCTGTCTGAGAGGTAGTCACAGCCCCGCCCCTGCTGATGACATCACTGATATAATGACATGTGATCAGACATGAGATCCACACCTTATACTACAGGAACATCTATTACTGCTGACAACCTGCCTGTATATCCTGTCTGAGAGGTAGTCACAGCCCCGCCCCCTGCTGATGACATCACTGATATAATGACATGTGATCAGACATGAGATCCACACCTTATACTACAGGAACATCTATTACTGCTGACAACCTGCCTGTATATCCTGTCTGAGAGGTAGTCACAGCCCCGCCCTGCTGATGACATCACTGATATAATGACATGTGATCAGACATGAGATCCACACCTTATACTACAGGAACATCTATTACTGCTGACAACCTGCCTGTATATCCTGTCTGAGAGGTAGTCACAGCCCCGCCCCCTGCTGATGACATCACTGATATAATGACATGTGATCAGACATGAGATCCACACCTTATACTACAGGAACATCTATTACTGCTGACAACCTGCCTGTATATCCTGTCTGAGAGGTAGTCACAGCCCCGCCCCTGCTGATGACATCACTGATATAATGACATGTGATCAGACATGAGATCCACACCTTATACTACAGGAACATCTATTACTGCTGACAACCTGCCTGTATATCCTGTCTGAGAGGTAGTCACAGCCCCGCCCCTGCTGATGACATCACTGATATAATGACATGTGATCAGACATGAGATCCACACCTTATACTACAGGAACATCTATTACTGCTGACAACCTGCCTGTATATCCTGTCTGAGAGGTAGTCACAGCCCGCCCCCTGCTGATGACATCACTGATATAATGACATGTGATCAGACATGAGATCCACACCTTATACTACAGGAACATCTATTACTGCTGACAACCTGCCTGTATATCCTGTCTGAGAGGTAGTCACAGCCCCGCCCCTGCTGATGACATCACTGATATAATGACATGTGATCAGACATGAGATCCACACCTTATACTACAGGAACATCTATTACTGCTGACAACCTGCCTGTATATCCTGTCTGAGAGGTAGTCACAGCCCGCCCCCTGCTGATGACATCACTGATATAATGACATGTGATCAGACATGAGATCCACACCTTATACTACAGGAACATCTATTACTGCTGACAACCTGCCTGTATATCCTGTCTGAGAGGTAGTCACAGCCCCGCCCCCTGCTGATGACATCACTGATATAATGACATGTGATCAGACATGAGATCCACACCTTATACTACAGGAACATCTATTACTGCTGACAACCTGCCTGTATATCCTGTCTGAGAGGTAGTCACGGCCCGCCCCTGCTGATGACATCACTGATATAATGACATGTGATCAGACATGAGATCCACACCTTATACTACAGGAACATCTATTACTGCTGACAACCTGCCTGTATATCCTGTCTGAGAGGTAGTCACAGCCCCGCCCCTGCTGATGACATCACTGATATAATGACATGTGATCAGACATGAGATCCACACCTTATACTACAGGAACATCTATTACTGCTGACAACCTGCCTGTATATCCTGTCTGAGAGGTAGTCACAGCCCCGCCCCCTGCTGATGACATCACTGATATAATGACATGTGATCAGACATGAGATCCACACCTTATACTACAGGAACATCTATTACTGCTGACAACCTGCCTGTATATCCTGTCTGAGAGGTAGTCACAGCCCCGCTCCCTGCTGATGACATCACTGATATAATGACATGTGATCAGACATGAGATCCACACCTTATACTACAGGAACATCTATTACTGCTGACAACCTGCCTGTATATCCTGTCTGAGAGGTAGTCACAGCCCCGCCCCTGCTGATGACATCACTGATATAATGACATGTGATCAGACATGAGATCCACACCTTATACTACAGGAACATCTATTACTGCTGACAACCTGCCTGTATATCCTGTCTGAGAGGTAGTCACAGCCCCGCCCCCTGCTGATGACATCACTGATATAATGACATGTGATCAGACATGAGATCCACACCTTATACTACAGGAACATCTATTACTGCTGACAACCTGCCTGTATATCCTGTCTGAGAGGTAGTCACAGCCCCGCCCCCTGCTGATGACATCACTGATATAATGACATGTGATCAGACATGAGATCCACACCTTATACTACAGGAACATCTATTACTGCTGACAACCTGCCTGTATATCCTGTCTGAGAGGTAGTCACAGCCCCGCCCCCTGCTGATGACATCACTGATATAATGACATGTGATCAGACATGAGATCCACACCTTATACTACAGGAACATCTATTACTGCTGACAACCTGCCTGTATATCCTGTCTGAGAGGTAGTCACAGCCCCGCCCCTGCTGATGACATCACTGATATAATGACATGTGATCAGACATGAGATCCACACCTTATACTACAGGAACATCTATTACTGCTGACAACCTGCCTGTATATCCTGTCTGAGAGGTAGTCACAGCCCCGCCCCCTGCTGATGACATCACTGATATAATGACATGTGATCAGACATGAGATCCACACCTTATACTACAGGAACATCTATTACTGCTGACAACCTGCCTGTATATCCTGTCTGAGAGGTAGTCACAGCCCCGCCCCCTGCTGATGACATCACTGATATAATGACATGTGATCAGACATGAGATCCACACCTTATACTACAGGAACATCTATTACTGCTGACAACCTGCCTGTATATCCTGTCTGAGAGGTAGTCACAGCCCCGCCCCCTGCTGATGACATCACTGATATAATGACATGTGATCAGACATGAGATCCACACCTTATACTACAGGAACATCTATTACTGCTGACAACCTGCCTGTATATCCTGTCTGAGGGGTAGTCACAGCCCCGCCCCCTGCTGATGACATCACTGATATAATGACATGTGATCAGACATGAGATCCACACCTTATACTACAGGAACATCTATTACTGCTGACAACCTGCCTGTATATCCTGTCTGAGAGGTAGTCACAGCCCCGCCCCCTGCTGATGACATCACTGATATAATGACATGTGATCAGACATGAGATCCACACCTTATACTACAGGAACATCTATTACTGCTGACAACCTGCCTGTATATCCTGTCTGAGAGGTAGTCACAGCCCCGCCCCTGCTGATGACATCACTGATATAATGACATGTGATCAGACATGAGATCCACACCTTATACTACAGGAACATCTATTACTGCTGACAACCTGCCTGTATATCCTGTCTGAGAGGTAGTCACAGCCCCGCCCCTGCTGATGACATCACTGATATAATGACATGTGATCAGACATGAGATCCACACCTTATACTACAGGAACATCTATTACTGCTGACAACCTGCCTGTATATCCTGTCTGAGAGGTAGTCACAGCCCGCCCCTGCTGATGACATCACTGATATAATGACATGTGATCAGACATGAGATCCACACCTTATACTACAGGAACATCTATTACTGCTGACAACCTGCCTGTATATCCTGTCTGAGAGGTAGTCACAGCCCCGCCCCTGCTGATGACATCACTGATATAATGACATGTGATCAGACATGAGATCCACACCTTATACTACAGGAACATCTATTACTGCTGACAACCTACCTGTATATCCTGTCTGAGAGGTAGTCACAGCCCCGCCCCCTGCTGATGACATCACTGATATAATGACATGTGATCAGACATGAGATCCACACCTTATACTACAGGAACATCTATTACTGCTGACAACCTGCCTGTATATCCTGTCTGAGAGGTAGTCACAGCCCCGCCCCCTGCTGATGACATCACTGATATAATGACATGTGATCAGACATGAGATCCACACACCTTATACTACAGGAACATCTATTACTGCTGACAACCTGCCTGTATATCCTGTCTGAGAGGTAGTCACAGCCCCGCCCCTGCTGATGACATCACTGATATAATGACATGTGATCAGACATGAGATCCACACCTTATACTACAGGAACATCTATTACTGCTGACAACCTGCCTGTATATCCTGTCTGAGGGGTAGTCACAGCCCCGCCCCTGCTGATGACATCACTGATATAATGACATGTGATCAGACATGAGATCCACACCTTATACTACAGGAACATCTATTACTGCTGACAACCTGCCTGTATATCCTGTCTGAGAGGTAGTCACAGCCCCGCCCCCTGCTGATGACATCACTGATATAATGACATGTGATCAGACATGAGATCCACACCTTATACTACAGGAACATCTATTACTGCTGACAACCTGCCTGTATATCCTGTCTGAGGGGTAGTCACAGCCCGCCCCTGCTGATGACATCACTGATATAATGACATGTGATCAGACATGAGATCCACACCTTATACTACAGGAACATCTATTACTGCTGACAACCTGCCTGTATATCCTGTCTGAGGGGTAGTCACAGCCCCGCCCGCCCTGCTGATGACATCACTGATATAATGACATGTGATCAGACATGAGATCCACACCTTATACTACAGGAACCTCTATTACTGCTGACAACCTGCCTGTATATCCTGTCTGAGGGGTAGTCACAGCCCCGCCCCCTGCTGATGACATCACTGATATAATGACATGTGATCAGACATGAGATCCACACCTTATACTACAGGAGCATCTATTACTGCTGACAACCTGCCTGTATATCCTGTCTGAGAGGTAGTCACAGCCCCGCCCCTGCTGATGACATCACTGATATAATGACATGTGATCAGACATGAGACCCACACCTTATACTACAGGAACATCTATTACTGCTGACAACCTGCCTGTACATCCTGTCTGAGAGGTAGTCACAGCCCCGCCCCCTGCTGATGACATCACTGATATAATGACATGTGATCAGACAGGAGATCCACACCTTATACTACAGGAACATCTATTACTGCTGACAACCTGCCTGTATATCCTGTCTGAGAGGTAGTCACAGCCCCGCCCCCTGCTGATGACATCACTGATATAATGACATGTGATCAGACATGAGATCCACACCTTATACTACAGGAACATCTATTACTGCTGACAACCTGCCTGTATATCCTGTCTGAGAGGTAGTCACAGCCCCGCCCCCTGCTGATGACATCACTGATATAATGACATGTGATCAGACATGAGATCCACACCTTATACTACAGGAACATCTATTACTGCTGACAACCTGCCTGTATATCCTGTCTGAGGGGTAGTCACAGCCCCGCCCCCTGCTGATGACATCACTGATATAATGACATGTGATCAGACATGAGATCCACACCTTATACTACAGGAACATCTATTACTGCTGACAACCTGCCTGTATATCCTGTCTACGAGGTTGTCACCTATTGGGGCAGTTTCTTTTGCAGGGACCTCCTGGTTTCGCGGTCCCTGTGCCCAGTGATGTGGCCCCGCCTCTGGCGGTGGATGGCGGGCGGCTGACATGATGGAGGGGGCGATGTAACGTCCATTAAACATTCTGGAGAATATTGTGTATGTTGCCCGGCCTTATGATAACAGGGGGATTACGGGAAGCCATAGATCTCCATTAGCTGCGGCGGTACGTTCCGTCTGAGCGCAGCTGTCGTCTGTCAGACCTGCTGGAGACATCCAGAGGTTCCCCCATGTAGGGCCCGCCGGCGTGGAAAACGTGACACAAGCATGGAGTCTGTTCTTCACATTGCCATTCCAGTGCCCAGAGGAGTCACCCAGCTTTCCCAGGCTGTCACATCCGCCTGGTCCGTCCTTGCGGGTCGGATCAGCAGCCGCCGTTCTCTTTGATGCTCATCCAGTACGTGACACTCGCCCTATACTACTCTATATAAGCCCGACTTCCAGGCCTTTACTGCGTCACAGCCACTTCTGTCCCGAATTAAAGGGTTAACCCTCAAGGGACGCATCAGCCTCGGAGGAAATGGAGCTGCACGAAGCAGGAGGGAACAGCTGTGGACGTATACATCTGCTGGATAAACAGCAGCGCGACCGGAGACCAAACCGCATAATGACCGCAGAATCACTAAGCACACAGGAGTGCTGGAAGAGTGACAGGAGGAGCAACAGAGCGCACATGATCCCGGCATCCCGTCTGCATCAAGGGCTTATGGGTGGCACTCTCCGCTCGCCATACTGTCCACCCCAGCTGACAACTAGACCTACCCCTATAGATGTGCCTGCTGGTTCAGTGGAGAGAGGGTCATAAATGGCTGCCATACCCCGACTGTGGCATCCAGCAGGCGCCATCCTTCTTTCTCTTCATATCTGTCATCTGGTGACCCCCACCTATAATGAAAAGCTCTGTAACTGTCTAGTAGACTTTTCCACAAAAGTTGTCAAGATCTCTGCTTGCTGTCAATGGCTGTAAACGTGTTCTCCTTAGTCATGGGTTTCTAACCCCTTCTTGTCTCGCACCATGCAGTGTGGCAGCAGGAAGGTGAGCGGTGAGCGCAGGCCGAGGCGTGGTACGGCCGGCACCCTAATCTGAGTGTGGGCGAGAGGATCGCAGGTCCAAGTTCAACTGGGACATAGCGGAAAAAAATAAAGTAAAGAAACATCAAATTGCTTTTCAAAGATTACAAAAGGCTTTATATAGATAAAAAATGTAAAAACCTACATCCCGTATTGATGGCGCACGGCGAACATCCGGGAAAAAAGGGGAAGACCTGATGGTTTAAAACCCAATAAAAAGTGATCAGAACTTCGTAGGTCAGCTCAAAATGGCAGCAACTAGAAGTCGTCCTGCGAAAAAAACAACGGAAAAACTACGATGCTCTGGGTCTTTGAAGGCGGCGACGCTCGTGATTATCAGAAATAAAGAGTTTTGTATTGTGCAAGAGTAGAAAAGATTAAAAAGAAGCTGCATTTGGTATTGGCGCAGCCGTTCAAACAAAACCATGAAAACCGTGGTGGAATGCTGCGACAAACGCCCCAAAAAAAGCTCAAGTACTTGTTTATGCGTAGGGCGTTTTACAGCGCGTTTGAACGCGCTGTAAAACGCGAAAATGTGATCCAGTCCCATAGGGAAGCATTGGTTTGCATGCATTGAGCGTTTTACAGCTCGTTCGAACGCCCTGTAAAACGCGCAAGTGTGAACTTAGGGTAAGGGTAAGTTCTCACGGTGTGGATTTCTCGCAGATTCGTGGTCTGTATTCTACACTGGGAATACGCAACATAGTGCAACACCATACACGCCACTCCCCAACACAGGCTGTGGACTTTTTAGATGTGGGTTTCTTCATGCGGATCGGACTTTGGTGCCGACTGTTCGGATCTGTAGCAGATTTCTTCCGTTACCTTCAATCCGCTAGTAAATCTGCAGCTGACAAGTGTGGTGCGCCTTTACTTCTGGATGTGCCGCTGATTTCATCCACTATAAATCCGCAACATGTGGCAATAGACCTTCCACGCATGTAGTCACCGCCTAGGACTAATTCATGGATGACTTTTTTGGATGTCCGCCATCTTGCTTTCTGAAGGTTCTTTGTCTCGGTAACCTTTACAGGTTGGATGGGAATGTAGTACAATGTAGCTGACAATGGTTACATTATTGCGCGCTGTTGTTACAATGTTGCGGAATGTTGATGGAAGTGATAAAGCAGATGTGAAAGAATTTAACCCATTACATAAGCTAGCCAGGTAATAATTGTATATTCTGGAGCGCGGCCGGCTCCACACAGGGCAGCTTGCGGTATTTGGGGGTTGGAGGGTAAGTGCACAACGTGTGCCTGCCTCTTATGGGAGGACTTTTCTGGTTCGTTTCTTTGTTCTGAACGATCTGTGCCGACACAAGTTAAAGCCCGTCTGTCCGCAGTTCTGTCCCTCTGACCTGTTCCATGTGCGCTCGGCACCTGAAGGCGTCTGTCTTGGTCCCATGTTCGTATGTGCCCACATTGCTGCGGAAAATGATGTTTTACTATATGCAAATTAGCCTCTAGGAGCAACAGGGGCGTTACCATTACACCTAGAGGCTCTGCTCTCTCTGCAACTGCTACACCTTCTGCACTTTGATTGACAGGGCCAGGTATGATGACATACGAATGTGTGCCAGCAGGGCCCTTACTGCAGCCGGTCTGCAATATACGGGCACCACAGATTGTTCACTTGAATGGGTCCACAATCCGGAAGGTACGGAGCAGAATGGAGGATGGAACCCCACAGAAGCACCATGGAGCGCTGCCATGGCTTTCTGTCTGTGCCTCCTCACCGCAAAAAAACATGTTCTATTTTTTTGCATTGCGGACGGATCACGGACCCATTCAAATTGAATGTGTATGGATCCATCTGCGGCAGCCACACGGATAGTGCCCAATGCATAGAATGGGCGGCACACGCTCATGTGCATGAGCCCTTACAGTGCCTGGACCTGTCAATCAAAGTGCAGAGAGAGCAGAGCCTCTAGGTGTAATGGCAACGCCCCCATTGCTCCTAGAGGCTCATTTGCATATATTAAGATATAATTTTTCTCAGCAATGCGGCACATGTGAACACGGGACCAACACGGACGCCTTCAGCTGCCGAGCGCACATGTATCAGGTCAGCCGGGGTCAGAGGGACAGAACTGCAGACAGATGGGCTTTAAAGATTCTGCCGTCAACTCTCGGATGTTCGTGATTTCATTGTAGTGGAGCCAGCCGCAGACACGTGCACCGCCGCATCGTTGAAGAGTAGTGCCGACCGGTTATCTATCTCCATTGTAGTGATGTCATCAACTGGGCGTTTCCTCCATTATCAGACCATGCTGGGTCCTAGAGAGATGATATCACCTGATGTTACTTAGTTATATATATGTGGGGTTGGGTAGTGTTCACACAGCACAGTTTACATCTTTACATAGTATTCATCATCTTGCAGCCAAGTTGTAGATTTTGCTGAGATTTTTTCAAAATCACAGAACAAAATGCATGTTTTTTCCCTATAAATGTCAGTAAAACTAGCTTGGTCCTTAGGGGTTTAAAAAAAGTTATTCTGAAAACATACAAAGGATGCTTTTTCTGTATTATTTTCATGGGTCCCCTCCTTGGCCCCTGAGTGTATGGAGCGGGCCCCTGCCTGTACATCCAGCTGGTGACATTTCCTGGGTCCTGCTGATTACAATGTCATACAAAGGGATGAGAACAGGGAAGACAAATCCCCCGGGAGGCCATTCCTTGCCACATGCTCCGTAGCGGAGCCATTACACGGTCGCGCTGTTCTCTCCGCTGCGCCCATAACTTTACGCTGCTTTGCAGATGTCAGGACTCGTTTGTTTCGGATGATAAAATTGAGGGATCCCCCTGAGAAGCAGAGGGGGGCATCATTCCATGTGAAAAACCAGATGTCTTCCAGAGGCCCCGATAATGTCTCTCTACAGCACTGCTGTGCTCCTCTGCGGTGCGGGGGGCTTTGGTCCCCTGTAGACATTAGGGCCCAGTGTGACTGCAGACTCTTGTCTTCCAGCTTAGTGTCAGCGCCGTCATCCCTATTATCCGCTTTTAAAAGAGGAGAGCAAACAAAGTTGTAGTCTGATTTCTGATGGTACCTGTGCACCCTGTGCTGTACATAATGTGCTGCTATACATCTTATACTGCTGTGCACCCTGTGCTGTACATAATGTGCTGCTATACATCTTATACTGCTGTGCACCCTGTGCTGTATATAATGTGCTGCTATACATCTTATACTGCTGTGCACCCTGTGCTGTACATAATGTGCCGCTATACATCTTATACTGCTGTGCACCCTGTGCTGTACATAATGTGCTGCTATACATCTTATACTGCTGTGCACCCTGTGCTGTACATAATGTGCTGCTATACATCTTATACTGCTGTGCACCCTGTGCTGTACATAATGTGCCGCTATACATCTTATACTGCTGTGCACCCTGTGCTGTATATAATGTGCTGCTATACATCTTATACTGCTGTGCACCCTGTGCTGTATATAATGTGCTGCTATACATCTTATACTGCTGTGCACCCTGTGCTGTACATAATGTGCTGCTATACATCTTATACTGCTGTGCACCCTGTGCTGTATATAATGTGCTGCTATACATCTTATACTGCTGTGCACCCTGTGCTGCTGTATATAATGTGCTGCTATACATCTTATACTGCTGTGCACCCTGTGCTGTATATAATGTGCTGCTATACATCTTATACTGCTGTGCACCCTGTGCTGCTGTATATAATGTGCTGCTATACATCTTATACTGCTGTGCACCCTGTGCTGTATATAATGTGCTGCTATACATCTTATACTGCTGTGCACCCTGTGCTGTACATAATGTGCTGCTATACATCATACTGCTGTGCACCCTGTGCTGTACATAATGTGCTGCTATACATCTTATACTGCTGTGCACCCTGTGCTGTACATAATGTGCTGCTATACATCTTATACTGCTGTGCACCCTGTGCTGTACATAATGTGCTGCTATACATCTTATACTGCTGTGCACCCTGTGCTGTACATAATGTGCTGCTATACATCTTATACTGCTGTGCACCCTGTGCTGTACATAATGTGCTGCTATACATCTTATACTGCTGTGCACCCTGTGCTGTACATAATGTGCTGCTATACATCTTATACTGCTGTGCACCCTGTGCTGTACATAATGTGCTGCTATACATCTTATACTGCTGTGCACCCTGTGCTGTACATAATGTGCTGCTATACATCTTATACTGCTGTGCACCCTGTGCTGTACATAATGTGCTGCTATACATCTTATACTGCTGTGCACCCTGTGCTGTACATAATGTGCTGCTATACATCTTATACTGCTGTGCACCCTGTGCTGTATATAATGTGCTGCTATACATCTTATACTGCTGTGCACCCTGTGCTGTACATAATGTGCTGCTATACATCTTATACTGCTGTGCACCCTGTGCTGTACATAATGTGCTGCTATACATCTTATACTGCTGTGCACCCTGTGCTGTACATAATGTGCTGCTATACATCTTATACTGCTGTGCACCCTGTGCTGTACATAATGTGCTGCTATACATCTTATACTGCTGTGCACCCTGTGCTGTACATAATGTGCTGCTATACATCTTATACTGCTGTGCACCCTGTGCTGTACATAATGTGCTGCTATACATCTTATACTGCTGTGCACCCTGTGCTGTATATAATGTGCTGCTATACATCTTATACTGCTGTGCACCCTGTGCTGTACATAATGTGCTGCTATACATCTTATACTGCTGTGCACCCTGTGCTGTACATAATGTGCTGCTATACATCTTATACTGCTGTGCACCCTGTGCTGTACATAATGTGCTGCTATACATCTTATACTGCTGTGCACCCTGTGCTGTACATAATGTGCTGCTATACATCTTATACTGCTGTGCACCCTGTGCTGTACATAATGTGCTGCTATACATCTTATACTGCTGTGCACCCTGTGCTGTACATAATGTGCTGCTATACATCTTATACTGCTGTGCACCCTGTGCTGTACATAATGTGCTGCTATACATCTTATACTGCTGTGCACCCTGTGCTGTACATAATGTGCTGCTATACATCTTATACTGCTGTGCACCCTGTGCTGTACATAATGTGCTGCTATACATCTTATACTGCTGTGCACCCTGTGCTGTATATAATGTGCTGCTATACATCTTATACTGCTGTGCACCCTGTGCTGTACATAATGTGCTGCTATACATCTTATACTGCTGTGCACCCTGTGCTGTACATAATGTGCTGCTATACATCTTATACTGCTGTGCACCCTGTGCTGTACATAATGTGCTGCTATACATCTTATACTGCTGTGCACCCTGTGCTGTACATAATGTGCTGCTATACATCTTATACTGCTGTACATCCTGTGCTGTACATAATGTGCTGCTATACATCTTATACTGCTGTGCACCCTGTGCTGCTGTACATAATGTGCTGCTATACATCTTATACTGCTGTACACCCTGTGCTGTACATAATGTGCTGCTATACATCATACTGCTGTGCACCCTGTGCTGTACATAATGTGCTGCTATACATCTTATACTGCTGTGCACCCTGTGCTGTACATAATGTGCTGCTATACATCTTATACTGCTGTGCACCCTGTGCTGTACATAATGTGCTGCTATACATCTTATACTGCTGTGCACCCTGTGCTGTACATAATGTGCTGCTATACATCTTATACTGCTGTGCACCCTGCTGCTGTATATAATGTGCTGCTATACATCTTATACTGCTGTGCACCCTGTGCTGTACATAATGTGCTGCTATACATCTTATACTGCTGTGCACCCTGTGCTGTACATAATGTGCTGCTATACATCTTATACTGCTGTGCACCCTGTGCTGTACATAATGTGCTGCTATACATCTTATACTGCTGTGCACCCTGTGCTGTACATAATGTGCTGCTATACATCTTATACTGCTGTGCACCCTGTGCTGTACATAATGTGCTGCTATACATCTTATACTGCTGTGCACCCTGTGCTGTACATAATGTGCTGCTATACATCTTATACTGCTGTGCACCCTGTGCTGTACATAATGTGCTGCTATACATCTTATACTGCTGTGCACCCTGTGCTGTATATAATGTGCTGCTATACATCTTATACTGCTGTGCACCCTAGTGCTGTACATAATGTGCTGCTATACATCTTATACTGCTGTGCACCCTGTGCTGTACATAATGTGCTGCTATACATCTTATACTGCTGTGCACCCTGTGCTGTACATAATGTGCTGCTATACATCTTATACTGCTGTGCACCCTGTGCTGCTGTACATAATGTGCTGCTATACATCTTATACTGCTGTGCACCCAGTGCTGTACATAATGTGCTGCTATACATCTTATACTGCTGTGCACCCTGTGCTGCTGTATATAATGTGCTGCTATACATCTTATACTGCTGTGCACCCTGTGCTGTACATAATGTGCTGCTATACATCATACTGCTGTGCACCCTGTGCTGTACATAATGTGCTGCTATACATCATACTGCTGTGCACCCTGTGCTGTACATAATGTGCTGCTATACATCTTATACTGCTGTGCACCCTGTGCTGTATATAATGTGCTGCTATACATCTTATACTGCTGTGCACCCTGTGCTGTACATAATGTGCTGCTATACATCTTATACTGCTGTGCACCCTGTGCTGTACATAATGTGCTGCTATACATCTTATACTGCTGTGCACCCTGTGCTGTGTATATAATGTGCTGCTATACATCTTATACTGCTGTGCACCCTAGTGCTGTACATAATGTGCTGCTATACATCTTATACTGCTGTGCACCCTGTGCTGTACATAATGTGCTGCTATACATCTTATACTGCTGTGCACCCTGTGCTGTACATAATGTGCTGCTATACATCTTATACTGCTGTGCACCCTGTGCTGTACATAATGTGCTGCTATACATCTTATACTGCTGTGCACCCTGTGCTGTACATAATGTGCTGCTATACATCTTATACTGCTGTGCACCCTGTGCTGTATATAATGTGCTGCTATACATCTTATACTGCTGTGCACCCTGTGCTGTACATAATGTGCTGCTATACATCTTATACTGCTGTGCACCCTGTGCTGTACATAATGTTCTGCTATACATCTTATACTGCTGTGCACCCTGTGCTGTACATAATGTGCTGCTATACATCATACTGCTGTGCACCCTGTGCTGCTGTACATAATGTGCTGCTATACATCATACTGCTGTGCACCCTGTGCTGTACATAATGTTCTGCTATACATCTTATACTGCTGTGCACCCTGTGCTGTACATAATGTGCTGCTATACATCATACTGCTGTGCACCCTGTGCTGTACATAATGTGCTGCTATACATCATACTGCTGTGCACCCTGTGCTGCTGTATATAATGTGCTGCTATACATCATACTGCTGTGCACCCTGTGCTGCTATACATAATGTGCTGCTATACATCTTATACTGCTGTGCACCCTGTGCTGCTGTACATAATGTGCTGCTATACATCTTATACTGCTGTGCACCCTGTGCTGTACATAATGTGCTGCTATACATCTTATACTGCTGTGCACCCTGTGCTGTACATAATGTGCTGCTATACATCTTATACTGCTGTGCACCCTGTGCTGTACATAATGTGCTGCTATACATCTTATACTGCTGTGCACCCTGTGCTGTACATAATGTGCTGCTATACATCTTATACTGCTGTGCACCCTGTGCTGTACATAATGTGCTGCTATACATCTTATACTACTGTGCACCCTGTGCTGTACATATTGTGCTGCTATACATCTTATACTGCTGCTCTGTATGTTGTACTGCTCTGTATGTTGTACTGCTCTGTATGATGTACTGCTCTGTATGTTGTACTGCTGTGCTGGGAAACCACTGCCCTCGGCCTTATAAAACCTTTTCGGGAGCTGTAGTGATGACAGTTTTGGTCGTCTAGCAATTTTCCCAAATCAAATAATGAACGACGACTGATATTAATTTCTGCAGAGACAGAGGCAGTGACTGAGGGGCTTCTACTTAATGGATGCTCTTAAATTCTTCCAAGGGACTTTATTACAAGGATTCCTTTTCCAGCAAAGCCTTAAGTACCTTCATAGGGAGGACGGGATTATTGAAACTTCTCAATGTTGTTTTTAGACCTAATTTTAGCCAAATGCAAACAGAAGAATATTAGGTAAGACATATCCCGAGGACAAGGCCGATAACGGAACAAAAATATCCCAAATGAAAAGCAGATGTCAAATAAGAGAAGCTCAGCTGATGTGTAAGGAAAGAGATTTCCCCACAAAATCACCTTTTTTGGAGTTGTGCCGTTAAGGGTCAGACGTCTTATACCCTCCAACCCATCTGGGAGTCTTATTAAGAAATCTCAGTGACTGATAAGTATCATATTATGTCACTGATCGTCCTTCATGAAGTAACAATCAATGAATGAAATGTCATGTCCCTCATTTATGATTTGCTAAAGATTAGAATATAACTACTATAATACCGCCTCCTATGTACAAGAATATAACTACTATAATACTGCCTCCTATGTACAAGAATATAACTACTATAATACTGCTCCTATGTACAGGAATATAACTACTATAATACTGCTCCTATGTACAAGAATATAACTACTATAATACTGCTCCTATGTACAGGAATATAACCACTATAATACTGCTCCTATATACAAGAATATAACTACTATAATACTGCTCCTATGTACAAGAATATATCTACTATAATACTGCTCCTATGTACAAGAATATAACTACTATAATACTGCCTCCTATGTACAAGAATATAACTACTATAATACTGCTCCTATGTACAGGAATATAACTACTATAATACTGCTCCTATGTACAAGAATATAACTACTATAATACTGCTCCTATGTACAAGAATATAACCACTATAATACAGCTCCTATGTACAAGAATATAACTACTATAATACTGCTCCTATGTACAGGAATATAACTACTATAATACTGCTCCTATGTACAAGAATATAACTACTATAATACTGCCTCCTATATACAGGAATATAACTACTATAATACTGCTCCTATGTACAAGAATATAACTACTATAATACTGCTCCTATATACAGGAATATAACTACTATAATACTGCTCCTATGTACAAGAATATAACTACTATAATACTGCTCCTATGTACAAGAATATAACTACTATAATACTGCTCTTATGTACAGGAATATAACTACTATAATACTGCCTCCTATGTACAAGAATATAACTACTATAATACTGCTCCTATATACAAGAATATAACTACTATAATACTGCCTCCTATGTACAAGAATATAACTACTATAATACTGCCTCCTATGTACAAGAATATAACTACTATAATACTGCCTCCTATGTACAGGAATATAACTACTATAATACTGCTTCCTATGTACAAGAATATAACTACTATAATACTGCCTCCTATGTACAAGAATATAACTACTATAATACTGCTCCTATGTACAAGAATATAACTACTATAATACTGCTCCTATGTACAAGAATATAACTGCTATAATACTGCTCCTATATACAGGAATATAACTACTATAATACTGCCTCCTATGTACAGGAATATAACTACTATAATACTGCCTCCTATGTACAAGAATATAACTACTATAATACTGCTCCTATATACAAGGATATAACTACTATAATACTGCCTCCTATGTACAAGAATATAACTACTATAATACTGCCTCCTATGTACCAGAATATAACTACTATAATACTGCTCCTATGTACAAGAATATAACTACTATAATACTGCCTCCTATGTACCAGAATATAACTACTATAATACTGCTCCTATGTACAAGAATATAACTACTATAATACTGCTCAGTGGATTCTTCAGAGATGTGTAACTGCGGAGAACCCCTTTATATTCCTGGTGTTTTGCTCTCGGACTCTATCGCTCCTTGGTATTACGGTAATATTGCAGACGTCTCTGTGTTTGGAGTGCACATAGCTTAGTGATTGCGGTGTTATGATTCCAGAATTCTCCTTTATATGAAGTATTTTATATATTTATTTTTTCGGGGCGTCGCTCATTTACTGCATCAATCATTAGACACGTAAAATGCTGCGTTGGCTGCGCCGTGTGGCGCGCAGTGTATTCGGAGATTTGTCATAGGAAATATGTGGACAGATCCATGTTTGGCAGACACAGACACTTTTCAAACCTCCTGGTTCATGAATAGAACACGAGAAGAACAGTTGTGACTGACAGTTCCACAGGCAAAGCATGAGACATCATGTGGCATGCACTGATTTTCATCATCTGAATGTGAACCATGAAAGTCAATATTCACTGACTGCAAGCAAAGACTTTGCTGTCAGTAAATCAGAGCTGTCGTTATCCAGTGTTCTGCGCTTACATGGTGGATGTGTTGTTACAGTGTGTCAGGGAAGGTTATCCAGCATTTAGATTGACACATCGGCTGTGAGAAGTATTAGGTCTGTACAGGTTTTCATCTTTTGACTGTGGGTAAGAACAAGAAGAAGGACATTTGTCAAAGTTTATTTAAAAATTAGCAATTTATGGTGTGCGCCATATTTGTGAAAAATTTGTAAGCATTCCCTTCTCCCACTATGTTATGGTGAGAAGGTGGGCAGCGCTTAGCGGGAGGGTGTGGCCTCTGCGCCCCAACCGTTTTACTACCAGTGGTAGGAGATGCGCTGGAGCCTAGAAGTGTCTGTGGAGTATTGATGCCACGTGGAGGGCAAAAAACGGGCGCGCACCAACCACGGATCCTTCACCATCTTGTCTCAGATGTCATCGCGGACACATTAGAGCGGCTGAAGTCCTAGAACATCTGCCGCAGAGTCTGCAGAGGTCGGGAGCGGGAATGACCCCGACCGCAGAGATCCGGAGATCAATGATCACATTTTTCTGATTGTGATAACGAAGGAAAAGCCTGAATATTTTCTGCCCCCAGGACGCCCCCTGCAAGATTCGGGAACCCCCACCCTTCAGCCCCCCCCCCCCCCCCCAGGGCAAAAAATAAGTAACAAATCCTTCTAATCCTGTTCTGGGAGAAGGTCGGCCCCCGGGGGCCACCATTATTGTCATCTTGCTAAATTAAGCTGAGTTCACAGTTCATACAGCGAGCACCGTGGGAAAAGAGGCGGCGGTCCGGTGATCGGGGCGGATGAATGAGCGCGACTGAAGATGACGAATGGCGAGGACAGAAATAGACACGGGAAAAACTCTGCTAATTCATAAAACCTGCCCCTATGTACAGAGGTAGCAGAGCCGAGCTTGTCAGGAGCACGGTGCCTTTACATAGGACTGCAGTTAATTGTAGAGTTATCACTTACATAGGACTGCAGGTGACATCTACTACATTATCTGTACTCAGAGAGTTATTACTGTGTTATCTGTGGTGTTACATAGGACTGCAGGCGACATCTACTACATTATCTAGACTCAGAGAGCTAGCACTGTGTTATCTGTGGTGTTACATAGGACTGCAGGTGACATCTACTACATTATCTGTACTCAGAGAGTTATCACTGTGTTATCTGTGGTGTTACATAGGACTGCAGGTGACATCTACTACATTATCTGTACTCAGAGCGTTATCACTGTGTTATCTGTGGTGTTACATAGGACTGCAGGTGATATCTACTACATTATCTGTACTCAGAGAGTTATCACTGTGTTATCTGTGGTGTTACATAGGACTGCAGGTGACATCTACTACATTATCTGTACTCAGAGAGTTATCACTGTGTTATCTGTGGTGTTACATAGGACTGCAGGTGACATCTACTATATTATCTGTACTCAGACAGTTATCACTGTGTTATCTGTGGTGTTACATAGGACTGCAGGTGACATCTACTACATTATCTGTACTCAGAGAGTTATCACTGTGTTATCTGTGGTGTTACATAGGACTGCAGGTGACATCTACTACATTATCTGTACTCAGAGAGTTATCACTGTGTTATCTGTGGTGTTACATAGGACTGCAGGTGACATCTACTACATTATCTGTACTCAGAGAGTTATCACTGTGTTATCTGTGGTGTTACATAGGACTGCAGGTGACATCTACTACATTATCTGTACTCAGAGAGTTATCACTGTGTTATCTGTGGTGTTACATAGGACTGCAGGTGACATCTACTACATTATCTGTACTCAGAGAGTTATCACTGTGTTATCTGTGATGTTACATAGGACTGCAGGTGACATCTACTACATTATCTGTACTCAGAGAGTTATCACTGTGTTATCTGTGGTGTTACATAGGACTGCAGGTGACATCTACTACATTATCTGTACTCAGAGAGTTATCACTGTGTTATCTGTGGTGTTACATAGGACTGCAGGTGACATCTACTACATTATCTGTACTCAGAGAGATATCACTGTGTTATCTGTGGTGTTACATAGGACTGCAGGTGACATCTACTACATTATCTGTACTCAGAGAGTTATCACTGTGTTATCTGTGGTGTTACATAGGACTGCAGGTGACATCTACTACATTATCTGTACTCAGAGAGTTATCACTGTGTTATCTGTGGTGTTACATAGGACTGCAGGTGACATCTGCTACATTATCTGTACTCAGAGAGTTATCACTGTGTTATCTGTGGTGTTACATAGGACTGCAGGTGACATCTACTACATTATCTGTACTCAGACAGTTATCACTGTGTTATCTGTGGTGTTACATAGGACTGCAGGTGACATCTACTACATTATCTGTACTCAGAGAGTTATCACTGTGTTATCTGTGGTGTTACATAGGACTGCAGGTGACATCTACTACATTATCTGTACTCAGAGAGTTATCACTGTGTTATCTGTGGTGTTACATAGGACTGCAGGTGACATCTACTACATTATCTGTACTCAGAGAGTTATCACTGTGTTATCTGTGGTGTTACATAGGACTGCAGGTGACATCTACTACATTATCTGTACTCAGAGAGTTATCACTGTGTTATCTGTGGTGTTACATAGGACTGCAGGTGACATCTACTACATTATCTGTACTCAGAGAGATATCACTGTGTTATCTGTAGTGTTACATAGGACTGCAGGTGACATCTACTACATTATCTGTACTCAGAGAGTTATCACTGTGTTATCTGTGGTGTTACATAGGACTGCAGGTGACATCTACTACATTATCTGTACTCAGAGTTATCACTGTGTTATCTGTGGTGTTACATAGGACTGCAAGTGACATCTACTACATTATCTGTACTCAGAGAGTTATCACTGTGTTATCTGTGGTGTTACATAGGACTGCAGGTGACATCTACTACATTATCTGTACTCAGAGAGTTATCACTGTGTTATCTGTGGTGTTACATAGGACTGCAGGTGACATCTACTACATTATCTGTACTCAGAGAGTTATCACTGTGTTATCTGTGGTGTTACATAGGACTGCAGGTGACATCTACTACATTATCTGTACTCAGAGAGTTATCACTGTGTTATCTGTGGTGTTACATAGGACTGCAGGTGACATCTACTACATTATCTGTACTCAGAGAGATATCACTGTGTTATCTGTGGTGTTACATAGGACTGCAGGTGACATCTACTACATTATCTGTACTCAGAGAGTTATCACTGTGTTATCTGTGGTGTTACATAGGACTGCAGGTGACATCTACTACATTATCTGTACTCAGAGAGTTATCACTGTATTATCTGTGGTGTTACATAGGACTGCAGGTGACATCTGCTACATTATCTGTACTCAGAGAGTTATCACTGTGTTATCTGTGGTGTTACATAGGACTGCAGGTGACATCTACTACATTATCTGTACTCAGAGAGTTATCACTGTGTTATCTGTGGTGTTACATAGCACTGCAGGTGACATCTACTACATTATCTGTACTCAGAGAGTTATCACTGTGTTATCTGTGGTGTTACATAGGACTGCAGGTGACATCTACTACATTATCTGTACTCAGAGAGTTATCACTGTGTTATCTGTGGTGTTACATAGGACTGCAGGAAATATCTACTACATTATCTGTACTCAGAGAGTTAT
Organism: Bufotes viridis; assembly: GCA_033119425.1. NCBI lineage: Eukaryota > Metazoa > Chordata > Amphibia > Anura > Bufonidae > Bufotes > Bufotes viridis. The sequence continues at coordinate 4,943,378 of CM065598.1, read as the reverse complement.
CACTGTGTTATCTGTGGTGTTACATAGGACTGCAGGTGACATCTACTACATTATCTGTACTCAGAGAGTTATCACTGTGTTATCTGTGGTGTTACATAGGACTGCAGGTGACATCTACTACATTATCTGTACTCAGAGAGTTATCACTGTGTTATCTGTGGTGTTACATAGGACTGCAGGTGACATCCACTACATTATCTGTACTCAGAGAGTTATCACTGTGTTATCTGTGGTGTTACATAGGACTGCAGGTGACATCTACTACATTATCTGTACTCGGAGAGTTATCCCTGTATTATATGTGCTGTTACATAGGACTGCAAGTGACATCTACTACATTATCTGTACTCAGAGAGATATCACTGTTATCTGTGGTGTTACATAGGACTGCAGGTAACATCTACTGCATTATCTGTACTCAGAGAGATATCACTGTGTTATCTGTGGTGTTACATAGGACTGCAGGTGACATCTACTACATTATCTGATCTCAGAGAGTTATCACTGTGTTATCTGTGGTGTTACATAGGACTGCAGGTGACATCTACTACATTATCTGTGCTCAGAGAGCTATCACTGTGTTATCTGTGGTGTTACATGGGATTGCAGGAGACATCTACTACATTATCTGTACTCAGAGAGTTATCACTGTGTTATCTGTGGTGTTACATGGGACTGCAGGTGACATCTACTACATTATCTGTACTCAGAGAGTTATCACTTTTATCTGTGGTGTTACATAGGACTGCAGGTGACATCTACTACATTATCTGTACTCAGAGAGTTATCACTGTGATATCTGTGGTGTTACATAGGACTGCAGGTGACATCTGCTACATTATCTGTACTCAGAGAGATATCACTGTGTTATCTGTGGTGTTACATGGGACTGCAGGTGATATCTACTACATTATCTGTACTCAGAGAGTTATCACTGTGTTATCTGTGGTGTTACATAGGACTGCAGGTGACATCTACTACATTATCTGTACTCAGAGAGTTATCACTGTGTTATCTGTGGTGTTACATAGGACTGCAGGTGACATCTACTACATTATCTGTACTCAGAGAGTTATCACTGTGTTATCTGTGGTGTTACATAGGACTGCAGGTGACATCTACTACATTATCTGTACTCAGAGAGTTATCACTGTGTTATCTGTGGTGTTACATAGGACTGCAGGTGACATCTACTACATTATCTGTACTCAGAGAGTTATCACTGTGTTATCTGTGGTGTTACATAGGACTGCAGGTGACATCTACTACATTATCTGTACTGAGAGAGTTATCACTGTGTTATCTGTGGTGTTACATAGGACTGCTGGTGACATCTACTACATTATCTGTACTCAGAGAGATATCACTGTGTTATCTGTAGTGTTACATAGGACTGCAGGCGACATCTACTACATTATCTGTACTCAGAGAGTTATCACTGTGTTATCTGTGGTGTTACATAGGACTGCAGATGACATCTACTACATTATCTGTACTCGGAGAGTTATCACTGTGTTATCTGTGGTGTTACATAGGACTGCAGGTGACATCTACTACATTATCTGTACTCAGAGAGATATCACTGTGTTACCTGTGGTGTTACATAGGACTGCAGGTGACATCTACTACATTATCTGTACTCGGAGAGTTATCACTGTATTATCTGTGCTGTTACATAGGACTGCAGGTGACATCTGCTACATTATCTGTACTCAGAGAGTTATCACTGTGTTATCTGTGGTGTTACATAGGACTGCAGGTGACATCTACTACATTATCTGTACTCAGAGAGTTATCACTGTGTTATCTGTGGTGTTACATAGGACTGCAGGTGACATCTACTACATTATCTGTACTCAGAGAGTTATCACTGTGTTATCTGTGGTGTTACATAGGACTGCAGGTGACATCTACTACATTATCTGTACTCAGAGAGTTATCACTGTGTTATCTGTGGTGTTACATAGGACTGCAGGTGACATCTACTACATTATCTGTACTCAGAGAGTTATCACTGTGTTATCTGTGGTGTTACATAGGACTGCAGGTGACATCTACTACATTATCTGTACTCAGAGTTATCACTGTGTTATCTGTGGTGTTACATAGGACTGCAAGTGACATCTACTACATTATCTGTACTCAGAGAGTTATCACTGTGTTATCTGTGGTGTTACATAGGACTGCAGGTAACATCTACTACATTATCTGTACTCAGAGAGTTATCACTGTGTTATCTGTGGTGTTACATAGGACTGCAGGTGACATCTACTACATTATCTGTACTCAGAGAGTTATCACTGTGTTATCTGTGGTGTTACATAGGACTGCAGGTGACATCTACTACATTATCTGTACTCAGAGAGTTATCACTGTGTTATCTGTGGTGTTACATAGGACTGCAGGTGACATCTACTACATTATCTGTACTCAGAGAGTTATCACTGTGTTATCTGTGGTGTTACATAGGACTGCAGGTGACATCTACTACATTATCTGTACTCAGAGTTATCACTGTGTTATCTGTGGTGTTACATAGGACTGCAGGTGACATCTACTACATTATCTGTACTCAGAGAGTTATCACTGTGTTATCTGTGGTGTTACATAGGACTGCAGGTAACATCTACTACATTATCTGTACTCAGAGAGTTATCACTGTGTTATCTGTGGTGTTACATAGGACTGCAGGTGACATCTACTACATTATCTGTACTCAGAGAGTTATCACTGTGTTATCTGTGGTGTTACATAGGACTGCAGGTGACATCTACTACATTATCTGTACTCAGAGAGTTATCACTGTGTTATCTGTGGTGTTACATAGGACTGCAGGTGACATCTACTACATTATCTGTACTCAGAGGTTATCACTGTGTTATCTGTGGTGTTACATAGGACTGCAGGTGACATCTACTACATTATCTGTACTCAGAGAGTTATCACTGTGTTATCTGTGGTGTTACATAGGACTGCAGGAAATATCTACTACATTATCTGTACTCAGAGAGCTATCACTGTGTTATCTGTGGTGTTACATAGGACTGCAGGTGACATCTACTACATTATCTGTACTCAGAGAGTTATCACTGTGTTATCTGTGGTGTTACATAGGACTGCAGGTAACATCTACTACATTATCTGTACTCAGAGAGCTATCACTGTGTTATCTGTGGTGTTACATAGGACTGCAGGAAATATCTACTACATTATCTGTACTCAGAGAGTTATCACTGTGTTATCTGTGGTGTTACATAGGACTGCAGGAAATATCTACTACATTATCTGTACTCAGAGAGCTATCACTGTGTTATCTGTGGTGTTACATAGGACTGCAGGTGACATCTACTACATTATCTGTACTCAGAGAGTTATCACTGTGTTATCTGTAGTGTTACATAGGACTGCAGGTGACATCTACTACATTATCTGTACTCAGAGAGTTATCACTGTGTTATCTGTGGTGTTACATAGGACTGCAGGTGATACAGCCTGTGGTATGGAACAATCCTATTACACCATGCTGCAGTGACTGGGGATCCAAATTGCCATTATACAGTTCTGTAAATCCAGCAAGCCGTTCTTATTATGGTTCAAGTGCCGCTTGATACAGAGCATTAACAGGCAAAAAAATATATATTAGTGGCAAAATAATATATATATATTTGCCGCTCATGCAGATATGTTCTAGCAGTTGCTGTGTTGAAGTGAGAAAATAACAGCCCCTTTTTCGTCGTGTATTAGTGTATTAGCAACTAGCAGATTTTGCACAGGAAAAGCTGTCCTGCCCGGCCAGTAGTTTGGCTTCATAGCGGGTGCTCAGTGGCGGGGGGACATAGTTACTCCCAAGAGAAAAACTCACCTGTCCACCCAAATATGTGGAGAGACTAACCTTTGTCAAAAGTTAATCAGGCGTGGATCAGCCAGGCCCCACCCACCAATGCACATGATGCATGTCAGACTCAATCAGATATAGACTGGGACACTGAAAGACTGTGCATTTCATAAAGGAAACAGGTTCTTTGCAATAACCCAAGACAATTACCTTTCCCAACTAGTTCAGGACCTGACTAGACGGACAGCCATACTGGCTTTGTATTAACCAATAGACCTGACCAGAACAGCAGATGTGCAGGCTGGGGACACCTGGGAAAATAGTGACCACAAAGCAATAGCCTTACGATTGTCACTTTAGGCGAGCGCTTTCTACAGGGAGGAACGAAAAGATGATTACACTTACCGGTAATTGGATTTTCCTGACCCACGACAGCACCACAGAGATGGCTCCTTGCCCCGGAAACCCTGCAGTATAAAAAGGTGGAGCCACTCTCCCACCTCAGTGAGTTTCA
>CM065598.1:4225746-4248246 GCA_033119425.1 Bufotes viridis | reverse complement strand
ATATAGTGTGTGTACTGTGTGTATATAGTGTGTGTATATGTGTGTATATAGTGTGTGTACTGTGTGTGTATATAGTGTGTGTACTGTGTGTATATAGTGTGTGTACTGTGTGTATATAGTGTGTGTGTATATGTGTGTATATAGTGTGTGTACTGTGTGTGTATATAGTGTGTGTACTGTGTGTATATAGTGTGTGTACTGTGTGTGTATATAGTGTGTGTACTGTGTGTATATAGTGTGTGTATATAGTGCGTGTACTGTGTTTATATACTGTGTGTATATGTGTATATAGTGTGTGTACTGTGTGTATATAGTGTGTGTACTGTGTTTATATACTGTGTATATAGTGTGTGTATATATGTGTATATAGTGTGTGTGTATATAGTGTGTGTGTATATGTGTATATAGTGTGTATATAGTGTGTATATAGTGTGTGTATATATGTGTATATAGTGTGTGTATATATGTGTATATAGTGTGTGTGTGTATATAGTGTGTGTGTATATAGTGTGTATATAGTGTGTGTGTATATAGTGTGTGTGTATATAGTGTGTGTGTATAGTGTGTGTATATATGTGTATATAGTGTGTGTGTATATAGTGTGTGTGTATATAGTGTGTGTGTATATAGTGTGTGTATATAGTGTGTGTATATAGTGTGTGTGTATATAGTGTGTGTGTATATAGTGTGTGTATATAGTGTGTATATGTGAATGTATCTGGGTGGGATATAGACGCCTCCCAGCACTTATACTGTACACATCACGCAGTATATATGTGTGAAATGTTTAGATTTTAATAGTTCAGACATTTTTGTAGGCGCTGACACCTGTTACGTTTATTTTTATATGTAAAATTGGGAAGGGGGGGGGGGGGGGGGTTGAATTTTTATAATATTTATGTTTTGACTTTTGGGGCTATAACCTGCGATCTGATTGCTTGGCTCGTAGAGCATAACAGAAAACCCCTGTATTATACAGCTGGCACCCGGCGTGTCCGGAGCGGGCTGAGCGCAGCAGTCTCGTACAAGCCCTTGCACATAATGCCATACATGTAAGGGTTAATGGTTAACTAGTAAAGCAAAAAAAAGACAAGCCTAAGGGATTATTCACATGTTGCATGTTTTGCCACAATTTTTTGGAAAGAAATGCAGCTTAATACTGCAAAAGACTGGACTGAAACTGCAAGCATCTGCCTCCCTCATGAGCGATAGGAGTGTGATGGGTGTCAGCAGCGGAGCGACCGCCTTATATAACATCCGGCTGAGAGCGCACATTATAATCCTCTCAGTGATCTGTGGTGAATCGGTCAGATTACAGAATCATTATTCGGATTGCTGGAAGCTGCGGCCTGTGCCCGCTCAGTGTAATCCTTGCAGAGGGTTTCCTGCACAGGTGGCCGTGCCATCCACAGGCCGCGCACAGGTGGCCGTGCCATCCACAGGCCGCACCCAGGTGGCCGTGCCATCCACAGGCCGCGCACAGGTGGCCGTGCCATCCACAGGCCGCGCACAGGTGGCCGTGCCATCCATACGCCGCGCACAGGTGGCCGTGCCATCCACAGGTGGCCGTGCCATCCACAGGACGCACACAGGTGGCCGTGCCATCCACAGGTCGCGCCATCCACAGGCCGCACACAGGTGGCCGTGCCATCCACAGGTCGCACACAGGTGGCCGTGCCATCCACAGGCCGCACACAGGTGGCCGTGCCATCCACAGGCCGCGCACAGGTGGCCGTGCCATCCATACGCCGCGCACAGGTGGCCGTGCCATCCACAGGCCGCAGTGCCATCCACAGGCCGCGCACAGGTGGCCGTGCCATCCATACGCCGCGCACAGGTGGCCGTGCCATCCACAGGCCGCACACAGGTGGCCGTGCCATCCACAGGCCGCGCACAGGTGGCCGTGCCATCCATACGCCACGCACAGGTGGCGGTGGGCTCCCTGACCTTCGGGTGCCTGTTTTTTCAGTAAAATAGAAAAAGTGATACAGAAATGAGTTTCAGGGCAATAAGGATATAATAATACAAGCGCCGTCCCCTCCTCCATCTTGTCAGCCAATAATGTCGTTTGGTGACTTTTTGGAAATTATTTGTGTAGCTGTTCCTCGGCGAGAACGCGATGTTCTCCTCTGCTTTCTAAGGACGGGGGCGTCACCAAGTGGAGGACACAATGTTCTGCTCCAGCTCCCCGCCCAGTGCATACGGACCTCGCTGCCTGCCAAGCTGCCGTCACCGTCTGTTAGAGAATATTATATAACAGGATGTTGCCATGGAGACGGGATACACTTATTATAAACACTGCAGGCAACCAGCGGCGGGAATCGCAGGATATTTAAAGAAAATAACGGCAGAAATTACATGAGTGGGAACAACAGGAGCCTCCCGGTTAGTGCACGAGAGAACACAAGTGCACTGAGAAAGTACCCCCCCCCCCAATAATCGTGTTTTAGGGCCGTATGTACAAGTCGCTAGAAGGTTCTATACTATCTATGAATTAAAACATTCATTTCCACACAGACCTAGTGCCATTGGGAGCAGTTATTTAGATATAGGGCAGCAATTACAGTGTTTTTCAGACTATAACACGCACCGGACTATAAGACTCACCTAGGATTTGGAGGTGGAAAATAAGAAAAAAATATCTTCCATCAGCCTCAGATCAACTCCCCCCAGCCTCCATCAGCCTCAGATCAAACCCCCCCCAGCCTCCATCAGCCTCAGATCAACTCCCCCCAGCCTCCATCAGCCTCAGATCAAACCCCCCCAGCCTCCATCAGCCTCAGATCAAACCCCCCCAGCCTCCATCAGCCTCAGATCAAACCCCCAGCCTCCATCAGCCTCCAGATCAAACCCCCAGCCTCCATCAGCCTCAGATCAAACCCCCAGCCTCCATCAGCCTCAGATCAAACCCCCAGCCTCCATCAGCCTCAGATCAAACCCCCAGCCTCCATCAGCCTCAGATCAAACCCCCAGCCTCCATCAGCCTCAGATCAACTCCCCAGCCTCCATCAGCCTCAGATCAACTCCCCCAGCCTCCATCAGCCTCAGATCAACTCCCCAGCCTCCATCAGCCTCAGATCAACTCCCCCAGCCTCCATCAGCCTCAGATCAACTCCCCAGCCTCCATCAGCCCCAGATCAACTCCCCCAGCCTCCATCAGCCTCAGATCAACTCCCCCAGCCTCCATCAGCCTCAGATCAACTCCCCCAGCCTCCATCAGCCTCAGATCAACTCCCCCAGCCTCCATCAGCCCCAGATCAAACCCCCAGCCTCCATCAGCCCCAGATCAACTCCCCCAGCCTCCATCAGCCTCAGATCAACTCCCCCAGCCTCCATCAGCCTCAGATCAACTCCCCAGCCTCCATCAGCCTCAGATCAACTCCCCCAGCCTCCATCAGCCTCAGATCAACTCCCCCAGCCTCCATCAGCCCCAGATCAAACCCCCAGCCTCCATCAGCCTCAGATCAACTCCCCCAGCCTCCATCAGCCTCAGATCAACTCCCCAGCCTCCATCAGCCTCAGATCAACTCCCCAGCCTCCATCAGCCTCAGATCAACTCCCCCAGCCTCCATCAGCCTCAGATCAACTCCCCAGCCTCCATCAGCTTCAGATCAAACCCCCTCCAGCCTCAGATCAAACCCCCCCCAGCCTCCATCAGCCTCAGATCAAACCCCATCAGCCTCAGATCAAACCCCCCCCCAGCCTCCATCAGCTTCCCATCGGACCCCTCAGCCCCAGATCAGACCTCATCAGCTACAGATCAGACGGTAAGGTAGAAGGAGAAGACCACGTGGCAGCCTTACAGGTTTGCTCATTAGAAACCTTAGCCCTCCCCTCCCAAGGGGTAGAGACTGCGCAAGTAGAAAAGTTTCCAGAAGAGATGTAAGCCAGAGAGAAAATGACCTCAGCTATCCGGCTAGAGAACTCCCCGAGGCCGCTCACCCGTATTTATCCCAGAAAAGGGAACAAAAGCGCGGAGGACTTTCTCCAATCCTTAGTAACCCCTAGGTAACGTACAAGGCATCTCCTAATCCACAGACAGGGGCCGCTTATTCCTTTTGATCCCGTGGCTTATCAAAAGTGCGAGAAAAGTAATCAAAGGTAAGAAAACCCAGATGGAAGCAAAGGGAATCCGAAGCGAACTAGAGGTCCGAACTTAGGGGAAAAGGGTCGGATCAATAACATCCTAGGAAATCTTAATACCGGACATTATACTTAAATCTAGAATAACCTTATAAAAGAAATCTCATGTGGATTCTTTAAGTGTTTAACAAACGTCTCGGAGAAGTTCTTATCCTGACGAGGAATGACCAACTGAAGAGGATTGCTGAACACCGATTCCTTTGGTGCAGAATATTTTGGGAGCCCGATGCTCCGGGAACCCTGTGTTACATTTACCAGAAGAACTTCAGACGTCAAATCTCCTTCCTCGCAATCTGGCCTCCATGATGGAAAACTACCGTGGCGTCCATCCCCCGAGGGGGCTCACGAGTCTGCCGCAATAGGTCCAAAGAGCCCACTGGACCCTTCAGCCTGGGAATTCTAGATCGGCGGCAGATATTTATAGTTTGCTGGTGTGCCATACCTCCTGTAGGCCATAAGGCTCCATTCACACATCCGCAAAATCGGTGCGGAACGGGTGCGGACCCATTCATTTCCAATGGGGACAGAAAAGATTTCCGCATTTCCGGATCCGCACACACACAAAAATAGAACTAGTCCTATTATTTTGCGGACAAGATTAGGCATTTTCTATTATAGTGCCAGCGATGTGTGGCCCATCTTCTCACTCCTCATCAGGAGCATTATACGGCTTTGTTGGAGTGCTATGCCTATTACAGACTAGTAAACTACTAATTGACAACCAAACATAGGCACATGACTAGTTCACCCTGCATACATAGCCACCAAGATAGACCGCCACAAAGACATGGCGGCACCGCTGGTCATAGACACCCACTCAGAGCCAAGTACAGTCATCCAGACACTGCTGCATGAGCGGTCAACCATTTAGACATGGCAACCGAAGACACAGCCACTGCCGCCAGGAGCCGTCCCTCATGCAGACACTGCCGCCAGGAGCCGTCCCTCATGCAGACACTGCCGCCAGGAGCCGTCCCCCATGCAGACACTGCCGCCAGGAGCCGTCCCCCATGCAGACACTGCCGCCAGGAGCCGTCCCCATGCAGACACTGCCGCCAGGAGCCGTCCCTCATGCAGACACTGCCGCCAGGAGCGGCCGTCCCCCATGCAGACACTGCCGCCAGGAGCCGTCCCTCATGCAGACACTGCCGCCAGGAGCCGTCCCTCATGCAGACACTGCCGCCAGGAGCCGTCCCCCATGCAGACACTGCCGCCAGGAGCCGTCCCTCATGCAGACACTGCCGCCAGGAGCCGTCCCTCATGCAGACACTGCAGCCAGGAGCCGTCCCTCATGCAGACACTGCAGCCAGGAGCCGTCCCTCAAGCAGACACTGCCGCCAGGAGCCGTCCCTCATGCAGACACTGCCGCCAGGAGCCGTCCCACATGCAGACACTGCCGCCAGGAGCCGTCCTCATGCAGACACTGCCGCCAGGAGCCGTCCTCATGCAGACACTGCCGCCAGACCGGCCAGGCTCAGACAGCCGCCAGACCGGCACAGGCTCAGACAGCCGCCAGACGGCCAGGCCCAGAGCGCCCGCCAGACCGGCACAGGCCCAGAGGCGGCCCGCCAGACCGGCACAGGCCCAGGCGGCCCGCCAGACCGGCACAGGCTCAGAGGCGGCCCGCCAGACCGGCACAGGCTCAAAGACGGCCCGCCAGACCGGCACAGGCTCAGAGGCGGCCCGCCAGACCGGCACAGGCTCAGAGGCGGCCCGCCAGACCGGCACAGGCTCAGAGGCGGCCCGCCAGACCGGCACAGGCCCAGAGGCGGCCCGCCAGACCGGCACAGGCCCAGAGGCGGCCCGCCAGACCGGCACAGGCCCAGAGGCGGCCCGCCAGACCGGCACAGGCCCAGAGGCGGCCCGCCAGACCGGCACAGGCCCAGAGGCGGCCCGCCAGACCGGCACAGGCCCAGAGGCGGCCCGCCAGACCGGCACAGGCCCAGAGGCGGCCCGCCAGACCGGCACAGGCCCAGAGGCGGCCCGCCAGACCGGCACAGGCCCAGAGGCGGCCCGCCAGACCGGCACAGGCCCAGAGGCGGCCCGCCAGACCGGCACAGGCCCAGAGGCGGCCCGCCAGACCGGCACAGGCCCAGAGGCGGCCCGCCAGACCGGCACAGGCCCAGAGGCGGCCCGCCAGACCGGCACAGGCCCAGGCGGCCCGCCAGACCGGCACAGGCCCAGAGGCGGCCCGCCAGACCGGCACAGGCCCAGAGGCGGCCCGCCAGACCGGCACAGGCCCAGAGGCGGCCCGCCAGACCGGCACAGGCCCAGAGGCGGCCCGCCAGACCGGCACAGGCCCAGAGGCGGCCCGCCAGACCGGCACAGGCCCAGAGGCGGCCCGCCAGACCGGCACAGGCCCAGAGGCGGCCCGCCAGACCGGCACAGGCCCAGAGGCGGCCCGCCAGACCGGCACAGGCCCAGAGGCGGCCCGCCAGACCGGCACAGGCCCAGAGGCGGCCCGCCAGACCGGCACAGGCCCAGAGGCGGCCCGCCAGACCGGCACAGGCCCAGAGGCGGCCCGCCAGACCGGCACAGGCCCAGAGGCGGCCCGCCAGACCGGCACAGGCCCAGAGGCGGCCCGCCAGACCGGCACAGGCCCAGAGGCGGCCCGCCAGACCGGCACAGGCCCAGAGGCGGCCCGCCAGACCGGCACAGGCCCAGAGGCGGCCCGCCAGACCGGCACAGGCCCAGAGGCGGCCCGCCAGACCGGCACAGGCCCAGAGGCGGCCCGCCAGACCGGCACAGGCCCAGAGGCGGCCCGCCAGACCGGCACAGGCCCAGAGGCGGCCCGCCAGACCGGCACAGGCCCAGAGGCGGCCCGCCAGACCGGCACAGGCCCAGAGGCGGCCCGCCAGACCGGCACAGGCCCAGAGGCGGCCCGCCAGACCGGCACAGGCCCAGAGGCGGCCCGCCAGACCGGCACAGGCCCAGAGGCGGCCCGCCAGACCGGCACAGGCCCAGAGGCGGCCCGCCAGACCGGCACAGGCCCAGAGGCGGCCCGCCAGACCGGCACAGGCCCAGAGGCGGCCCGCCAGACCGGCACAGGCCCAGAGGCGGCCCGCCAGACCGGCACAGGCCCAGAGGCGGCCCGCCAGACCGGCACAGGCCCAGAGGCGGCCCGCCAGACCGGCACAGGCCCAGAGGCGGCCCGCCAGACCGGCACAGGCCCAGAGGCGGCCCGCCAGACCGGCACAGGCCCAGAGGCGGCCCGCCAGACCGGCACAGGCCCAGAGGCGGCCCGCCAGACCGGCACAGGCCCAGAGGCGGCCCGCCAGACCGGCACAGGCCCAGAGGCGGCCCGCCAGACCGGCACAGGCCCAGAGGCGGCCCGCCAGACCGGCACAGGCTCAGAGGCGGCCCGCCAGACCGGCACAGGCTCAGAGGCGGCCCGCCAGACCGGCACAGGCTCAGAGACGGCCCGCCAGACCGGCACAGGCTCAGAGGCGGCCCGCCAGACCGGCACAGGCTCAGAGGCGGCCCGCCAGACCGGCACAGGCTCAGAGGCGGCCCGCCAGACCGGCACAGGCTCAAAGACGGCCCGCCAGACCGGCACAGGCTCAGAGGCAGCCCGCCAGACCGGCACAGGCTCAGAGGAATTCAGTCGAGCAGGCATAGACTCTACAGGCGTTAGGCGACCAGTCATAGACGCTGTAGACGTAAGCCAATCAAGTACAGACTCTAAAGGCGTTCATCCCAACAGGCAAAGATGCACCAGCGCTCAGCCGACTAGACATAGAAGCAAAAGGCTTTCAGTCGATCAGGTGTTCAACAAAGCAGGTATAAAGCAAGACATTCAACCAAGCCGGCATATATACAGAGACGTTTAGCCATACAGGCATCAATAATCAGAAAAAAACAGCATAACAGAGGCGGTCAGCCAGGAAGGCCTGAAGACAGTCATCCAGTCCCCCAAAGGTAGTCAACCAGGCCCCTAATCCCAGAGACAGACCATCCCACCCCGAAACCAAGAGGCCGACAACCAGGCCCCTAATCCCAGAGACAGACCATCCCACCCCGAAACCAAGAGGCCGACAACCAGGCCCCTAATCCCAGAGACAGACCATCCCACCCCGAAACCAAGAGGCCGACAACCAGGCCTTAAAGCCAAGAGGCCGACAACCAGGCCCCTAATCCCAGAGACAGACCATCCCACCCCGAAACCAAGAGGCCGACAACCAGGCCCCTAATCCCAGAGACAGACCATCCCACCCCGAAACCAAGAGGCCGACAACCAGGCCCCTAATCCCAGAGACAGACCATCCCACCCCGAAACCAAGAGGCCGACAACCAGGCCTTAAAGCCAAGAGGCCGACAACCAGGCCCCTAATCCCAGAGACAGACCATCCCACCCCGAAACCAAGAGTCCGACAACCAGGCCTTAAAGCCAAGAGGCCGACAACCAGGCCCCTAATCCCAGAGACAGACCATCCCACCCCGAAACCAAGAGGCCGACAACCAGGCCTTAAAGCAAGAGGCCGACAACCAGGCCCCTAATCCCAGAGACAGACCGATCCACCCGAAACCAAGAGGCCGACAACCAGGCCCCTAATCCCAGAGACAGACGATCCCACCCCGAAACCAAGAGGCCGACTACCAGGCCTTAAAGCCAAGAGGCCGACAACCAGGCCTTAAAGCCAAGAGGCCGACAACCAGGCCCCTAATCCCAGAGACAGACCATCCCACCCCGAAACCAAGAGTCCGACAACCAGGCCTTAAAGCCAAGAGGCCGACAACAGGCCCCTAATCCCAGAGACAGACCATCCCACCCCGAAACCAAGAGGCCGACAACCAGGCCTTACCTATGCCAGCCTAACCTATGGGCGATAGACCCCAGCAGGTATTACCACATGGGACTTCCAGACTAGCGGTACCTGAAAAGAAAACTGCAGGTCCCCCGCTCCAGGGACAGGAAACCACCGAGGTGGGAGGGGGGCTCCAGCTTTATATTCTGCAGGTTTCCTGTCCCTGGGGGCGATCCTGGTGAGTAAAGTAAATCTTTGCATCAGATGGTGAAAAAAAATCCAGTAACAATATTGTTACAAATGTATCAAGTCTATTTCAACTGCACTGATACACTGTAACACACTCTCAGCTGTGAGAATTACTAGGTCAAGATGGGATTTCATCTAATAAATATTTACTATAGTCGAACGTAGCAGTGAAAACACTGCCCCGGCCACTAAGAGCGCTGCCGACAGATGGCGGTGTGGGGGACACTTACCTGTGTGAGTTCGGATGTGTTTCTGCAAGTCTCCGGATGTCTTGAACGACTTGGTGCAGTTTTCCTCGGTGCACCTGTAGGGCTTCTCTCCTGTGTGCGTCCGTACGTGGCTTTTTAACCCGTAGCCTACAGAAATAAGTCAGATGTCACAATCCTGAACTCCGGAAAAGTTAGTTTCACTTGTCTAGAACTGACTGATCCAGAGTTTATCACGTTCTGTACTCCAGTCACATCCAAAGCTGCATTGTCCTCCGGTCTCTTTCCTCCTGGTGCTCAATGCGGTCATGGTCCAGTGCTGACAGATGGAAGTCAGCTGGGAATGCAGCTTTGGAGGTAACTGGAGTAGAAGTCAGAAAAGTAAAAGAAGAGAAGAACGTGCAGTGCCCCCGGCCATGAACGGCGCTGTTCTCACTAGCGTCCCATGTCATCACTGTTCATTACTCCCTAGACAGAGATCTTAGATTACTGGACCTGTTGCAAACGCTTTCCCACAGCCGCCATGTTCGCACTGGTACGGCCGGTCCCCAGTGTGCGATCGCTCGTGCACCTATTAGATATAAAGTTACATGGTGTCAGCGGGTGAAGATCCGGGAACATCTGAAGAGCCGACTCCAACAGCAAGCGTCAAAACTTCCATCCATTCTGTGTGCTATCTGCGAGGGACGGGGCAGATACAGAAAGCTGGGTGACGACCCCTGCGGAACTGTAATGCCAGCTATGCAGATTGTCATCCAACTTTCCCACACACGGAACTAACCAAGAAATGGTTAACCCGTACACATGAAAGACGACAACTCAGGGACTCCATTTAACCCCTTGCCGACCAGCTCTATACAGGTCTCTTTAAAGACGACACCTGCTCCAGAACGGAATGGGTGCCATAGCCGCTGGGTGTCAGTTGTTTCAGGGCTAATGTCTGTGATCGGCGATAACAAGGATTGAAGGCATTTAACCCCTAAGATGGCATGGTGGAATGTTCCCAATACACCTGACAGCAAAAAACCTGGGAGCGCTGCGCTTCCGGGTCCTTAATGGCTCCCCACGTGACGACACAGGGAACGGTGGGCTCTGTGAAAGGACTGGTCTCTCTGAAGAAACCTAGAGCTGTAGTTCCCATGGAGCCCTGCGGGTGGCGTAATCCTGCAGTCAATGCAACACATTATAGAAGCCGCCCAGGGAGTGCTGATTATAGGCATCGAGGGCGAGCGGAATAGAAATGACAATCTAACTCTTCATACTTAATAAAGAGAACACCCGAGGCAGCGCTGCGTACCAAAATGTCTACTATTAAAATAGAAAACTGCTGATCCCATACGGCCAACTCATCACTTCAGCTCCCAGAAATACTGAATAAACAGGGATCAAAGAAGTCATACACATGGCAAAATGGCATCAATAAAAACCATTAATAGCCCTGCTCCACCAGATCGTCCCACAAGGAATCGGGGGCAATGAAAAGAAAACTTAGTTTTTTTTTACAAAGTTTTCATCAGCATTGGAACACAAGAAAAACAATATAAATGTGGTATCGCTGTAATCGTACCGACCCGGAGAACGAAGGGAACGCCGTAAAAACAAAACCCATACATTTTATCCCGGCCTCCCACTACGCCGTATGCAAAATTAAATGGGGCCATTAGAAAGTACAACTTGTCCCAGAAAAAACGAGTCCCCATACGACTATGTGAAAGGAAAAATAAAAAAGTTATGGCTCTAGGAGGGCAGGGGGTAAAAAATGAAAACACAAAAACGGAAAGTCGCCTGGTCCTCTATAGGTTAAATGGAAATGCCCGTTAAGCCTCACGTGCATGTCGCCATTTATTTTTCCATTCTAATGTCCTATCCTTATCTGCGAAGCAGACGAGTATAAGATGAGTTCTATATTTTTGCACGGACACACGGATGTGCGGTTTGCAGCCCTGCTGAAATTAAAGGGTCCGCATCCTATCTGCAAAAAAAAATAAAAAATGATCGGATGTAGAAAAAAAACAAAAACCCTGTGTGCATGAGGCCTTGTAAAGTAAAGGCAGAGGGGTTAGAAAGCAACAGCCAACGAGAAAGGTCCCAGCAGATACGTGCAGACGCGACCTAGCGCAAACGCAGCCGCCTGGCCTCCGCTCTTACCTTCAGGTGATGCGCTGTAGTGTAGAGCTTTCCACAACCCTCATACTCACAGCGAAAGGCTTTCTCATTGGTCTGTGGAGCTTTGACCGTCATGCGGGGCCCGTGTCCTTGTAAAACAATCTGCAAAGTAAAAAAAGAAAATTGCACCTAAAACCCCAAGGACCCAGGAGTCAGCGATACAGGGCAGAGAAGGTGGACCCCACCTGCATTTTCTTCTCCTGCTCGGACTCGCTGATCAGTGCGCTGCTGCTCACACTGTCGCTTCCCTCAATAGAAACCTGAAGTACAGAAAACACGGCCCTGGCTGCTTTACTGTGTAGTGCCGGGGGAATTCCGACACGTTTCGGGTGTAGCTACACAGCGACATTTCATATACTGTATTTTTCACCCCATAACACGCATCCCCCCCCCATGTTCCTGCGTCTTATGGGGCGAATACTAATGAGCACTTCCATTATGGAAGCGCTCATTAGTACCGGAGGACCAGGAAGCGGTGAAGGCTCTGTACTCTCTGCTTCCTGGTCCTCGGCTGAGCAGTGGCTGCGCACAGCGCGAGGGCGCTCTGTGACCTCACACTGTGAGCGCCAGTTCACAGCACAGCAGGAGGAAGAAAACCGCGGGCGGTGAGGAGCGGCGGCGTCCAGGAGCAGGAGAGGTAAGTGGTTCTATTTTATAAAACATGAGGCTGCTTAGGGCTGATCTGAGGCAATGCGAGAGATATAATGGCTGATATGGGGGTGATGAGGTCTGATTGGGGGTCATGTACGTTGGGGTCTTTGCTGAGGTCTGATTAACATTGGGGTTCTGATCTGAGGTGTAATGAAAAATATTTTTATCTTATTGTCCTCCTCTAAACTCTCGTTGCGTCTTATGGGCGAAAAATACAGTAACGTATTTCAATGGTGTGGCAATGCGACACCACTGAAGTAGATCACAGGGAATGTCGCCGTGTAGCCGGACCCGTAGGGTCGATTCACACAGTTTTTGGGGGGAGGTTTTGAGACCGATTTTCCGACAAAGCGAGAAGTGGATCCAGCAGGAAGGAGAAGTACAAGTCCTTCCTTCATATTTCCGATTCATTTCAAATCCACCTCTGGCTCAAAAACCTGCAGAAAAATCTGCTTCAAAAGCTCCTCCGGAGAACTCAGTGTGAACCTCCCCTTACATCATCTCACCTTTACCTTGGCCGCATACTGCTCCAGAGCGCTAATCGTGTCCGGGTCAATGGTGGCCTCCGCTGTGTGCAGTCCAGCCACCGTGCCGTCGGCCTGAATAGCGAGGATGGTGTCCGGCTGTGGGACCTGGACGGCATGGTGGATGTAGGCCGTTGTGCCATCTTCTAGCTGCACAGCCTGCACTGAGCTCTGGTCATAGGAATCTGAGAGAGAGCAGAGATTACACGTAAGGGGGTCAGTGTGACCATCGACATGGGTATATATGCATCTCAAGCATAAAGCAGCACTCCGCCTTTACCTTTGGTGGAGTGATGGATGTAGGCGGTTGTCCCGTCCTCCAGCTGTACTGCCTGCCCGTCCTCCAGACGGAGAGCGTCTACGAGGAGACAAGCGTCAGTTCTACCTCTGGTGCAGTTTGTGCGCTGTCATAAGGGGGCAGTCCAGGAAAGGATCTGCCAGGGCTATGACGACACTGCACCCATCGCTAGATCATGGCCATGACAGGAGTCACTGGGTCACCCACTCCTTGTTTCCCGGCGGGGCGCCTCCAGTGATCTCTGTGGTCATGGGCGACACTTACCACTTTTAGGGACATGCTGGACATAGGCCGCGGAGCCGTCCTCCAGCTGAATCACTTGTCCTTCCATGAGTTTATCATCTACAGATAAGAAGTCATTAGTAGGCCACTGTCCACTCCGCAGAGCCGGCTGTGCGCACAGAGCGGCTGCACCGGTACCTTTCGCGTTGTGCTGTATATACGCTGTGGAGCCGTCCGCCAGGGTCACTGCTTGTAAGCTCACACCCTCCATGGTGTCCAAGCTCTCCCCATCTGCACAAGTATTACAATACAGATCATCACTGAGGATCAATGAATGGTGGAAGGGGGGGACTTACTCTAGGGGCTGAGAGGGAGGCTTCTGCTGCAGCCAGCTGTCTTACAGCCTGACACAGGACAGAGAGGAGGAGGGGAGAGCACTTGTCTGATCCCCCCCGCTGCGAGATGGGCAGGGCATCTCGGCCACCTAACAACCTCCCCGAGTACAGCGCTAATAAACTTACCGTCACCAGCCACCGCCTCAGTCAGGCACAGAGTGACATGGCCGCCGTCGCTGCCTCCTCCGGCAAACTCGGTCATCCCCTGGGAGTCGCGGTTTATCTGAGCCAGCAGCATGGCTTTACCTGCAGAGAAAGCGGAACGTCCCGGTCATTACCCCTGTGCGGTCTCATCAGCTCGCGACACTTTCCCGTTTGGCTGCCCGCCATAGAGGGGGCACCGTATTGTAATTTGAAGTGCACATTTCCGAAAGCTCCAGGTGCAAATGTCAAAGTACGCATTCACACAGCGCAGTCCTCCTGCAGAAAGGCGTGCACACGGAGCGGGGCCCTATCCTGTAACGCAGATTTCTCTCAGGCGTTCAGTCTTCTGGAGTCGTCCTATAAACCCTATAAACCCTCAACTAACACTTAATATTCTGCATCCAGAAACCAAAAACCCACCAGTCCGGCTGCTACAGCTGAGGGTCTGTCACTGTGCATCAGTGTGCACAATCCGCTGCAAGCTGAACACTACAACAGAACACAGGGTGGCAGACAGGCAGGCAGGCGGCTCCAGAATGGGGGCATGCCGGATTATCGGAATTCTACTGCTCTAATGTATTGTTCCGCGTCCATGTGTCACCGCCATCAGCTGCGCCGTTTACAGGATATGAGTTCGACTCATCTGAACGGGTTACAGAAAAGAAGGATTCCTGACACAAACCTGCCCGGTGTGAATCCCCCCTGTGGCGCGGCAGCAGTATTAATGAGGGTTACCCGCCCTTTAAGCAGCTCCTTCACATCTGTACTGGATGATCAGACAGAAAACGGATGATGGGAGTTGTACTTTTATTTCTGTTCATTCACGTGTACAAGAGATGAGCGGCACAGGCACCGCTTATCCTCCAGAACAGTTACAGGGCGCTCCGCTGCAGTTTTGGGACACAGTGTCACTCTTTCAGGGGGGGACACTGCAATTGGAGGATGGGGCGCACGTTAACCCCTTCCCGATGCTCACACGGCAGGACAATCGGCATCTACCTCCCCCGTCCTACGGGATTACTGCTCCAGCAGCGAGAAGTGGACGCCATGCATCCGAAGAGGCGAGTCACAGCGAGGACAGAAAGGGGCTCGGAAATCACCGAAACCCCTTTATTATAGGAACGCCCATGGCAACCAAACGGCTCCCGTGACGTCATAGGGGCCCTCAGGTGCCGTGGCCGTAATGGGCCACGACCTCTGAAGTGTTAGATGTCCACGATCTGACTGTGATCCACCGACGACGGCCCCGCCTCAGCTACGAAGCAGCCGCCATCTTTAAAGACCTGACGAACTGTCATTACTATCAGAGCAACACGCTGTATATACCCTGGTGATGTCACACACTGTATATACCCTGGTGATGTCACACACTGTATATACCCTGGTGATGTCACACACTGTATATACCCTGGTGATGTCACACACACTGTATATACCCTGGTGATGTCACACACACTGTATATACCCTGGTGATGTCACACACTGTATATACCCTGGTGATGTCACACACTGTATATACCCTGGTGATGTCACACACTGTATATACCCTGGTGATGTCACACACTGTATATACCCTGGTGATGTCACACACTGTATATACCCTGGTGATGTCACACACTGTATATACCCTGGTGATGTCACACACTGTATATACCCTGGTGATGTCACACACACTGTATATACCCTGGTGATGTCACACACACTGTATATACCCTGGTGATGTCACACACACTGTATATACCCTGGTGATGTCACACACTGTATATACCCTGGTGATGTCACACACTGTATATACCCTGGTGATGTCACACACACTGTATATACCCTGGTGATGTCACACACACTGTATATACCCTGGTGATGTCACACACTGTATATACCCTGGTGATGTCACACACTGTATATACCCTGGTGATGTCACACACACTGTATATACCCTGGTGATGTCACACACACTGTATATACCCTGGTGATGTCACACACACTGTATATACCCTGGTGATGTCACACACTGTATATACCCTGGTGATGTCACACACACTGTATATACCCTGGTGATGTCACACACTGTATATACCCTGGTGATGTCACACACACTGTATATACCCTGGTGATGTCACACACTGTATATACCCTGGTGATGTCACACACTGTATATACCCTGGTGATGTCACACACTGTATATACCCTGGTGATGTCACACACACTGTATATACCCTGGTGATGTCACACACACTGTATATACCCTGGTGATGTCACACACTGTATATACCCTGGTGATGTCACACACTGTATATACCCTGGTGATGTCACACACACTGTATATACCCTGGTGATGTCACACACTGTATATACCCTGGTGATGTCACACACACTGTATATACCCTGGTGATGTCACACACACTGTATATACCCTGGTGATGTCACACACTGTATATACCCTGGTGATGTCACACACACTGTATATACCCTGGTGATGTCACACACTGTATATACCCTGGTGATGTCACACACTGTATATACCCTGGTGATGTCACACACACTGTATATATCCTGGTGATGTCACACACACTGTATATACCCTGGTGATGTCACACACACTGTATATATCCTGGTGATGTCACACACACTGTATATATCCTGGTGATGTCACACACTGTATATACCCTGGTGATGTCACACACACTGTATATACCCTGGTGATGTCACACACACTGTATATACCCTGGTGATGTCACACACACTGTATATACCCTGGTGATGTCACACACGCTGTATATACCCTGGTGATGTCACACACGCTGTATATACCCTGGTGATGTCACACACGCTGTATATACCCTGGTGATGTCACACACGCTGTATATAACCTGGTGATGTCACACACGCTGTATATAACCTGGTGATGTCACACACGCTGTATATACCCTGGTGATGTCACACACGCTGTATATACCCTGGTGATGTCACACACGCTGTATATACCCTGGTGATGTCACACACTGTATATGCCCTGGTGATGTCACACACACTGTATATACCCTGGTGATGTCACACACTGTATATACCCTGGTGATGTCACACACTGTATATACCCTGGTGATGTCACACACGCTGTATATACCCTGGTGATGTCACACACGCTGTATATACCCTGGTGATGTCACACACTGTATATACCCTGGTGATGTCACACACTGTATATACCCTGGTGATGTCACACACTGTATATACCCTGGTGATGTCACACACTGTATATACCCTGGTGATGTCACACACTGTATATACCCTGGTGATGTCACACACTGTATATACCCTGGTGATGTCACACACTGTATATACCCTGGTGATGTCACACACTGTATATACCCTGGTGATGTCACACGCTGTATATACCCTGGTGATGTCACACGCTGTATATACCCTGGTGATGTCACACGCTGTATATACCCTGGTGATGTCACACGCTGTATATACCCTGGTGATGTCACACACACTGTATATACCCTGGTGATGTCACACACACTGTATATACCCTGGTGATGTCACACACACTGTATATACCCTGGTGATGTCACACACTGTATATACCCTGGTGATGTCACACACTGTATATACCCTGGTGATGTCACACACACTGTATATACCCTGGTGATGTCACACACACTGTATATACCCTGGTGATGTCACACACACTGTATACACCCTGGTGATGTCACACACTGCATATATCCTGGTGATGTCACACACGCTGTATATACCCTGGTGATGTCACACACACACTGTATATACCCTGGTGATGTCACACACACACTGTATACACCCTGGTGATGTCACACTGTATATACCCTGGTGATGTCACACACGCTGTATACACCCTGGTGATGTCACACACACTGTATATACCCTGGTGATGTCACACACACTGTATATACCCTGGTGATGTCACACACTGTATATACCCTGGTGATGTCACACACACTGTATATACCCTGGTGATGTCACACACTGTATATACCCTGGTGATGTCACACACACTGTATACACCCTGGTGATGTCACACTGTATATACCCTGGTGATGTCACACACACTGTATATACCCTGGTGATGTCACACACTGTATATACCCTGGTGATGTCACACACACTGTATACACCCTGGTGATGTCACACTGTATATACCCTGGTGATGTCACACACACACTGTATACACCCGGGCTATAACGGTAGGTTATGTCACTGACACCCTAGCTCGGTAAGTGCCCGGGATACGGCTGTGTATGGCGCCGTGTGCCGGGCCGAGCTGGGCAGGTGTGGGCCGCGGCCTGCGGGGAGGCCTGGGGATGGAGTGCGGCCCGGCCGCCTGGATCCAGAGCAGCAGCAGCGGCCGGCACACAAGGAGAGGCGGGGACTGTAGCACGGCTGCGGGGAGGGGGCTGTGAGGGCGGCGGTGACAGGCGCGGCGCCCCCGGCCCAGCTCGGCGCTCCCCGGGCTGACTGCTGGAAACAAGGCACACTGGGTAAAAACACATTTATATACCAACCTCCGACACAATTTTCCAACAATTCCTCCGTCCGACCACCATGCATCAGGGCAGGAAACAGCCGCGCAATGCCGCCCTGCGGCCAGGATACTCGCATAACAGGGCCGGGAGGAGGAGCACCGGGCAGGGCTAAGCCTCAGCATCCATCTACTCATCGGCCGAGACTGCCGCTCACTGCTGGATGGCGCCTTGTGATTGGCTGGACTGTACTTGTGAGCTCGTCTTATTAGGTTATACAGAATGCAGGGTTCCTTTGAGGAGACTCGAGAACCCGCCCAGTTGATGGATTTACAGCTAATTGGTTGTAATCTACATGACGTCACACCAGCTAGTCCGCTGATTGGTGGCCGGTGCTGTCAGGTATGGAGAACCCGCCTAGCGACATCTGGAATGGCGCTGGTTATGGGGCTGAGGGAAGCGGGCGCCATTTTGTGAAAGGGAAGAGACGGGTAGTGAAGGGGCCCCGGGGAGCCTTTCAGAGCAGAGAGTCTGATTGTGAGAAATACATATGGCGGGTCAGGGCTTCTTATCAGCCTGCAGTGAAAGTAACAGCAGAGTGTCCCCCTGCAATGGACGACTCCGTACAACCGTTACTGCACAAGTGTGCGATATCTGTGACTGAGGGCTATAGTTAGTGCTCTCCTGAAATCCTCTGTGCTGCTGGGACCCTGCTCCTTCCACTATGTAACCCTCACCCTGTGACCTCCACAGGATCAGCGCACTGCTCTCCTGAAATCCTCTGTGCTGCTGGGACCCTGCTCCCCCCCCTATGTACCTCTCATCCTGTGACCTCCACAGGATCAGCGCACTCCTCTCCTGAAATCCTCTGTGCTGCTGGGACCCTGCTCCTCCCACTATGTAACTCTCAGCCTGTGACCTCCACAGGATCAGCGCACTCCTCTCCTGAAATCCTCTGTGCTGCTGGGACCCTGCTCTCCCTCTATGTAACTCTCATCCTGTGACCTCCACAGGATCAGCGCACTTCTCTCCTGAAATCCTCTGTGCTGCTGGGGCCCCGCTCTTCCCACTATGTAACTCTCACCCTGTGACCCCCACAGGATCAGCGCACTCCTCTCCTGAAATCCTCTGTGCTGCTGTGGACCCTGCTCCTCCATTATGTAACTCTCATCCTGTGACCTCCACAGGATCAGCACACTCCTCTCCTGAAATCCTCTGTGCTGCTGGGACCCTGCTCCCCCACTATGTAACTCTCAGCCTGTGACCTCCACAGGATCAGCACACTCATCTCCTGAAATCCTCTGTGCTGCTGGGGACTCTGTTCCATTTTTTTTTCTAAACACATAGTATTCCAAAAAGGTTGCAGATAAGATTATGCAGCAAAACCGCGTTGTTGGTGTCATTCACACTAAAGTGGTGTCTAATGTATGTACACAGTGACTGCACCAGCAGAATAGTGAGTGCAGCTCTGGAGTATAATACAGGATGTAACTCAGGATCAGTACAGGATAAGTAATGTATGTACACAGTGACTGCACCAGCAGAATAGTGAGTGCAGCTCTGGAGTATAATACAGGATGTAACTCAGGATCAGTACAGGATAAGTAATGTATGTACACAGTGACTGCACCAGCAGAATAGTGAGTGCAGCTCTGGAGTATAATACAGGATGTAACTCAGGATCAGTACAGGATAAGTAATGTATGTACACAGTGACTCCACCAGCAGAATAGTGAGTGCAGCTCTGGAGTATAATACAGGATGTAACTCAGGATCAGTACAGGATAAGTAATGTATGTACACAGTGACTGCACCAGCAGAATAGTGAGTGCAGCTCTGGAGTATAATACAGGATGTAACTCAGGATCAGTACAGGATAAGTAATGTATGTACACAGTGACTGCACCAGCAGAATAGTGAGTGCAGCTCTGGAGTATAATACAGGATGTAACTCAGGATCAGTACAGGATAAGTAATGTATGTACACAGTGACTCCACCAGCAGAATAGTGAGTGCAGCTCTGGAGTATAATACAGGATGTAACTCAGGATCAGTACAGGATAAGTAATGTATGTACACAGTGACTGCACCAGCAGAATAGTGAGTGCAGCTCTGGAGTATAATACAGGATGTAACTCAGGATCAGTACAGGATAAGTAATGTATGTACACAGTGACTGCACCAGCAGAATAGTGAGTGCAGCTCTGGAGTATAATACAGGATGTAACTCAGGATCAGTACAGGATAAGTAATGTATGTACACAGTGACTGCACCAGCAGAATAGTGAGTGCAGCTCTGGAGTATAATACAGGATGTAACTCAGGATCCGTACAGGATAAGTAATGTATGTACACAGTGACTGCAGCAGCAGAATAGTGAGTGCAGCTCTGGGGTATAATACAGGATGTAACTCAGGATCCGTACAGGATAAGTAATGTATGTACACAGTGACTGCAGCAGCAGAATAGTGAGTGCAGCTCTGGAGTATAATACAGGATGTAACTCAGGATCAGTACAGGATAAGTAATGTATGTACACAGTGACTCCACCAGCAGCAGAATAGTGAGTGCAGCTCTGGAGTATAATACAGGATGTAACTCAGGATCAGTACAGGATAAGTAATGTATGTAAACAGTGACTGCACCAGCAGAATAGTGAGTGCAGCTCTGGAGTATAATACAGGATGTAACTCAGGATCAGTACAGGATAAGTAATGTATGTACACAGTGACTGCACCAGCAGAATAGTGAGTGCAGCTCTGGGGTATAATACAGGATGTAACTCAGGATCAGTACAGGATAAGTAATGTATGTACACAGTGACTGCACCAGCAGAATAGTGAGTGCAGCTCTGGAGTATAATGCAGGATGTAACTCAGGATCAGTACAGGATAAGTAATGTAATGTATGTACACAGTGACTGCACCAGCAGAATAGTGAGTGCAGCTCTGGAGTATAATACAGGATGTAACTCAGGATCAGTACAGGATAAGTAATGTATGTACGCAGTGACTGCACCAGCAGAATAGTGAGTGCAGCTCTGGAGTATAATACAGGATGTAACTCAGGATCAGTACAGGATAAGTAATGTATGTACACAGTGACTGCACCAGCAGAATAGTGAGTGCAGCTCTGGAGTATAATACAGGATGTAACTCAGGATCAGTACAGGATAAGTAATGTATGTACACAGTGACTGCACCAGCAGAATAGTGAGTGCAGCTCTGGAGTATAATACAGGATGTAACTCAGGATCAGTACAGGATAAGTAATGTATGTACACAGTGACTCCACCAGCAGAATAGTGAGTGCAGCTCTGGGGTATAATACAGGATGTAACTCAGGATCAGTACAGGATAAGTAATGTATGTACACAGTGACTGCACCAGCAGAATAGTGAGTGCAGCTCTGGAGTATAATACAGGATGTAACTCAGGATCAGTACAGGATAAGTAATGTATGTACACAGTGACTGCACCAGCAGAATAGTGAGTGCAGCTCTGGAGTATAATACAGGATGTAACTCAGGATCAGTACAGGATAAGTAATGTATGTACACAGTGACTGCACCAGCAGAATAGTGAGTGCAGCTCTGGAGTATAATACAGGATGTAACTCAGGATCCAGTACAGGATAAGTAATGTATGTACACAGTGACTGCACCAGCAGAATAGTGAGTGCAGCTCTGGAGTATAATACAGGATGTAACTCAGGATCAGTACAGGATAAGTAATGTATGTACACAGTGACTGCAGCAGCAGAATAGTGAGTGCAGCTCTGGAGTATAATACAGGATGTAACTCAGGATCAGTACAGGATAAGTAATGTATGTACACAGTGACTCCACCAGCAGCAGAATAGTGAGTGCAGCTCTGGAGTATAATACAGGATGTAACTCAGGATCAGTACAGGATAAGTAATGCATGTAAACAGTGACTGCACCAGCAGAATAGTGAGTGCAGCTCTGGGGTATAATACAGGATGTAACTCAGGATCAGTACAGGATAAGTAATGTATGTACACAGTGACTGCACCAGCAGAATAGTGAGTGCAGCTCTGGAGATAATGCAGGATGTAACTCAGGATCAGTACAGGATAAGTAATGTAATGTATGTACACAGTGACTGCACCAGCAGAATAGTGAGTGCAGCTCTGGAGTATAATACAGGATGTAACTCAGGATCAGTACAGGATAAGTAATGTATGTACGCAGTGACTGCACCAGCAGAATAGTGAGTGCAGCTCTGGAGTATAA